>JAODKN010000041.1:31654430-31665694 GCA_026774425.1 Petrocephalus zakoni | reverse complement strand
GAACGTAGATCGACTGGTAAATCGAGAGCTTTGCCTTTTGGCTCAGCTCCTTCTTCACCATGACAGACCGATGCAGCCCCCGCATCACTGCTGACGCCGCACCGATCCGCCTGTCGATCTCCCGCTCCATCCTTCCCTCACTCATGAACAAGACCCCGAGATAGTTAAACTCCTCCACTTGGGGAAGGACCCCCTCCCTGACCCGGAGAGAGCACTCCACCCTTTTCCGGCTATTTGAACTTGGAAGTTGGAATTTCAACAAATGATCAGAGTAAGCAAGAAACCCTGCTTTATGAAGCAGGTCCCCCCCCACCTTACTGGTTTGTTGTGCTCCGACTTCAGACACCTGAGGCAAATGGAACGCAGCATATGACACACATGAGTAGGTGGGAACTATAAGACCCAGGGGTGACCAGACGCAGTAACTGTGGGCTGCATGAGAGAGACCGCTGCCTGTGGCATTGTGGGTAATATATTGGACACGAACTTGTAACTTGTAATACTACAGCTGCTGCTATTGTTCTAGTAAAATTTCCAGGTAGATAAATGGTTAAATTGCATGACTTTAGGTGAGAATACTAGCTAAGCGGCTGCTTGCAATGCAAATGTGGTGGCTGTTAGATGCAAACGGTTAACACCAACGGCTGCTGTGTGTTGGTCTGAGTCCTGAGCTCTGCGCACCTTTCAGGTTCTCAGAGCATTTCACTGCAGGCTATGAATTCCCTTCCCTGTGTTACCAGCCACTTTGTTTATATAAAAAACACAACAAATCCAAAACTTCTCAGCTTTTCTGCAGCTGGCCTAAAGGTTAAAAAGAAATCCAAACTGTGTTTTCACTAGCTGCAAATTAAGCCACTGTTCACACAACGGGGCTAACGATTACGAAAGCAGCTGTTTCAACAAACTATGTCCAGGTGTGTTGAGATAGAGTCCCAACACACAAGCATCAAGGACTACTCAAACAATCTACCCCGCCCCCCCCAGCCACACACTTTTGAGATCCACATTGCATTCAGAACACTGATCTTCAAAGGAACATGGTGATACATATTGTTCACAGGCCGGTAACTGAAAGCATGCTGACAAGTATTTCATAACTGACATCAGAGTTCCAGTTGACTAAGAATAACCCTTTTTTTTCTCAAACTGTATGTGTACTACTATCCTTTCTTGGTCAAAGTTTCAATAGCACCATATTTTAGTCATGAGGAATATATGGTCCCTCAGCGTGCTGGAATTCTATAATCCTGTCCCGCCATCTAGTGGTAGTGAAATGTAACTACCAGGACCAGATGCCAAATTTATCCCATGTAAACCGAACTTTGACGTGCAGTGAGAAACATAGACACCTTTAAATCAATGCATTTAAAATGGTTTAGCACAAATATAAAATGTATTGTATTATTTTTTATGCAAAGGGAAAATACTAAGACATATTTACTAACTAATTCTGGATAGGTGTCTTGGTGACGTACTTCAGGTCTGCACAGTGATATTTGGAATAATGTTCATTCACCATTCACAGTAGTCTCTGAATACACATCCCAGCTGTACACAGCTCGTTGAAGGAAATGCCAAACGGCCTGCTTACAGCTCAAAGCAAGAGCCAGTTTCAGCCTCAGGCCTCGGCGGCCCAGGGGCGAAAGTTGCAGCATGAGATGAACTGAAGATGCAAACTTAAGTACTCTTGCAAGCTGCTTTGATCAGTGCTGCAGAGGGAAAAAGTAAGGAACTGGGGACTACCAACAGGTCCCCAGCTGGAATATCCAGGGGTAATTGCATGAGAGAGACCTCTGCCTATGGTATTGTGGGTAATATGTCAGACAGAAAGCACCACAGCGGTGGCATCCCCAGTGATAGCTAAGCAGCCTCTGTGTGGAGCATGGGGCACATCAGGAAGCTATTCCATTATTGTATTTTTGTTGTTATTGTTCACTGTGTTTTGTATTTCCATCTACTTGTTGTGTATTGTTGTATTATATATGCAGTCGTCCCTCGCCACTTCGCGCTTTGACTTTCGCGGCTTCACTCTATCGCGGTTTTTTCAAATACAATTCTGCGCTCATTAAAGTATATGCAGTACTGTATATTCATTAAAGTATATACGGTACTGTGCTCATTAAATTATATACAGTACTGTATATTCATTAAAAAGTTCATTGAGACCGTGAAAATGATACAGCGTGCGCTCGGTTGCCTGAGACAGTTATATCACCTTCCTATCCTGGCCACAGCCTGGCTCAGCCGCACGCGAGTTCGCGTCTCTCATACACGCTTATACATCGCTACGCATCGGGAGCATCTTTGCGATTTTTTATCTAAGCCCCACGGTGGCTCCTAAACGCGCTGCTTCTTCTAATTTTCATGGGTTAGACTCTGGTGGCTTGTAGGAAAAAGCTGTTGCGCAGTCTGGTGGATCAGGCCCCGATGCTGCGATAGCGTCTGCCAGATGAGAGGAGAGAAAAGAGTCCATGTGAGGGGTGTGAGGGGTCAAGCACGATGCAGGAGGCCTTGATCCTGACGCAGCGCTTGAGGAAGATCTCCTGCAGCGGCGGGAGAGACGCTCCCATGATGTCGGCAGCCATTCTGACGATCCTGTAGCTGTTTTTGGTCGGCCACGCTGCAGCTGCCAAACCACACGGGATGCAGCTGGTCAGGGCTCTCTTTATGGTGCCCTTGTAGAACACGGTGAGGATGGGGGGAGGGAGGCTGGCCCGCTTCAGCCATCTCAGGAAGTGGAGATGCTGCTGGGTCTTCTTGGTGATGGGGGGGGTGTTCATGTTTTTGCCCAAATTGTCACTGCTCAGCTCAAGCTTCTGAAGAAATTCATGGTTTTGTGAGATGTGCTTCTTTTACCGTGTAAAATAATGATGACAGATTTTCAACCAGACATTAATGGGGCGAGGTAAAATCATGTTTCTTGCCAAGAGAAATCTCCTTTAGATACACATTTACATTACAGCTTAAGAAGAAGAGAAAATATGTGCTTCATTTCAGAGATGAAGGGCTATATCTCCGTCTCAGATGAGCAAGGCCTGCAGAATTTTAATTTGAAAAGTACCCCAGCAGATCAGTATTAAAGCGACTTTTGTCGATGTGCGTCGACTGAAGCTGAAGCACGGGGCATTGAAGAGGCAGAGAGTCTGGGCAAAGGAGGGAAGGGAGCGGAGGAGGATTAACAGGCGATCGATGAAGATGCTTGCTCAGCACGAAGCCTGCCAGGAGGGAAAGCGAGACTCAGCTCTACCTCATCTTGAGGAGAAGCAACGGCAGAGACAGAAAATAAGAAAAGTGAAGGGACAGATTATGCGAATCCAGGGACTAGCTGATGCGTAAAATGAAGCAAGATACAGACAGACAAAGTGTGATCCTTTGTTCTGCTATAACAGGAAATTATTGGATTTTTTTTACTATAATTTCTTGAGTTTGTTAAAAAAAAAAATGCGAACATAAAGATGAAGCAATTTTGTATGGTCGAACATTTCTGAAGCATGCGACTGTCACTGTCCCCGCTGCCGGCGGCATTTAATGCTGTAGGTAGGGGTCCAATGATGACTTTAGCCGAAGGGGCCCAGCCCCCTTTTCCAGATCACTAGAAAAGTGTGTGTATGAGATAATACTTTTCGTCTATAGCTTTACTGAGCTCAGAGTCACAGTACTGAGTGACACCATATGACACTTGACTAGCTAATAGCAATAAACCCAACAAAAAGAGCATTTGGAGTTTCAGGTACCAGTCTCACTCTACCACTTTACTTTAGCACATTAGCATAGTGCATGGATCAGTCATGCAAGTAATGCAAGAACTCGTTGATGAAATTCATGCATGTCCCCCTTGTTTTTCCCCCAGCTTTCGTCCTAAGAGCCAGCCCGTTTGCCAGAGACCTGTGTTAGGAGAGGATAAGCAGAACAGGCCGTCAGGAACTGGCAAGAAAGGCAACATGATCTTAAGTATCATCTGCTCCATCCGTTACAATTTTATGAGCTCTTCCTCTGCTAGTTCACAAGTAAGAAGATCAGGACTATATATCTGCAGACCCAAAGAAGGCTATAGACAGAGCAAAAGATGGCCTATTAATAAAACGAGCACAGCCAGGAGCTGTGAATGCCCTTGACCTTTCACAATCAAGAATAATGCTCATATTGCACACTGTGTTCATTTTGATTTTATCACAGGCTGCTTGCTAATCCAAGGGATTAAGTAAATCCTCCTGTATATGGTTTTGGTTTCCAATTTGCGATTGATCCATTGACAGAGGGGTCACCATTCCCGTATTCACCATCCTGTCGTACAACAGAATTATTGGGTGCATGCAACAACATTGTTTTAGGGGCATGTCGTTAAAAAAATTAATCAATTACCTGATATACAGACAAAAACCGTCACATAACAAGTAACATAAATGGGACCTGCTATGTTTTAACTTCAAGTTCATCTGGGGTTAACTAATCATGTCCCTATTGGTACTGACTCATCTTCCAGCCAAGTATTTAAGTGAGTGAGAATATCAGCCCCAAACGACAACAACAAACAAAAGGGGATTCAAATAACCATTCTCTGCACCAAAGTTGGGGTCCTAAGGCGCAAAACTGGGCTCGACATGTTTCTGTGAGCTCTCGACGTCCACGCTGCGCACAGAGCACTTATAATTCTAAAGTTCATCCACTAGGGGTCAATCTTAATTCTTGGAGGAAAAAAAAAAATAAAAAATGGATGACACTGAAGGTGATGTGCCCTTATTTGTTAGGGACCACAGAAACTGAAGGTCAAACTCCATCCTCTGACATTTCAAAAGGAAGTTTAAAAAAAAAAATTAAACATAAAATATATTTTTTAATACCGACAACTTCCTAAAGACAAGACTACAGGTAAAGATTAAATAGTTCTGAGCGAAAGTAACTTCAGAGACCCTATGTGTGTACAGATATAGTCAAACATGCTTTCAGCCCATTTTGAACTTGAATGGAGAAGGACACAGATGGATATATAGTGAGGTTTTGACGGCCTGTTCTCATTCACAACCCATGATTCTGGCATCATACCAACTAGCCCTGACATGCCAACATACAAATATGCATCTAACCTCGAGAAATAAATAAAAGGCAAAGGGGCAGTAGAAATGAACATTCAGAGAACAGGACACAGCTGCTGAGTGGGTAATTGTAATGTGCGTCTTTCAGGCAAGTCTTCCTGCTCCAATGAGGCGGGGAAGGGGCGGGGCAAGTGACATAAAGAAACAACACAGCAACCAATCACAAAGCACCAATGAGGGGCTGATGGGAGTTCTGTTCTACTGTTAACTAATCCAAAGGAAAAGAAATCCAAGAATGCAGCCCGATTATTCATGAGGGGCAAAGGGGACCATTTTTGTTTTTAGCTTTTCCTTCAATTTTCTCTCTCTAATGTTTCAGTTTTAATGTATAATTTTGCATTTGTGCAAAAGCTTTATACAGCCCATCTTTAATGGGTTTCTTTCTACTCTTAGGCATAAAAACCGTCTACAGTAAAGACCCACCCAAAGCCCTATCACAGTCGCTACTCAAGCAACATGCAAACCCAAAGGGTATGTGAAAGGCAGCATTATAAAACGTATGGGCCACTCCTCCAGTCTGTGGAGTCTTTACAGGGTATCCCCCTCAGTGTCTGTACATCCCCCAGAGTGCTGCAGAGCACAGTGCGATCTAGTCCAGGCGGTCACCCCCGTCTTCTCTCCAGGGGACCAGCAATGGCATGCGCACTGCCCCCCCCCATCCCAGTGACTATCGGAAGAGCCGGTAAGTACGTGGCAGGCGCCCATCCTTGCTGGAGAGCGCCGCTTGGATGTGCTCGTAGGACGGCATCTCTGAAAGGTCTCCGAGCGCGGCCACCGCAGGCTTGCTCCGCAACATCCGCGATGTCACGCGCTTGATGTCCGCCGCCGTCACGCTGCCTGCAAGAGGAGTCAGTCACGGTCAGAGAGAGCAAGGATCTGTACAACATCAATAGAATTTCGTGGTTATTACACACTTCATTAAGTAAATTATACTGTACTACTGCTTACCAGCAGGGGCACCATTCCACTAACAGAGCATAAATCAGCTGGTAAATACCAAGTGCGATCGTTTCGGGCATCTGGAAGCACCCTGCTTACTAAAGGGATGGGATGATCGGATTCAGCGATCTTTCAGTTTCATAAAGACGCGATTACTTGTTTTAGCTACCAAGATTCGGATAACCAAGTAAGTAAAATGTTAATGGACATTATATAGGTGTTGTCTTGCTATTTCTTCTCTCATGCTGCCGGTACCCTGTGGAAGTCCACAGATATATCTCGGCACTCACGGACAGAGGTGTCAATTTCAGGTCCAGAAAGTAAAAATCCATCCTAGGATTTAGTTTCAACCAATCAGTTGAGCATAAAGAAATCACACAGTGTGCTCAACTAGATGGTTGAAACAAAATCCTGGTCTGGATTTTTACTTTCTGGACCTGAAATTGACACCTCTGCTCACGAACGCCCGAGTGCGCCGCAGCGCTCGGTCACATGACATCCACTCACTAATCAGCTGGCAGAGCTCATGTGGCAGCTTCCTCTGGCCCGTGGCGAGCACCTGCCGGCCCACGTCTTCAAAAATGACGGGTCGCGACTCCAGGTTCATCATCAGCATGGACTTCAGCTGCGTTTTCGCCCGCTCCAGCTCCATCTGGGCACAGAAAGGCCGCTGTCAGGCTTCTCCCCCATGGTCCCGACTCACGTACGGCCCACCTCAGACTGTACCAGCAGCCTTACCTCGCCTGCCACGCTGGACATCTGAATGAACTCTCTGGTTATAATCTCCACCATTTCTCGTACCTTAGAAGAAGAAAAAGAAGAAACATAATAAGGAAGAGCTATAATAAACAATAACGTACGCTTTAACAATCAAATTCATTACTTCACTTAGTTAAGAGTGCTGATACAGGTTTATCATATCTGTAGACGCCTTCTGCCCCGCCCATATCCCATAGCACACCTGTCGAGGGTCTGCACTGGCGTGGATGCAAAGCAGACCGCTGTCCTCATAGCTGTGATGATAGGAGGTGGCGTTGTACATCCAGTGATGTCTGCAAAGCACGACTTGGTTATAAAACTCACATTCATCCATCCGTCGGCACACTCAGAACAACCACCCTATGACCGCTACCCCACACCACCCACTGCTAAACGACAGCACATTTGAGGGTTTTTGGGGATGGCAAGGCACGTTTATTTATATAGCACTATTTCGATGCACGGTAATTCAAAGGCACGTGGATACATTACAAAACATCTGGTGAAGGCCTTAGCCTTCTGCAGGGGAGGTATTCTGCTCAGCTAAGAGGAGGACAGCCTACCTGTTGAGGACGTTGAGGTAGAGGCGCGTGAACATGCCCTTTCCAGGACCGCCGGCTGAGAAGGAGCCACCACCGCCCATCATCATGTTGAGGACCGCGAAGGGGATGAAGTCATCCTCCTGCCACATGAGACAGAGACGAGGGAACCTCAACTCAGGAGGCAGGAGCTCAGCGGGGAAGAACGAGAAGCCGGTGCACGTGGCAGACCCAGAAATGCGCACTCACCAGGAAGGAGCAGCTCTCTAGGCCGATCATGATGTGAGTGAGCTCGGGGATGGGGGTCGGGCCCAGGCTCACATCCGACATGTCCTTCTCGGTCTGAAAGGAGCAACCAAAGCCTGGCAGGTAAGGAACAGGTGTCGGTCTGTACAAGAACAATGCGGTAAAATGTGGTGCGGAGGACAGTGCAGGCTGGCCCACCTTCACGATGCCACCCGTGTACTGAGCCACAGAGCGGTCCACCTTCTCTGGTGTGGCCCCTCCCCACGCTGGCGTCATGCCCAGCAGGTACTTCCTGGCACAGGCGACCAGCTGCTCGTGCTCCACGCCCACGCCGGCCAGGACCATGCGTTCTGGGCAGTAGTAGCTGCGCAGGTAGGTGGTCAGCAGGTCCCGGTCGATCCTCTCCAGGTTTTCGTTAGGACAGAAGCGCGGGAGTCCCACGGTGTTCCCGCGAAACGCCGCCTGGCACGAGTGGAAGAGGGCGGTAAGTACTGACAAAACTGGCATTTTAGATTTCGGTGTGCGTGGAGCGGGGGGGGGAGCACCATCCCCTCCAAGCCAATCCATAAATGCTGTAACACCCCCCCATGTTTATGCATAACACAATCTGGGTTGAAATCCAGTTTCAGAGCATTTTGTTTTGTGGTTTTGCAATGGTTTTTCTTGCCGCCCAAAATATTGTATCCATTTTCATCCATTTTCCATACCCACTTGTCCTACACAGGGTTGTGGGGGTCTTGAGCCTATCCCAGAAACTATAAGCACAAGGCAGGGGAACCCAGGATGGGGTACTAACCCATCCCAGGCACACACACCATTCATGCCTGCGGACAATATGGCAATTCCACTTCAGCATATTTTTAGACCGTGGCAGTAAACCAGAGAACCCAGAGAAGACCCCACATATGACACGGGAAGTACATACAAACACCACACATGTAGAGCCTGGGCGGAGACTCGAACCCTGGACTCCAGAGGTGTATGGGAAGTGCTAACCACTACACCAGAAAGTCACCCCCAATGGTCAAATATGCATGAAAATGATACAATACTGCCAGTCACCTGTGAAATACAAATTAAGAAACGCCAAAGATAAACCTACCATTACTGTTCCAATACACTTAACCTGATATTTAATAGCCTGTGTTATTTATCATTGGCCAAAACCAATGAGACCGAGCTCATCAAGGCCGTGATTGGCAGAAGTGACGACCCTGATTGCCTGCAATGACTCACCGCATGGATCATCTCTGTCAGCAAGGGTTCAGGGTCTGGTCGCATGTTAAGGTCTTCCAGCTCGAATCGCACGGCCGTCCGGGTCATCTCGATCTCCTCATCTGCAGCACCAACCAACACATTGGCACACGCACAGGACAGTACAGCCGGGGGGGGGGGGGTGGGACTCACCCAGGAGGCGGGGCTGCAGGACAGCATCTGACAGCAGGCTGACCACCGTGTCCAGCCCCTTGACTTCAGCAGAGACCGCATACATGGTGGTGTCTCTGTAACCAAACCCAAATTGCTCACAGAGCCATCTACCCCAAAGTAACCGACATCTATTTAACTGAGGACCGGGGAATACCTGGATGCTTGGCAGTCACAGATCCCTCCATGTTTTTCAAGAGTTAGGAGAATTTCATCTTTGCTGCCATACTGGGCTGTAGACTAAGCGAAGGGCATAGCATCACTGGACTGCTTGACAATAAAGGACCAGTAATGTTCGTCCAGCACCATAAGGCAGTTACAAATTTGTAAAAGTTCTGAAATTACCACTGACATTACCATTGTAAATAAGTTGCATTTGATAGCAGAGCAGAGGTACTTACAGAAAAGGCAAGTTTCTCCAAGAAGTGTGCAATTCCACTGGGATACTTGGCTTCATGTCTAGATCCTGAATTTATCAAAACTTAAAGTATACACAAGCAAAAAAAATAAAAATTAAAAATAAAATTCAACTATTCAGTTACATCAGAGTAGTTTACTGTAACTGGGAACGATTCCGACAAACTCCACTTACTGCCTACTGTGCAGAACTGGCCGAACTTGTTCTGCGACGCGACCTTAAGGCCGTTTTCCAGCGTCGTGATTTTAGTCTCGTATTTTTCGTGCCCGTCTGCGGACGCGAAGACCGGCTTGGGGATTCCGGGAAGCGGCGTAGCCAGGGACACATTAGGGTACCCGGAACTGCTGCTGTACCGCCTGTAGGCTGCGATTCCAAACCTTCGTGGGGATTCAAAACCGACGCATACCGAATTTAAGTAAAAGGGCCGCAACAAACACATAACCTGCTAAATCTCTAATCCACAGTTAAATTGCACAGAAGAATGCAACCACGTGACAGCTTTCAGTGTCTAATTCGCCGGGCTGCCGTAGACTATGCGCTGCCCTTTATGTTACATTTATTTATAGTGCGACTTTGATACATAGTGAATGCCACTAATTTACAAAACAGTGGCTGTCCAGCCATAGTCATTTAAATTCCATCTGTTTTGCTGCCAAAAACTAAAGCCATAGTATTATAAAACCGTTACGCAATATGTTTGCAGTTATGGCGTCCCGTTCCAACGGCATGTGATAATAAGGCAGAGAGTACACATTGTACACAATTTAATCCTGAAGGATTTTCATATGCACTACATTTCCAAATAAGAAACTATTACCTTCTAACTTGGCTCCAGGTTCTGAACCTTGCCATGTGTGTCGCCATCTTAAAATCAGAATGGCTCACCTCTGCCCCCTATCGGCCATCCGGAAGCTGTTCCTTAAACACTTCCTCTGTTTCCTGTTACCTAGTAACAGTCTTCGTGACTCGAACTGGTAAGGGGTGCGTTTGCCAAAAGCTCCCCTTAGCAACTAACATAGTTCGACTCATTCGGTTACGTGGCTCCAACCATGTAAGTTGCTATCGTAGTTAGCAACTATGCCTTTGGGAAACGCACCTAAGGGTAGTTATTAAAGAGTGTGTCTTACGAATCAGTGAGCAGCGAATGTTCCATTTGCAAGGACTTTTTGGCCGCGACCATGCACAGATTCTTTTTTTTATTTTTATTAACAAAGATGTTGTTTGTTACAATGCCTGAATTTCAAAGATCATTTTTTGTCCTGGTGATTAAGATTTTTGCCTCCCACTGTTAATATATGGTCATGCTGTCATGCTTTATAAATAGTATGTAATATAGCTGATCAAATGCAGTGCTCACAAAGTCATGGGACGCTTATTTAATTCAGGAATAATGTTACATTTTATTGGTTTCATAACAGCCCATAGACAAGCAGTGTTTAACATATCTGCACCTGTCTTCCGCACAGCTATTTTCTTTTTATTAAGTAGCATTTTTTTACTAACTCATTCTTGCCATTTACAATTGCAGTTGTAGTCACTGGCTCCCAAAGGGATACCAAACGCCTATGTCTATGGAGAGAATCCTGCCAAAACGTCACAAATACACGGACACGTTCCACAAATGCCCGATGATCCAAAAATAAAAAGAACGTGTTCCACAAATATAAAGACAGAATAAAAGAGATCCATACAAATAGCATGCGCTCCGAGACGGCAGGGGGCGCTGTCATGCGAAATGTCTCCCGGCTGCAAAGCTCCTTCCCCTGTAACAAATGTCTCCCGTTGCTGTGTACTTGTAAAAAATGTGTTGTATCCGTAAAGCTAATGACCACTGACAATGATAAA
>JAODKN010000041.1:31587087-31607058 GCA_026774425.1 Petrocephalus zakoni | reverse complement strand
CTCCAGCCCCCCCATGACCCTGAAAAGGACCCGGTTTCAGAGAATGGATGGATGGATGGATATATATTAATGTCAATCCCAGCCAAAGCCATGTTTCGACATACCAGACAAAGCGAAATCGGCTGGTTATTTCAGCGCCCCCTGTGCTGCCTAATGGGTTGCCTGGCAGTGAATGTTAAAGCACACAAGTCAATAATGGGACCATAAAGTGCCAGTTCACTCCCCAGTGTGATATCGGAGAGTACATGCTACAAAGCCCCTCACCCACAACGGGACAGCCAAATAGCCCAAATAGCCCATAGCTCATTTCAGCCTTGTGTCAGCAAAGTTTTCCTTTGATGTTTTATATGTTAGCTTAAGAAGAAATAAATCTAACGAAGGAATAGATGACAGCTTAATAAATAAGAAAATACATGTACAGCACATACAGCATGTATGTGACATGTATGAGTCTGAAGACAAAACAATACAGCATTAAGTAAAAAAAAAAGATCTTTCTAATTTTTAACTTATGTTATATGTGCATTTATTTTTATTTTGCCTTTAAAGCTCACTTTTTTACTTGTATATTGGTACATATTTGTGCATTGGATTGCATTATATGTGTATTAGTAATTGCATGGACAGGGGCAGTTCTATGTATGCAAACTTAAGATACCTCTCAGTGTATAGCTTTTAATTAACAGGTATACGTAGATGATCAATATAAAATGGAATCAACCGAAGCACTGAAATTTACCTTTAAATGTAAATGATGAAGCAGCAGAAAAAAATGAAGGCATGAATTAGCTTCCTGATGCCACGGAAGTATGGAAGCCCATTTCCGCCAATGTGAAGGAAAAAAATAACATCCCGTAAGTCATTATAATGAGATACTATCTCGAAATAACGATTTAGTATCTCGAACTAACAAGACACTATCTAGAAATAACAAGATACTACCTCGAAATAATGATTTAGTATTTCAAAATAATGTCCGTTTTAACTGCATTTGGGTCACGAGCCCACATGGCATGGACGAAATTAGTATTTTATGATTATTATTATTATTCCAACCTAAAACGGACTTTACTGCGGTGATACTAAGTCATTATTTCGAGATAGTATCTCATTATTTCGAGATAGTATCTTGTTATTTCGAGATACTAAGTCATTATTGCGAGATACTAAGTTGTTATTTGGAGATAGTATCTCGTTATTTCGAGATAGTATCTCATTATAATGACTTAAGCTGGGAATACACTGCGATTTTTCCAGTCGTTTTGCAAACACCCAGCTCCAACTGTACGACTAAATCGCATGCGATGAAAAGGCAAAGCTCACGATTTATGTCCGCACACTGTACGAGTCGGCTCGTGGCTCCGCTCCCACAGTGCAATGTCCCCACGACGGGTGACCAAAATTTCAAACAGGTTTGATTTTCTCACGATCAATTGCCGGTTGGAACCTGGTCGGGTAGTAAATCGGTGCTCCTTACATTTATACACATCTATCTGTACACTATACAATATACGACACACGATCAAGCTGAAATGCGGCCCGACTAGGAATTATCGCACGAGTGAAAAATCGTCTCAAAATGAGCCGAAAATCCCACAGTGTATGCCCAGCTTTACGGGATCTTATTTTTTTTGCTTCACATTGGCGGAAAAGGGGCTTCCATTCAAGAAGAAAAAAAACCCACAGAGGAAGTCATATGACTTCCCTTTGCCCTCTCCAGAGGCATATTTTTATTAAGATAATTAAAAATACCCTCATTCAGTTTGTCCATAAAAGCATAAATGAGAGATTAACAGGCCTGTAGGTTTACCATTATGTCAGCGAATGGTTTTTATCTACTGTGGCATGGATAGCGCATGCCCATATGCAGGAAGTACATGCTATGCCACCCTTGGCCCATTGACTATTAATCCATTAAAGCCTGCAGCAGGTAGCTGTGTACCTTCTGGGAAAAAGTAATGCTCCTATAGATGAAATAGGGCGGGCCGTCAATGGGGCACATTAAAGTTTACTCACCCTCCTTAAACGGTATCTTGCTTGTCTAGGAAGCAGAAATGTTATTGTAATGAAAAAGAGGAAAGAAAATTAGTCAGCGTATTGTTTTGCTTCCGTTTTTTTCTCTCCCTTACTTTCTCTGGAAGTAAGTGTTAGAGAGCAGAGTTACGCTGGAGTTCACTGGCGTACCACGATGGGATGTGGGAACATAAGCATTCCAATGTACCTGCACTCCTACGTACGCAAATAGAAAATAACAATTTCATTTCCTATCCAAGTATCTACTTCTTCCATGAAGGAACCCATATTATTTATACGCACCAGCGTAATAAAATGGTAATTACAGCCTGCAAATATTTCCATGTAAAGCCAAGGATATCGCACTATTTCACGTTAATGTAAATATTTCTCATTGAATATCCGGCCGGAAAATAAAACAAAGGCTTGTCCGTAAATCATGCTTTTCAAAATAGCGCTAAAATGCCAAGTAAAAACGTGTTTATATGCTGATATCGAGCGCAGTCGCGTTCGCCATATTTTATCAGACATTGTTTAGAGGGTTGTTTCATTTTCTGACAGCTCCCGTTAGGAGTCCAGTCTTATGTTTGCGCAGTTTTCCTCGCCTTGGAAACGTAACGTAATCGTTCTCTGTGCGGAAAATCAAGTACTACCAACTAGTCATTTTAATTCATTTTCTAAACATTCAGATTTTGCTAACTGTAAATAGTTTAAAAATACTCAGAAAATAACCGACCCTGGAAAGGAGGGAGCTCTTCAGTGAAATCGTACACAGTTTTGACCGAACGAATGTATTTGTTGCAATACTTTCTAAATATCACGATATACAGGTATATCTGTATGACGCGGATCTTTTATTCTATGTTATAGTAGTTGCACAAATGACAATAACATGCTTGCATAGTCACCACAACATTATTCTGAAAATATTTGGGTTACTAACCTTGATATTTACGGTTGTATATACACAACCGTTCCCACTGTTTGTCCTAATTTGCCCCCATACCCCCTTTACCTCCGCTGGCTTCCCGAGGTACGAAAGGCAAATCCTAATTTATCTCGCCTTGAAATGCATACAGGAGAATGTAGCAGGTAAATGCTATACATTCCCCCGTAGTCGTAAAACTCAATTATTTAAATGCATGAATGCATTTTGGATTTTCTCCACGACGCTGCTTTGGTGAGATTATTGATGAAGACGAACGGAGACTTTTAAGCCGAGGGGATTAGAATGGTCATTCATAAACCGCCCCACGCCCCTTTCAGTCCACCCAGGACTGTTTAAGTGAAGTGAGCGGCATTTAATTGAAGGTTTTTTTTTATAATTATTGCACATATACAATAAGAGTAGTAAAGAAAGAAGTAGCATACGTAGGCGACAGGCAAGAGGATTCCTTAGTCTTCGTGATACTGGTACTGGTGTAAATACTGGGACTGGTACTTACCGGCACTTGTCGCTGCGGTGTCCCCCTGGTCTCCCTGACATGTCCATAGCAGCGGGGCAAGTGCGCAAATCAGCCTGAGTCGGGTCACTGCAAGTGCAACGATCGCCAGCGGTAAGTGCAAGACTTCGAGACGGCGGGCGGCGGGCGGCCGGGGCGCCCCGCATACTTACGCTCCATCTCCACGCGACGCAAGGCTCGCCACTCGCACGCAGCGCATCCGCAGCCGAGCAGCGCAGACTGTGCAGTCGGCTCGCATGTGCGCGCCCACGGCGAGCGCGGCGCGCTTCCTGATTGGAGCGATACCGTCGAATCAATGTATCGATGTGTCACTGCCCCGCTGACATTTCCGTCGCGTCTGAAGGCAAGTTCAAAGCGGAGTGGCGTGCACGCGCGTCGTGTCCCCCCGCAGCCCTAGACGCAGCGCACACCTGCTTTTGGACATCCCATACTCGGTGAAAATGCAATCTTAAAGTGACCGGGCTTAACAATCTAGAATTCGATATAGATTTTTAAATAACTTTGAGCTATATTATTTTAATATAGGCTTAGTACATTTTTAAATGGAGTAGACAGAATTATTTATTTGGTCACCAGGCCACTAACACCAACTAAATTGCACTATTTAGGGCACAGAAAACAAGAACTGCTGTTTTTTCCATTCAACCGCTACTTTCCCTCCGTGGTTAATTTCCCCGCAGGGTGGAACATAACGAACACAAAATGTACCCCAGTTATTTTAACAGGGCAATACGGGGGGGTATCGGTTTAAATCACGTCATACGGTTGGCTCAGCAGTTTGGCTGTTAGGCCCTTGAGCAAAGATCTTAACCCCAAGCTCCTCACGATCGAAGTGTACGGCCCCTCTTCCTCAGCCTTGTGCTGCTTTGGATGGGCGCATCAGCTGAATGTCACTTCGGACCCCGCACACCTCCTCTCCCTGGAAGGGAAGCTGCTCACCTGTGCGGCTCCTTACACCACCGGGCCGCCTCGCCAGCTCCCGCTCCTGTAACTGTCTGCACGCCAGCTTTATGGGTCTTAACTCGCAGTGTCTCCGTTCTGGGTTCCCGCACACTCTCACCTGGAAAATTCCGCTCTTGTCCAGATTGTACAAGGTTAGGTGACAATGGTAATAGCTGTCGAATGGGGGGCAGAGAAAATGCAAAATAACATTGTTTGCATTTCGGCCGCCAATCTGCCCGTATGTGACTAACAACTTGTCCATGTTTGGAATTTCGAGCAGTTTTACACATACTTCTTCCGTCCCATTGATAATGGAGTCCGTTTCCCGCCAGGATCAATACAGTTTGTCTGATTCTGATGGCCAAGTAAAGCGCGTAAAAATGAGCATTTATCTATTACATATATCAGTATTCTTTGCTGGAGACCAACCAAGCGTGCACCCCACATACTACATACATACATTTTGTCATGTTGCTCTGCTCTGTCAGCTCACATGGGTGATTTCATCAGAAACATTAATGAGTAAATTCAGCTGTTTTGTTTACATGGTAGGCACGTTTGTTAAAATGGTCTGGACATACCAAAATAGCTATATACGTTTTTTAACTTTTCCATAATTATTCAGACTTAGAAAACGCCAAAATCAAATTCCATCCTTTCCCACACTGCGTTAGAACTCTATCAGTACATCACTCACTACGAAGAAAAACCAAGTAGCACCATGGTTACAAAGCATGACTTCTTATTCTCAGTTTAAAAAAAACTGTTATGTTTTCTCTGTTAAATCTAAACCACAGTTTTCTATTCGTCCTGTAGTCGGTACAGTACTGTTCCGCCTCCCAATGAGGGTTGCGTTTACACAGTCTTTTGGCGCCCTCTGGTGTCGCTTTCTTGTCACAGTAACAAGAATAATAGCACGAATACTCATAATCACCGCTGTGATAAAACAAGTTGACAAGTACTTGGTAGTTTTTCTTCCCACTGGTTAAAATATGCATAATAGGAAGCTTTTGTGTTACATAAGGATTTCATTATTATTATTATTATTATTATTAGTAGTAGTAGTAGTAGTAGTAGTAATAGTACTCTTAATAATAATAATAATAATAATAATAATGTTGTTATTATTTTTATATTTAGATTACACACAATATGGACAAAGTATTAGGGCAGCTACAGGAACTTGCTATCCTGTTCTAAATCCATAGGCATCAATATGAAGTTGCCCATTCATCTAGATGAGCATTTGTGAGGTCAGGCACTGATACTGGATGTGAAGGACTGGCTCACATTGTAGTTCATCCAGAAGGTGTTTGACAGGGTTAAGGACAGGGCTCTGTGCAGACCAGTCAAGTCCTCCCACACCATACTCACCCAGCCATGTCTTCATGGACCTTGCTTTGTGCACTGGGGCACAGACATGTTGGAACAGATAAGGGCCTTCCCCATGCTGTTCCCACAAAGTTGGAAGCATAGAATTATCCAAAATGGAACTAACTTCACTGAAACTAAGGGGGGTAGCCCAACTCTTGAAAAACAGCCCCATTTGGATGACTGAAAACTTTTTATCACTAAATGCTCAGAAAACTGAGGTTCTGCTGTTTGGGGGCAAGCCTGCGGATAGGAATGCTATATCCTGTGCACTTCACTCCAGAGGGCTGGACTTTTCCCTCAGCAGCTCGGCCCGTAATCTAGGTGTCACATTTGATACAAGCCTCTCATTTAAATCACATGTGGATGCCATCTCGAAGGTGTGCCTCCTACAGCTATGCAACATCGCCAAACTGCAACGATTCCTTAATATTTAAGACACTGAGAAATTGATACATGCCATTGCATATAGTAGGCTAGACTATTGTAATGCTTTGTTATCTGGGAGCACACACCGTACAATAAATACCTTGCAAAATGCAGCAGCTCGAATTGTGACCAGGAGCAGGAAGTCTGATCACATAACCCCTGCTCTTAGTTCCCTGCACGGGCTTCCTGTAAGGTTCAGGACTGACTTCAAAGTTCTCCTACTTGCATATAAGGCACTTAAAGGTCCAACACCTACCTAACTGAATTACCTCAAGCTTGAAAGCCACATCGTACACTTAGGTCACAGAATGCAGGTCTCCTTGTTGTACCATGTATAAACAAAGTGATAGTTGGCGGTAGAGCATTCTGCTACCAGGCCCCCATATTGTGGAATAGTTTGCCAGCTTTTGTTCGGGATGCCAAATCGGTCTCAGTCTTTAAATCTCGCAAGCGAATACATAACACAACGTAACTATGGCACTGTACATGCCATGTCTTACCCATTACGCCTGTCCATTAGTGTGTCAATGCATGTTCTGACCATCGATGCTCTCTGCTTTCCCACATGTCCGGGGTGCCCAGGTTGGGACGGCCTTCAAGGGCCGGCATGGAGGACTGATTGATTCATTGATGGACTTGGGCCTGCCCTCAGCAACAGTTCTCACTCTTTCGCTTTCAGTAATGTTAGCATGCCCAGGGGGGTTGGGCAGCCAGTTGAACATGGGCCCCCAGAGGTTTTTTTTCTCTCTGTTGGGAGTTTTTGGTTCCTCTTCTCCGTTGTCAAATAGCTTTCTTTCTTCCTTCCTTTCTTCCCACTTCATTTTCTCCGTTCCACTCCGCTCTGTCTTGCATATATCACTGTATTCCAACACACCCGTGTAAAGCGCCCCGGGACAGCTCTGTTGTGAAGGGCGCTATATAAAAATAAATGGAATTGAATTTTACACCACTCCATCCGACCCGTGGCATTGTGCTTGGTCATGTGAGGCCTGCATGCAGCTGCTCAGCCTTGGGAGCCCATTCCATGAAGCTCCCAGCACACAGGTTCTGTGTTGGGGTTAGTGTCAGACGAAGTCTGGATTGCTGCAGTTATTAAGTCAACAGAGCATATTGGCAACCTTAGCACTCTGTGACCCCATTCTGTAACTGGTCTGCTGCTTCGTGGCTGAGTTCCTGGTGCTCCTGGTGCTCCTGGTGCTGCAATAATGCCACTTACAGTTGACTATGGAATATCTAACAGGGAAGAAATTTCACAGACTTACTTGCGAAGGAAGAAGGTGCTTGATTTTATACACCTGTGGCAATGGGTCTGAATGAACCACGTGAATTCAGTGATTAAGTGATGTGTCCCTGTATTTTTGTTGGTATAGTGCAAGACAATAACCATGGCGTCAACATTGCGGGGGGACCAAGGCTGTTGTTATTATATATAGTGGAGGGGGGGGGGCATTGTGAGCACATTGCGGTCCCTGGATGTGAGGCTAAGGGGCTCAGTCGTTCGCTTTGCATTCCTGTGGCACAAACAGCCCCACCTAGAATATTTTTAACCAGCCCTCCATTGGCTGTAACATTGTAGCTAACAAATGGATGTTAAAAGACTGGTGAGTGATTTACCCATTCTGGCCGGACAAAACAAACTTTAAATATTCATATATGTTAAAAAAATTTACCTAACGGTAATTATACGTTAACTATACCTAGGTTAGGGCTGGCCAACCCTGCTCCTGGAGAGCCACAACCCTGCAGAGCTTAGGTGCAGCCCTAATTTAACACACCTGATACTGATAACTGGGCCCCTCAGAAGCATCTCAGTATTAGAGTCAGTTTTGCTTCAACATAGCTGACTCTAATTGAGAAGCTTCTGAAGGGCCCGGTTATCAGTATCTAGGTCATACGGAGTAAATTCTCTCGGTAGATTTCAGTTGTTGCCAGCAGGGGGAGTACTGTCTGTTATCGTTTGCTCAGGAGAATATACTGCGCACAGAAAATTAATCATCGGTCTAAATTTAGGGAGGTCGAGGCATATCACACTGGTCCTTAAATTACTGCACTAGCTTCCTGTGCATTACAGGATTAATTAAAAAAATTATTATTACTTGTGTACAAAGCACTAAATTGTCTTGAGCCTAAATGCATTTATGATTTACTTGAACATTAAGAAGCATCCAGACCCCTGAGGTCATCTGGGAAAGGCTAAGTGTTCCCAGAATGGAGACCAAGCAAGGTGCAGCAGCATTCATTTTGGATGCTTCCCATTTCTGGAACCTTTCTGAAGACCTGAGGTCTGCTGAAACTGTCAGCTCATTTAAATCAGGGCTTAAAACATCACTGTTTGCTGCAGCTTTTCAATATACTAAATCAGCTTAGCCATACACTTACCACATGCAGTTTAGTCACTACAGTGTAACTTTTTTTCAGTTAACTATTTATCTGTTTAGTTGGCTTTTAGGTCTAGGTCTTTTAAATGTGATTTTAATGTCTTTTACTTGATGGTATTTTTCTGCGTTTGTAAAGCACTTTGAGTTGCTTTGCCTCAATAAACCTGCCTTGTCTTGCCTTGTCTGGAGGAGCTAGAGGAGGTGGCTGGGGAGAAAGATCTGGGAATCACTGCCTGAGACACCGCTGTGCCTGGGTAGGCCTGATGCTTTGCATGCTACCTCGAGAGTGTTGGGTGGGAGGTTTACTCATAATCGATGTCAGTAGATGCAAAGTACGTTTGGTGATAGTGAAAAGAATGCCGGGGGTGCCGGGGGGGGGGATCTCACTTCCCAGCAATGGGCGCCTCTGTACCTCAAAGTGAGGGCAGGCATGAGCACTTTCCTCTGGTTCTGGTTCTGGTCCTGGACCAGCATTGCTGGTGAGTGGAGGCTTTTGCAGCCCTGGAGCAGAAGAGTGAGAAAGTCCAGCTGGGCTCTGATCTTCCCTGCTTCAGCCATTCATCTTCTCCAACAACAACAACCTTTCTGTCAACCTCCAGAAACATATGTTCCACAGCTTGTCCTTTTTTTTCGGTTTTATATTCGCCTCAACTTTTGGCTTCTGACCCACAAAATGAAAAAAGAACATTCTAGTCCATTTATCTACGCATTTATGCCAACCGCGCCAACCCGGCTTGCCATCCAGGTAGCCACCACAGCCTGCCTTTCTCAGAAACCCAGGGAAGGGAACAGGCTCCAGTCACCAAGATTAATATTATAAAGAATAAAAAAAGCAGCAGGAGCCAATTATTTAATAATTCCCATTTTTAAGTGAAGGAAAACACGCATATCTGTGTTGGAGCACGCTTCCTGCTTGTTGCCATGGCGATGTCGGAGCGCAGGGCTGGGAGAGCCCAGTATCGCTGGGGTAATTGGGATCAGATGCGTTCACAACCTGGGCTGTAAGTAACCTGGAAGCATTTATTTTATGGAAAAGATGTTTAGTTAAGAGCGGCAATGTGGCTTAATGAGTCTGGGGCCAGTCCCATGATGAATACGCCTGGTGAAAGCTCTGAAGTCTTGTTTCAGATCCCTTCCTTCCTTCGGATCGGGTTGCAGGTTGACTTCCTGTCCCGTTGGCGTGTTTGCTTTTTCGAGGACAGTTACGATACGGGTCATCATCCTCCCGCACTGTCACAGAGGAGCTTTTGGCTCGAGCCAATCAGTGCTTGTATAGAAACCAATCACCGGGGGGGACAGAAACAGGTGAGGCTCTGTGCTCTTCTCATTTTTCTTCTCCATTTCTCTCCGTTCTGAGGTGGTCTTGTCCATCTAAGCTGTAGCTCCATCTCGCATTCCCCACCAGCACTCCCAGGGCCAGCAATTCAGGCAGGGCATGTATATATCGGTAATCTCCTATGACGCGGTAGGCGGGCAGCTCTCTGTGGGCTAGCGTTTTAAGAAACAGTATTGTGGTCCAGATGTTTCAATGCAGGCTGGAGTTAGTTTGAGAAACTCTCAGGTGTAGATGCTTAAAAAGGCCTGGGCTGCTGCAGGGGGGCATGGGGGGGGGGCAGAAAATGTAAATAAGTCATTGTTCCGGTGATATATTGACATATATATGAGTGAGTTTGATGCTCAGATAAGTGATGTTCTTTTTCATTTGCTGGAGCTTCGTGGGTTGCACACATTGCTGGGAATGTATCATGTTTCACTGGAAGGCGTATGTCCACCACCCTTTGTTAAAGAAACCAATCACGCCCCTGACTTTGACTGCAGGGGGCGTTGTGTCCATTCTTGCAGCTTAATACACTCTCCTACGTATGAGGATTTCAAAATGTCTGAATGTAGACCTCCGAAGGGACTGCTGCAGTGAAACAGGCATACAGTTCTGTTCATTTTTAATGAACTGAATGGAGGATCACACTCCAAAATAGCATGAGCAGCTAACGCCGTGTTTATGTTCTCATCCTGACTGTTGCTCATTCTTATGCAGTCAGTGACATCATCTCCTTCTGTTCATCCTGATATTGACTCTGACCACTTCACTGGGATTAGTGACTTCATTCCTAATATAGGTCTAACCGGTTTTCGGTGACCTCATCCTTTGGCTAGTTAATGACTATGACCCTTAAATTAACTATGGTGACCTCATCAGCTGAACAGGTAAGGCGGTAATGTTCTGGCTCTCTAGCTGAGTGTCCTATCCCTGCAAGTAAGGCAATTCCAGCCTAGTTCTCCATTGGCGGTGTGATCGCTGGCATTGATTACAAAACACTCATTGTAGGGGAGCCTCGTAATGTCAGTGATGGGGGGGGGGGTGTACGTCACCGGGGATCAACGCCAGCCCCAGGATATTGGGGCAGACGTAAAGCTAAATACACAATTCCTCTTGCGCCAGTAATCCCCACACCCAGACGTCTCGAAGCGACAGCTTAACCACTTGAACTCAAAGACACTCTGTTGAGTGGAGCATCCTGTGGCCATTCTGGTTACACCCGGGGGGGGGGGGGGGGGTCCCCCACTTTGTTTGGGCGCGTGCTCTGCCACTCAGGAGTCACGCAGGTCACCCTAGGCCGGTATGAGGTACCAGAAGGAAACCATTTCCCTCCTGCGATGGGTCACCTGAATATGTAGCTGACCTCTCCCTTTTCTAAAGAGCCAGTTTGAAAAGGGTTTTTCCCCTGGCATATTCTGTCCAGCAGTCGATCGCATCACGTTTGATATAGTGCAGCTTTACAGCAATTATTTATTACAAAATGCTTTTCCGGTATTTTCCACAGGGGATTAAAAAAAAAAACACTTGGAAAAATTCGAAAATTATTTCCCCACCTTGCTGGAACGTGATTGGTTGCAGCTGCTGGATGAAAAAGCAAAAACAACAGGCATGTATCCCCATATGCGTGTTAAGCAAGACATGTATCTGATTCAGTTTAAACTTGTGCTAAAACACATTATACTAATCTGTTACAAGTGTCCTGATTGGATCAAAGGGTGGCTGCAAAATGGCCAACTTATGTATGGGGCGTCCCAATGGTACTAAAGTCTCACTCACTCTCTGGTGAAACTACCAGCAAAATTATACCGTACAGATCCTAGAAGCCTATGAAATGAATGTGAATAATGATAATCATACTAGGGAATCCTAATCATCTCTTCCTAATGCAAAGAAAATCACAAGCGAGTTCCTATTTATTCAGCCATTGCTGGCTATGCTTGTGTGTCCCTGTCATTAATGAAGTTGTAAAGAGCTGCTGAATTACATTGACCAGCCTAGTCTGATGATGTCCTATCAGTGACACTCTGTTTTGTTGAGTTCCCGTTGACGCATCTACAGCAAGCAGGTTCTTTATGAGCCAAAGGGATGGAGGGTCTGTCTCCTGCAGTCAGCTGGCTGGAAGAAGGGAAGAAAAAGGCAGAGATATGTGGTCAGAAGACCAAAGTGGGGTTATAATTACTACGAATCAGTGACATTCTCAAACCTCAAACACATCCTTGCTTGATGGCATTGACTTCAAAGGGGAGTTTTCAAATTAAAATGCAATGTTTCTAGATTAAGTAGTTTTCTAAATCAATTACAAGCCATCAGGTCTTGGCATGCTTCATGCTGCTAGAGGCACTGTCCTACGCTACGTCAGCATGGCTCGCACTGTATGAAGCAACTCTGACGGCCTTCCAGCAAGACCGGACCTCAGCATCTCAGCTTCTCATCAAAGCACGCCGTGCATAACATTTGGGATTCGTTTTGGAGAAGATGACTGAGAGGTGGTCACGCACACCACAACAAAACCAAAAACAAAAGTACCTGCCATCATCCGAAACTCTTGATTTGAGAATGAAAAATCTAAGACGTCCTTTCAAGTTTCTGCCTAAAAGATTCACAAATGCTCCCATTTCGTTCTTTTGTTCTTTAAAGCTGTAATCAAGGGATAAGCTGTAATGTGACAGCCTGCTGTCACGAGACACTGGCCTTTAAGGTTTGTATTCTGATGACTTTGGTATTAGTAGGACAAGTCTATAGTAAAATAAAAATAAATAGTGAAATGATTAATGGTCATTGTTGACACATCTCAGCACACAACAATGAAATGTGTACTCAGCATTTAATCTATGTGTAACAGCTATCTCAGCACCAGGGGGTGTAGTGCTTGGGGGTAGTACCTTGCTCAGGGTACCTTGCTGGTCAGGGATTCAGACAAGCATCCTTCTAATCACCTTTCATGTGCGCTTCCCAAACCATTAAACCACCGCCGCCCTGCAGTGTTGTCATCTGGGAAGACTTCAGCCTTCAAGGCTCAATGAAAGGCCCATCACCTGTTTATAGCTGGGTGCTAGGTGGCCAGAGCCAAATTAGTTGTTGTACTTACTACCTTAAATTTACGCTTAAATTTGTATATTTTAACCAACTCAGATGAGAAATAATATTGGCCTTCCTGACAGCTGGCCTCTCCTATCGGCTCCTTGGCAGCGGTAGACACAGAGGTGTACGGTAATCCACTCAATAAATATCGACTGAAATGAAGCGATCAGCTGAAAGCAATTTGGATGTCTGTGTTAAGGCCAGTGGTTTGTGATTCCCCCCCATCATCCATCATGGACCCGAGGTCCTGGCCAAAATACACAATGCCCGCAAATTGCTGACATATGGGACCAAAACTTTGGAAAAAAAAAAACACATTATATTTCCCAATCTGTTTTCCTGATTGTTTATTTAATGACTACATGGTATTTCTGTCTGCAATGCATTCCTGTGTACAGCAGGTCCAACTGCATGTGCTAATATCTCTTCCAGCGGAAGGAAACCTGGGCGACCGGGATGGATTTGATCAAGTAATAAACCCAGTTATGCATCCAGAAGAATTCTGGGTCATGGCTGTTGCCCCTGTATATGTGGAAAATCTCCCTGAAAATAACTTCTCGGAATCACTGTTCCTGCTCTATCACGCCGAACATATTTACCTAGAACAGTGTTGTAATTCGCAAGGAAACCTTGGCATATAAACCATTATGCGCCACTCAATCTGCTCTTCTGACATTTGCGAAATATAATCGATTGAAGATACAAGTAGCTCCAACCTCAGTGGTGGGAAACCCAAAGAATGCCAGCTTGCTTCACTGACAGGCTGAGACCTTTTGGATTTTCTGCACTTTATTACTGTAGAGCAGAGTGATTCAGCATTATTAGGCTTATGGCAGAATGATATGTCCAATGATCAGTCTGGGAGACCCTGATTCCAAAACAAGAGGTTTATTAGCAAAACTGGCAAACAAATGCAAAGACCAGCGGGCAGGAGTCTTGGTCTTTATGGTAAGTCAATAACCAGAGGACCAGTCTTATGAGAACATGGTATAAGGGAGGTAAACACAGAGGGATGGTCCAAAGTAGGAATAGCAAGAGATCAGAAGAGCATGGAGGACACAGAGGAACTGCTCAGTACACTTCACGTAGGAGCAGCATGCAGGTACGACTTTAATGTAGCGATCACCAGGTGGAGATGCTAATTAGAGTTAATTGGATGTGCTTGTTTGCACGAGACCTAAACGTATCTTTGCAGAAGAACTTGGGGCCTTGAATTGCTCATAATTATCCTACCAGGTAAATTGAAATTGATGCATTGAAGAAGCTTTGCACGGGTGTTAAAGAAAAGGATGAACATTGTAAATTAATATTGCAAAATGAAAGAGGTAGCTTCTATCTAGGGCCAGGTGTCTCTTCTTTCAGTACCATCGGCGGTATGGGGTGGGGGCACCTCCCTTTAGGTGGATCCGGTTTCAGAGCTCCTGTCTCAAAGGT
The DNA here is from genome assembly GCA_026774425.1 of Petrocephalus zakoni. NCBI lineage: Eukaryota > Metazoa > Chordata > Actinopteri > Osteoglossiformes > Mormyridae > Petrocephalus > Petrocephalus zakoni. The sequence continues at coordinate 31,592,629 of JAODKN010000041.1, read as the reverse complement.
GCAATGGGGGGGGTCATCTCTGATAGCTGAGGTCAGCGACGCACACAGAAGATCAAGAGAACATTGCAGAGGAACATCTGCTGGGTTAGGTTCATGGGAAGCAGCTGCATGTCTGACTCCCTGACGTGCTCCCTCTGGCCCCACAATGCAGTGCGGGAGTGTGGCATGTCTGAGGCGCAGTCTGAGAGGACATGTGACACTCTCCAGCCCCCACTTTCCCAAAATTGTTCACACGGAGAGGCAGAAGTTGATTGTTATAGGACAGGTTCCAAATCCCTCATGTGGCATGTAGGCCCAGATGTGTATGTGGTTTGCAGAGTCACAAAGGTGTCAGAGGGTTGAGCTGTACTACCTGGTGACCTTTTCTTGTAGTACTCAGGGTAGGTGACCATAAGGTATCATACATGCTTGCAGCTCTGTGAACCCTAGACTGTCAAAGATAATTTTCCCATAAACTGCAGCAATATTGCTATCACATGTCTATAGAGTATAACGTTCACATGAAATGGTAACAAATAGGCTAAAAAAAGCAATAACGGCTTCATCGCTTTCCATTATTCATGTTTGGATGTGTGCGAGTCCAAAAAATGTTTCGAAAGCCATTTGTTCTACAGATGAAAAATAACGCGTGTTAACGTTAAACTGTTTAATGAATTACTCCGCAGAGATGGACTGTTTCACAACAGAGCTGGTTGCCGATATCGCTGGGATATCGAGGTAAAAAAAACTTAACTGGAATGACCTCCATTGGCACTTAAGGATACGTTCCTTGGCCAGACGCGATTAATTGGTGCTCGCTGTTCATTAGTGAGCACTTTTCATCCCAGGGTGTGCTCTTTGGCCACCGCCAGATTTTAATGAATTAGCAGAGCATGACCCCCCCTTTCCTCTGGGTGCAGAGCAATGGATTGGGCTCATTAAGGGGGTGTTTGCCTATGCGTGGACTGGGCTGCATCTCGAGAAAACACGTCCTTCATGAGCATGTTTCTGTCCGGAGTTGTTGGCAAAGCGACAGACGCACTAGGAATTAGGTGGCCTGGGGGGGGCACGCTGTCCTGTGTCATCCCACTGCCCCCCCATTCATGCAGTGTACTTATTCATCTCAGTGATCGCACTCCAATCGAATTATCATTATCACCAATATTATAACATGTTTAGAAAAAACATGCCCATTCTACTAATATTTGGAACAAAATCTGAAAGGAAGTTTGGTTAACTGTCCATCCATCCATTTTCTGAAACCACTTATCCTGTTCTAGGTCACGGGAGGTCCGGTGCCCATCCTGGGAACTATGGCCGTGAGGCAGGGAACAACCCAGGACGGGACGCCAACCCATCACAGGGCACACTCACACACCATGCGCTGATGCATGCGCTTGGTCTGCTGTTTGAACACATAATTTTCATGCAGCAAAATCATTAACCACAACTAGAAAATAATATAATTTGGCATTACACTAAACTAACAAGTATTTCTTATGAATAACAGGGCATGAAAACGGGGCCAAACAAATGTACCGACATCCTGCGCCACATTGGATATACAGCAACTATAGGGGCTAGTGAGTATACAGGAAATATATTAATGTGAGAAATGATCCAATATGTGCTATAAAGGTGTTGAAATGTTCAAAAAGAAAGTAATCTTACTCACTTTGAATGTGGCACAATGGCCACTCCAGTAGGACGCGGTGCTGCGTGGTTTCCGCTGCGTTATTGCAGTCGACAATGCAGCGATGCCCAAAGAAAACTTCCTGCGGCATATTACGCAACGCGCTCTTGTTGCCACGGCAATGAGTGTTTGTATCACTGGGCTGCCCTGCACTGAGCCTGACCGCAAAGCCAAGTTCGTGGTCAGACAGCGACAGGCTTTCTTATGCTCCTGAAAGGTTCTGCTTCCTGTTTGGAAATTAAAGAAAAAAAATGGCTCCATATCCCGCTAGAAAGGAAAAAACCCGGGTGACGAATACATCTTAAAACGTCGTAATCTGTGCCTCCCCCGTCGATAACCCCCAAAACTGTTATCGGGGGAAGAGGGGAGCATGGTGGGGACTGGCATGTTTGGAGAGAAAACACAACAGCTCCGGGGCCCCAGCCCGGTCGCCCTCCTCCGCCCCCCCTCACCCCCCCACAAGCCACAGAGCCTTGGCTTCAGTTTCAGTAGCCCTGTGAAAACAATGGGATGCTCAAATAATAAATTGGCCTAAGGCAACGCAAGAACACATCCATTTTTCAGCCCACCCCCCCAAGAGCAACCTGGCCAGAGCTCCCCTCCCCAGGCCCACCACCCCACCCCGGGGTCCCGCAGTCGGAGTCTGTGAACTTGCAGAGCAGTGACTCACGTGTAAGTTATGAAAACGTCTCCTCCCCGCTCTCCTCCCATCAGGCCTTGCGTTATATAGAATAATGTCCTTGGGGTCACAGGTATTTGCTGCCTACGTGGGAATAAATCGGCCTACGGCGAAAAACTGCCCCCATTCTTCTTATTTTTCATCCCCCTGAACTCAGTGGTGGACATCCACCATTCACATGCTGATATGGACCTGGTCTATGTCTTCCAGGATTCCCTAAGGAAATTAATATACATCTTTTTTTTTCAAAACAGATAAACTGGAGTCCCAGTTTATTATTTCTGCAGATAACGCCACAGACTGGCTGAGAGATGCATCGTGGGCAGTATTTTACCCATGGGTCACGGTCTTGGTGATGCTCCGGAATGCATGCACTTTGCCGAAAATGAATCAGCGGGTTCATCGGACAGAGGGAGCAACCAAAGCCCAAACAGTAGAGATCCGAAAGACTGCAGTTAAATTCCACAGCACACGAGCTTCACTTCTTAATAAGCATCTACTCTTTTATGCATGATACCAGCAATGGCTGCCCGTCGGGGGCTGACCACACTCTAGAGATGAAATGACTGATTGATCACCCTCACAGCCAATAAAGCCAAAAAAGACAAAAACTGACATATTTCAGAAAGAGGAAACGCAGGACCTGCATGAAAAAGGTCCCATTTCTTCTACCCATTTTCTATGACTGCTAATCCAGAACAGGATTAGGATGAGCTTGGAGTGTCTTCCAAGAAGAAGAAGGCAGGAGAAAGTGGACACTGGGCTAGGACTCTGAGCTGCAAGAGTGCTTAGGAAGACGTTAAGCCCTTGAAACTGAGATGGTTATTTTATAGCCAATAAAAATTCAGTCTGTATCCCCATATTTAAGTGGCTGGAAATATTATTTGGGTTTGCTGCCTACTGTAACCAATTTGGTCAAGTTAGGAAAAAAAAAACTGCACGATCAGGGCACTGTGCAACCATCCCTGACGCTTGACTTGATACATTTCATTTGGTGTGTTTGAGTGATGTGGTAAATGCTGGGGTCCAGAACGAAAGCGGCAGAGGAGCTTTATGGTGCCGCTATAGCGGCCTAGCGGTCACTCGCAGGCACGGGACGCCAGCGACACGCTACATTTATGGGGTAAGAGAGCTGAGCCGGCTGCGGGTTCCGGCCTAACTAAACATTTCAATCGGCGGACCTTTCAGGCCCGAAATCCGGCATTCTCTCACGGGGCCCATGTAGCGAGGAAGAGGAGGAACACTGGCTGAGCGAGAGTGACAGTGAGAATGCTGTGCTAGGCATGTTCCTTCCATCTGGCGTGACACTCACGCTTCCCGACTCCTGCAAGAAATCTTACCGCAAATCTATATTACTCCATTATGTACCTAAAATGAGTTACATCAAAAGCATTGGGATAGTTTGCAAACCCTACAGACTATTTACAAGGTAATAAGCTCTTACATACATGTACATGTGTGTGCAGACAAATCTCACTCCAGTCAACTGACTGAAGTTGGCGACTCTGGGCGTGTAAGAGCTGCTCTGTAAAGCCCTTGCTAGTGGAGCAGCTAGCAGCGCTGACAGAGGTTAACTCATCCATCAGAGCTGGGTTCTTTCCCTTTTTACGCCGCGCACTTAAGCCAAAATGACTCTTAAAAGAATTTATTTTTCAAAACGTACGCAGCATGGTCCACGTCCAACTTTCCTGTGGGGAACGGAGCGCCCTGGAAGTTTGTTTCTCTTACTTGCGTTTAACAAATGACGGTGTAGCTCAACTGCCCGGGGTGGGGGTGCGAGCACCCTGGGGGGAGCGGGGTGTAGCTGTCCCGCAGAGAAAGTGCAGCACACGGGTGGTTTGGGAGGGGCCGCTGAACACACAGGCCGGAGCTAACCCTCATGTTAACATTAAGTCAATATTGTACTGTACTATTAGTACAGTTATGTGCAAATATATATTATTATATCAGTGCTAAGGTTCACCTTTAACAAAGCATTCATTATTATTTTAATAAGTTCTGAGAAGGGCTCACCAGCAGAGGGCGGTAGGCCAGGCAGAGCTGAACTCATCTACAGACATACTGTACAGCGGACACCCAGGGGCAGAATTAAGGATCCCAGTAAGCATGCCCCCCCCTCACCCAATGCCACCCAACATCAAAATAATAAAAAGAAAAATATGCATTATTTTATTTTTTTAAGTGGAACCATAAAGTAGATACCCAAAAATATAACTGGTTATCGATGCCCACCCCAAACAACATTTTCTGCTGACACCTACAGACAAAACGCCCACAGTCTGGCAGTATTCTAAAGCTCACGGAGAAGCCCATGCGTGATGCATTCAGTACCGAATCACTGACCCACAGGTGAGAGTTTTTGGGGTAAGTCATGTCTTTGGCTGAACAGTGCGTAAACTTTAGGTCCTCAAATACTAGTGATAAAAAAAGCATAAAATGTTCCCCCTTAAACAGATATTAAGTAAATTACGGCCAGCACCTTGCTATGAAGCAGGATTAAGCTACCAGAATGATTTGGCTGAGAAGGGTTATAAGTATAACAAGTGGATGTGATGTTTTACCCAGCTTTAACAAACAGCTCAACTATTTTTCTATGCTAAAGGCATACAGATATATACTTGCATATATTCGTTTATGTAGCCTGTCCTGTTCCTACACCAAATAAGAGGTGGCGTGTTCGTGTTAATGTAGAAACGGCCCCCAGTGCTCAGTCCTCAAGCAATCGATCATTTTCCTGATGTTCAACACCCTCTTTGCCACTTCGTCGCCTTCGGAGGTGAGGCACAGCAGCCCTGCAGTTTCTCCATCGCCTTCCTGCTCAGACAACAGCCAGATGTTTGGCCACGGCAAGCAGAAGACAGAGGAACTGGTGCTGCCACCGAATGCCCAGCTGGGAGCAGCATTTGCCACTTGGGAGTCATTAGAATAACAAACACAGCAGTGAGGGAAAGGCATAGCTTAGCTTGAGTGAACAAAATTTGTTTTATTTGCAATTAATTCATAATATTCCTTATACTTGGTTTTTCACTACTAGCTTTCCAGAACCACTTGAAAATAACTTTCAAAACTTCCAAAATGCACCAAGTTATGGAAAGTATTCAGCACATAAAATAAATCCTTACACATAGGTCTAACAGTATGATATAAACAAAAGCAAAAGATCTAAGGACCGCACTGTTTTGATTGTTAGT
>JAODKN010000041.1:31527360-31554434 GCA_026774425.1 Petrocephalus zakoni | reverse complement strand
GGTCCAGCCCTCCATGCCATGTTCTCAGTGGAAATAAGATCTCATGTCCTTGCACTGCAGAAGCAGACAAAATGCTACACTAACCAGTCCACTGCTCACCGACTTTAATCAAAATACAAAGCGAATGATAATGAATTTCATAAGCAAAGTATCATAATAAAAAATATAACAAGTATTACTAGAGGGGTAGTTTGTTGTGTAAGTAACATGTTCTCCTGTACAGAAGCTCAATTAGCTGTCATAGCAACATGTCCTTTTCTAATCTGTGTTTTTATGAAGTCATTGTATTACATGTCAAATTCAGTATGTCAAAGGGAATAGGACTTTCATTTTTCTGGGAAGTGTTTTTTTTAGGAGTACTTGGGGTTCACTGTTAAATAATTTGTTTCTGTGATCATAATGCAAGTTAAGGACAATACATTAATGTTTCTAGACAAAAATGAACTTACATCCATCCATCCATCATCTATCTTCTAAGTGCCCATTTTAGTCAGGGTTAGGGGGAGCTTAGAGTCTATTTCAGGCAGCATAGCATACAAGTAGACAGAATTCCAGTCCATTGCAGAAAAATAAACATACTATTCAATTCAGTAAAATATACAGTATTGAGGAAATCTTGATTATTAGCTTAAGATTGTCCCAAAAATACCACAAAATACTAAAAGATAATGGATCGACAGTGTGGTACTTTAAAATAAACTTCAGAAATTGAAATCAACAGTTATTTGTTTAGAAACTTTCCAAGTGATATATTTAAAAACATGGCTGTAAGAGAATACTGAATACTGACTGTCCAGGCCTCAGTCCATCATGGACACTGCCGATTATCTGCTCCACAGTGTGGTGGCTGATCAGAGAAGCACTTTTAGCTACAGGCTGACTAGCATTAAGTGCTCCACTGAACGCCACCGAAGTTCATTCCTACCTACAGTCATCAGACTCAATAACTCCTCACACTGATTTCACACACAGCCTTCAGATGCTATAATGCCACCCTGTCACACATCCATACTATAATCTATACAATATCCTTTCATTTGTCTTGTGTCTCTATGTGACTGCAGTAGTAACATGAGCAATTTCCTCCGTGATCAATAAAGTTTTTCTGATTCTGATTGTCACATCATGCATGAAGTTTTATCTTTTGTGTCACTGGAGGTGGACACCAATCAAGGAAATCCTTGAATCCATGAACTGCATTGCATTTCACGATAATATCTAAGTAGTTTAACCTGACCGTCTATAAGAAGTTGAGAATTAGCACATTCCATAGGTTGACTCTACATGTTACTCCAGATTCCACATTATCCAACAAAATCTTTAAATATTAGTTGTTTCAAAAACAAGAAAGTTGCTTGTAGCTGGGAAATGAGAGTTGAATTGTAATATAATCTGTTTGCAATTTCTCAGGAAATTTTTATCACAGATCTGTTTGTATATTGGAAAACCTCCCTTTGCTAACCTTAGAAGCCAGTCAAACCAAAACGTAGATCTGGAACAGATTCAAGCCTACTGGTTGGGTAAGTAGACTGTGACTTACTTCCATAAATCTGCCCTTAATACCGAACAGCTTACATGCCTTTCCAATATTCCCACGTATGTGCTGTATGTTTGGAGCACAAGAAGTGAGCACTTCTTTGCATTTCATCAATTTCAGTGCCCTTCATCTATTTACACAAAATCCACCCAAAAACACAAATTGATGTCAGAGAATTTATCTGTAGTCAGTAAAGTAAAACATTTCCTGCTGTTCGTTCATGAGCATGTTATGCTTTTACTGAGTTCCATGAAATAATTCAACTGGCCACACAGTCAGTTGTTTTCATTTCAGTCATTGGTGGGAGCTTTGCTAGCTCGTCCTTCATTTGGTCAGCAGTCTGTCAGTCATTTGTGGGTATGAAAAGACTGCCTTTTTCTGCAAAGCAAGGCAAATTTACATCTATGGTAAATGCCTTTGTCATTTTTCTGTCTCTAAATATATCAGCATCTATAAAGCCAAATGCTTTTGTCCAAAGTGACATAGACATCAATGTGTATGGGATCAGCCAGCATGCAATGTCCCTGGGCCTTGATATGTAACTATTCCCTTGTGGCTGGGGCTCAAACTCATGACCTTTTGATAACAGACACAGAAGCTTACGCTGCTGGGCCACACCGCCAAGGGCATCACCAAAAAATAAGTCAATGTAGTAAGCATCACACAGTGTGGCTTTTTACTCTATATAAAATACTAGTCTGCATAGAAGTTTGCCCTATAGTATGAAGATACTATGTATTGTACTGTATAAATAAAGTACTTAAATGAAAACATGCTTCACTAATCTGTCATAGAAGTTACATCTGGAACACAAACATAAGACACAAAAGGGGAAACGTTTTAGTAATTAAAACCAAGGCATGTCTATTGTACTCTTCACGTGAGAGTTTGAAGGGTTTTCAGTGTCACTGTACAGCTGGAAATGCAGCTCATGGTGGTGGCTTCACCAAACATAACAGGTAAGCTTGCACAGCCATGGATGGCACCTTCCTGCTGCTTTAATTTCAGCCTGCAGCTGTGAAGTTCACCTCAAACTCATCCTTTCTCCAATAAGCCAGTGATTGTTTGCTGCACTCCTGACATCATCATCATGACATGAAATACAATCTTCTCACCACGTATCCAGCACAAGGTTGTGGGATGGGATGCCAGTCTGGATGGGGGCACTCCAGTAGTATGGGGATTTTCTGTAGAGTTGTTGATTCACTGTATGGCTTTGATTTGGAGTGCCCAGGTGAAACCTGCACAGTATTAGGAGAACATGCATGTAGCTGCAGAGCTGTGAGGCGACTGTGCTACTCACTGAATCATTCCGCACCATTCTGGTGATGCTGCCCTCATGATGCCGTAGGCCAATGAGTATGGCACCCATTACTGCCCTTAAGTTTTTAACTGTAAAGCTCTAAGTACTTTGTTAAGCCCAGTAACTGGTAGATGGAAATAACAGCTTTTAATTTAAGGTTATTTTACTGCAATGTTCATATGTTACCAGCTAAAATGTCCCCACAGTGTGGTAAAACCTGAAACTTCCTTACTTTTGGGAACATTTTTTCAGGTTCTCATTTGGAAAACCTCAATTTTATAAAAATCTGTGACCATAGAAATGAATGGATGGTCCCCATTTAGACAGGTACGCGAGTCTGTGTGTGTGGGTTTGTATAGATCACATTTGAGGATCAAAATGTCTCCAAAGTGTGATAAAACCTAAAATTTCCCTACTTTTGGGGACATCTTTTCAGGTCCCCATTCAGAAAACCTCAATTTTATAATAATTTGGGAATGCAATCAAAAAAGTAAAGATGCCAAAAGTCTTGTATTTGGCGGGTACAGCAAATGGATCGATGGATGATATGGTTTTACTATTCACTTGTTTAATGTCAGCTGTCAGCTGGAAAATTGGGAATTTAAAAATAATAAGTTTAACGTGGAATAACAGCGCCCCCCTGCTGTTGAATTTATTCTTTAGATTAGGGTCTGAATTTAGGGTCTGGATTAGTTGGAGGTATTGGTGAATTAGCAAAAATAATCTTTCTATATATTGACGGGGACTGCCAAGAATCCACTCTGGTCAGCAAATGTTACTAGTTACTAGCTGTTCCACATACTGTTGGCCAGTCTGCAGTAATCAGTAGGTTGGTAACCCCTTTCATAGATGGAACACTTAACCACTTAACATAAATGATCCTACTGTTTCTTTGTTTTTTTTTGTGAGACTACAGCTAATTTAAAAATGCTCCTCACCTGTTTTTCTTGAACTTTTGACAATTTACTGACTTCATAGTAAGGAAAAAATCTGGAAACAAGTGGCCAGAATGTTTGATTGCAACGCAAAGGTTATCTATAAAATTTATCGACAATGTTTCCCTTGGAGAATAAGACTGCAGAATAAACAGAAAAGAGTCAATATTTCTTAACGTACATAAGAATATATGCATAAAAATACACACACATATATAATATATAATATATATCTATGCAGGCATACATACATACATACATACCTGCATACATAAAATGAATCTCTTTTATTTGTTAATGTCATCTTTCGGCTACAGCTTCATTTTTAATAATGCCTTCTGTTTGAGTATTTGATTAACCCTCATGCATTTTAGCAATCATCTGGTCCACAGAATTGCAATAGCTAACCAAAAACATTGCGCAGTCAATCATCGTCAAAAATCTTTTTGATATATAGACGTTAAGGATAGCCAGCTGGTTGAAGCATTGTCTTTCACTAAGACCAAAGAAGCTTGCTGTGTGGAAACTGATTTATGAGGCCATAAAGTAATCATTTTTGGGGAAGTCACACCTTTGATAATTGCTCATGATAAGAGTGGATTGGCCACAGAGATAAAACTGTCATTACTAGATTATGTAGCATCTTCTGTTTTTTTGTGTGCTCTGCTAGGGAGGCATGCTTACAACAGACTACAACAAAAGCATGATTATAATTGCCTTAAATAAGGTGTTTTGCAGGTTGTCATTTCCTTTGAATGAACAATGCTGAGAATGTCAGGAGGCTTAGCAGGCATGGCTGCTGCCTTGTACCCACCAGCGTTCTGGGCTTTGCCTGCACTTTCCCTTCATTTGGGTGTCCTCCAGCTATCAACTGTTGAGGTGCTGGAACTTTTGGTCCTGGTACTGGGGCAGAAGTCAATGGAAAAGAGAAAGTACTGAAAGTACCATAGCAAGTGTATGGAACCTGGTGCATGGAAAAGTGTCCAAAACTGTTCAAACTATTTACATTGTTAATTTTTCTTTGCACAGTATATACTAGAGCCATGCTAAAATATTTGCTCAGAAGTCAGGGCAAGACAAATGTTATTTAGTTCTTATTTATGTCAAAAACACAGATATGTCTGGGGGTATTTATATTTGCGTGTCCGTATATATAAAAAAGAGGTCTGAGACTACAAAAGAGGTCTGAGAATCAAATGCGTATTACGTTCTTTAACTTCCAGATGCCAAATAGGTGGTAACTGAACTGAAGGAACAATTTGCAAGACAAAAAAATAAAAATTGCCAAAGGGAACAATGACAATAATTTTTTTAGTTTTCCCAATAGAGAGAGACAAACTGTTTTGGCCAGGAAAAGAATAGCAGCAGAATCTTCACGAAAATGTATGTTAAGAATGTAAGGATGTTAGACTTTATGGTAGGGTTGCCATTCAATTTTGATCCAAGGTCAATAAACAAAGACACATAACTTGGTGTAAGGAGGACAAATCCTGGACCCCTGAAGTTATATGGCCTCACGAGTCACAATTCCCCTTTTTGTAGCTCCAGATGAGTTTTCCTTTGGAGAAAGCTGAATGGTGCCTGCAACCTGCAATGTTTGTTAGTATTGGACAGCCATCTCATTGGAACCATTAGGTCCAATGATAGTGTGGTCAGATAACGCCCAAAGAATATACACCGACTGCCCATAACATTAAAACCACTTTAAACCCCCTCATTCCGCTAAACCAGCACTGACCTGTCGAGGCATGGACTCCACAAAACTTCTGTGTGTGTGCTGTGGTGTATGGCACCAAGATCCTCCATAGGCCCTTCATAGACCAGACTTCTTCGTCCAGCACAGCCCATAGATGCTCGATTGGATTGACATCTGAAGAATTTGGAGGCTAAGTCAGCACCTTCAGCTCTTTCATGTTCCTCAAACTTCATGAACTGTTTTTGCAGTGTGGCAGGGCATATTATCCTGCTGAATGAGGCCACTGCCATTGAGGAATAATGTTGCCATGAAGGGGTGTACTTGGTCTGCATGTTGAGGTAGGTGGTGCTTGTCCATATGAATGCCAGAACCCAAAGTGTCCCTGCAGAACACTGACCAGAGCATCACACTGCCTCTGCCACTTGCATCCATAGTGCATCACGGTGCCATCTCTCCCCCAGGTAAATGACACACATCCACCTGGCCATGTAGAAGATGTAGACCAGGCCATCTTCTTCCATTGCCCCATGGTCCAGTTCTGATACTCACTTGCCCACTGTAAGTGCTTTTGGTGGTTTGCAAGCATCAGCATGGGTTCTCTAGCCAGTCTGTGGCTACGCAGCTCCACACTTTTTCAGCAGTTTATGCTACAGTAGCTCTCCTGTGGGATAGGACCAGATGGGCTAGCCTTTGCCTTAGCCCACGCGCATCAATGAGCCTTGGGAATCCATGACCCTGTCACCGGTTCACCAGTTGGCCTTCCTTGGACCACTTTTGGTAGGACCTCACCATTGCATACCAGGAACACCCCACGAGACCTGCCGTTTCCGAGATGCTCTGCCCCAGTCTTCAAACCATCACATTTCAGCCCTCGTCAAAGTCACTCAGATCCTTAAGCTTGTCCCTTTGTCCTGCTTCAAGTACTGGCTGTTCACTTGCCACTGCACTGGAAAATTCAGCTTAAACTTGAGAGTGAGAGAATGAAGCATAGGAAATACTACAGCTCTCTCAGTAATTTGGTGTCATATCTCTCCCATAGATTGCACGGCCTCTGGTGTCCGTTACTGCCCCCTAGTGCTAAGAGGATGTCGCAGATATTGTGCTGAAATGCACTGCTAACTATACCGAGAACCTGGCAGTTTACAGAGATACAGGCCAGTTGGTTAATAGTTATAAACTGATCCCCCCAAAAGCAGGCGTATCTTTTTCCGAAATATCAGTTTTGGGTGGGGTTCCTGTATCAAGCTGCTTGATCTATTTCCATCCAGCATCTGTATTACGCTTAAAGCTATACATTGAATATCGTTTTTTTTTTTTTTTTTTACAAAAATTTGGAACACTTATTATACCTACAAAAACAGTGTTTTCGTAACGAACCTGTCTGCTCGTTTACTCACACGGGATTTGAAGTGCTTCCCTTACTTTCCGCACACACATTTCTGTCCCTCTGCAACTATTTTGTTAGTGTCTGCAGTAACACATTGGTCACAATGGAAGGGAAGGTCTTGGGATCTTGGTGGGAGCTCAGTGTAGTGAGGAACCACACTTATGGATGGATGGATGGATAAGCAACCAAAGGTAAACTGGTCTGTGCTGCCATATGTGGCCATTGCTATTTAGCACAAAGAAATGTGGGCCAGTGACTGTCCCAACCACAACCACCCCCCATCACCTCTGGGGTTTCTCAGGATACATTCTGTGATTGTGGCCTCCTCATCATTGTTACCTCTTCTCTCCAGCCATCTCAGGGCCACTATTGAGCAGGGAAATGTCTCACGTTCTCACCATTGTTTGCCTGGACAATGGTGTGGCCTGTGAAGGGGCCTGACCAGGTTTTACCTGCAGCTTCCTCCCCCCTTCCAAAACAGGTCGTAAAACTGTTAATAAATTAAACTATTTACTCAGTGTCATAGCAGCGATGCCTGAGGTCTGCCTGTGTCAGTCACGTACAGAACTTGTGGTGTCACACTGTCAGTATATCATGTGCCTGAATGCCTGAAGACAGCTGAAATATGACATGACCCCCGTGGTGCTGCTCAGAGCTGTAAGTAGGAGTAGTGTCCTCCAGGGGGCGCTATATTACACCTCAGATATGGATATACGGATGCACATGAGGCAATACGTTCCGGAAACGTGTCATCATTCATTTATTTGTAAACAGCTTGTATTCAGTTTTCTTTCTTTATATATAGTTAGCGGATGTTTTTGCCCAAAGCAAAAGCCTTTTTTGAGTCAGACAGCTCCTGGAGCAATTGGGATTTAAGGATCCAGTGTTTTCAGTCCCAGGAAGGACTGGAACTGACAACCTTCTGCTCCTGCACAGGCATACCACGCAAAGAGCCACACACTACCCCACAACTGAACCCCCAAATTCCATCTAGCAAAACAGCATATAATCTTTGAGTATCTATGAAGGAGAATGTTACATAAGACAGTCAAATTTTGAAGTAAAAAATAATGCATCAAACTTGCACCTAATCACGGCCATGCAGTCCATTTCTTAATAACATCCCTTTATTAATTGCCATCTGCACACAGTATAAGGACATTGGAATGTTCTTTTTGCCCTCCCTCATCCTGCTCTCCATATCTTGGGGGTCACAGGGACAGCCGACGTGCAGCACCCCTCGAGCTGGGGGCTCTGGGCCTTGCTCAAGGTCCCACAGACATGTAACTATCCTACTAAGGCCAGGACTTCCTTCCAGTCACTGGCACAGATACGGGGCCCATTCAGCCACACACTGCGCCCCAAACCACCAGGATCTGACTGTCCTGGTATACAAATGCTTAATCACTATCCAGTTTAAATTGAGACCTATAATTTATTCACAACCCCAAGATTAGCCTGAAGGAGATTTCAAAAAGATGATGCAAAATAGCTAATTAAACAGTAGTAAAAAGTTAATTTGACTGTGCCCATGCTACAATAAGCACTTGGAAGTGTGTTGGCATAATATTAGTTAGAAAAGTTAACTCATCGCTGGCTTGTATTCTCAGCCCAGCTATCATCAAAGGGGAGGGAAACAGGGACGGCCTGTCAGATAGAGACAAAGCCTGGCAGCAGAAATGTGCACTTGCTGCTGTGTTAATTACAGGTGTTTCTAATGAAGTGACTCTGAATGCGATTGGCCCGCATATTTCAGTGGGGAGGAATTTCAGAATTCCTTTCTGACCACTGAACTAACTATTGAAGTTAACATCCACCCACTCGGCAGGATTGCAGCGTGCCACACCCAAGCAATTTTGTCTGCTTGTAACATTCTCAAAAGATGAATGCTTTGCAGTCTTTAAAAGAGATGATCCAGTAACTGCTGACTGTCTACCCCAACCTGTTTATGTGATGTTTTCCATCATATAACAAACATGGGTGTTAATCTGTGCAAACATTTCTCGTTTAATTGTTTTCTTATCTGTGTACTCAGGTCCTGCTACAGACTATTTAAATGTTTTCTTTGAAATTATCTTTTGTTACAAGACAAGTATTTGCAGAGATCATGCCAACAGGTGTACCAGGCCATCAAACTAAACAGAGCAAGCTTAATACTCCAGAACATTTTCACAAAGAACTCCCACCTTAATTCCAAGGTATAAATGCAAGGACAACAAAGAACACAGGCACACAGTCTATATAAATTACACTTTTTGGACCACAAACATGAAACTGATTATTCTTTTCCTCATCTGAGTGCCCAGAATTCATCTAATAGTCATCAGAAAATCATTACATGGGTGTGAAGGGTGTTTCGCCTGAGGGCTAGGCGTATGAGACGGTGCCTTAAGTGAAGACTGCGTGAAGGATGCAAGCCATAATTTCACACCTGACTTGAGTTCTGCGGTTCCGTAAGGAGTCTGGGAAACACCTGACATCTAACGACACATCTATATTCGTCTTGTACAAGGCTAATTATTAGTATTATTAACATTATTATAGAAAATCTTCATCCTGAATGTTTCATTATCATGTAATCTTGGGTGGGACACAAGGTATGATTTTCCCAAGAAGCATCTGAAAAGTAATCAAACAATTTAGATCACTCTAGCGATGTAAACCACATGTTTGTCCTCGTTCAGAATTTACACACAAGGGTATGAGTGTCTCCTTTGGGTTTCCACAGCAAACTTAGGAAAAGGATCACCTTTTAGGGTGCATAAGTACCTAGTGGTTTTAAGCAAATAAACTGGACATCTATCACTTTAAATGAGAATATTATTAATGCCTAAAAGTACTACATTAAATGGATCCTTAATAACATAGTCTATTATCAAAGATTTTGTATGCATCATTAGTAGGGCACAAAAAATAATTACCCGGTCAAAGAAACAAACAAGTTTAAGGTGATATTATCTTAATCTGTTTTTGTATTATGCAATAATACTCACATAATAGTTATATTAAACAAAGCCAGCTTGACTTGTGTGCTCAGAATATTGAACATTGCTGTTATCACGTGCTTCTGCTTACTTGTTGAAGAACAATGTGCAGTGTGCAAGCTTCTTAGCTGCAACGATGCGTCCAGCTGCAGGGCATTTCATAAGGTTTGCAGTGAGCATCCACAGTAGGTAACGTAACGAGGCAAAAGCAGCAGCTTGGAGTGAGCACCTGCATCTGGGGGCCTTCCGCTGGCTCTGGCAGGCAGGGGCCAGACTGGCTGCTAAAGAGAGACACAGCAGGGAGAGTCTGAGGCCGGTGGCCAGAGGCAAACGCTGTTTGCTTTGCATGGAGAACGAAAGTGCGGTCAGTGTGGGAATGTTCACCACTGTGCACAACGCAGCACTTTCCAGTGCACAGCCACTTTTTTGAGAAAAAGTGTCCTATAAAACAAATGAAAAATTTAAAAGAGCAAATGCATTTAATTGCTATAACAGAGGTTGTAAGAAATGTTTTTAATAGAAGCCTGATTATTTATCCAAAATAATAGGAGACAAAAGTTACTTTTATCATTTAAATGTCAGTTAAAGAAGCCTAAGCTTGTCAGAAAGGATTATATTAAAGTGTTTTTAGTGCAACAGATTCAAATTCAGTAAGTCATTGCTTGACAGAATTTTGGCCACCAAGGGTTGGACGTGCGAATCTATTTCAAAAGAGTTATACCACAAAACAAACATTAATTTCCTGCATAAAACAGGAGGGGCTCCTGTATAACTACATAAAACTTGCTAAACAAGTCTCCATATGAAAATTTAACCCACAATAATTTCCATCGTACGTCAGCTATTTATGGTATCGCACGGTACCTCCACCCAGTCTTTACTCTTTTCCCCGTAAATGATGTCATTACACCAGCAGCCTTGTCAAATTGCACCAGTGACCCTCAAATTACACAAAGCATCCCAAAACTTTCACAGCTTTCCCAGGAAAGGCAGAATAGTGCGCAAGTGCAACACCTGCACCCAGCAGGCACTAGTGGCAAAAACGTGTCCATGCTTACGGGACACTCAGGGCCAGCAGTTAAAACTGCAGGTTGGTTACCAATTTACCCATAAACAAGCCAGAAAAAATACCAGTCTGAAGTTCTGCTTTGTGACATCAGCCTTACAGCATTCACATGAAACGGGATACGGGGAGACAAAACCTGTTGTGTAAAACGGTTAATATGTTTGCGCTACTACAGAAGTATTCCTGTAGTATGCCGCATGTTGATTGAGGAAAACCTCCATACGACGTCAATGTTCGATTAAAAAAAACGCCGGCCTTTCTTTTATGGCTGAATTTTTCCATCTCCCCTAGGGCTGTGGGACAGGTGTCAGGTTGCGTTAACCTGCACGACAGGGGGGTAGGATGTCTTTTTGTTTAGCTCCACCCACCATACAGTTACATGGCCACTCCCCTCACTTTCGGCCTCACCCTCTCAGCTGACTGGCTCGCTATAAAAGGGTCACCTGTGTCACAGGATCAGAACGCAGCGTCCGGCAAGGAGTCTCCTTCTGCATTGCCACTCCTCGCTGTAAGTATTCCATCCCGTCCTCCTCCGTTTCCCTTTCAGGTGTTTGAGTATTGCTTGCTGTTCCTGACGTTCTGTGCTGCTGCCTCGTCGCTGTTATTGGCTGATCATCCTCGCCAACTCAGAGCATTTCCACTTCATTCAGCTTCCGGTACATGACACACAAATTGCTAGATTTTACACAAAACACTACTCCTTATTTTATTTACGATTTTGCAAGGCTTGTGGCATTATATTGTGGATAATTGAAAGCTGCGAGCTGTTCCTGGTTGTTCTAGGGAATGCAGATGATGTCAACAGGTGAAATGATGAATTCTTTTCTGGGGGCTGATGGACTCTGTCACAAATAGAGGTTTATATTTTGACATGTTACGGCATTTTGGCATGTTGTGCTAACAGTGTGACACCAGTAATTCTGTGTGTGACTGACACATGCAGGCCTCAGGCATTGTGGCTGTGACACTGAGTAAATTGTTTAATTTATTACAACAGACTTTATGCAGTGCCTAACGACATTTACACAACATCACTAATTTTCATGATTAGTGGCAGTGCTCCAGTTCACTGCGGTGTCAGATATTACATTTTCAATGTGATTTTTGTTTATATCTCTGATAGAAAGGGGGGTGAAGGTTGACAGACTTTCATCTTATGGGTCCTTGTTATGTACCTTTCACCCTCACAGAGATCACCATGTCCTCCATGTCCGTTCTGAGCTTCTCTAGCGCCAGGCAGCCCTCCATGTCCAGCCTGTCTCTATGGGATGCGGGCCGCTCACGTTCCAGGGCTCCCCTTGCCTCATCCGCCTCCATCAGTAGCGCCTCCATGTCCCGCTCCCTGTCCGTGGGCAATGGCCTCAACTCCCTGGGAAATCTGTCCCTCAACGGTGTGGCAGCCATGGGCAACGAAAAGGAGACCATGCAGGGCCTCAACGACCGTCTGGCTAAGTACTTGAATAAGGTGCGCTCCCTGGAGAAGTCAAATCATGAGCTGGAGCTGAAGATCAAACAGCTGATGCTGGAACGGGCTCCCAAGGGGCGTGACATCGAGGCCATGATGGTAGAGGCGAGAGCACTCGGAAATGAGGTCAGTGACCATGCAGCAACTTGGCACATTCACCCCATGTGTTGAAAAAAATACAAGGATACCAGCATTTCTTAAGTCCTGCAGAGAGCTGTGTAGCATGAACCATGTGAACTGGTGTGTTGACCTCTTACCTCTTACCACCCTATGTGGAAATGTTTGTAGTGAAATCATAGTGGCCCATAGTGGAGTCTCACTTTCCTAATAACATTAGACAAATGAAAATCAGTGTTGACCGTAAACAGCAGCAGTTTGGTAGTGCTAGAACATTCCCTCCCCCTGTTGGCCAGGTGAAAAACAGAACCATGGAGAACGC
Organism: Petrocephalus zakoni; assembly: GCA_026774425.1. Taxonomy (NCBI): domain Eukaryota; kingdom Metazoa; phylum Chordata; class Actinopteri; order Osteoglossiformes; family Mormyridae; genus Petrocephalus; species Petrocephalus zakoni. Next base: position 31,541,622 of record JAODKN010000041.1, on the reverse strand, counting down.
ACGCATTTTGCTGGAGATCGACAATGCCAAGCTGGCTGCAGACGACTTCAGAATCAAGTGAGTCTCAAAAGGGTGTGGCATGCATATTTGCTCAACTGAGGGTCTTGCTCAGATGTCGCAAGGCTGCTTGATCTTGATTTTGACATTGCAATTGTTTTGTTTATATTGCATTTCATTGAAAAGGGTGACGAGTTATGCCAGCTGAAACTGAATAGAAGTGATGTTCTGGATACCTAGTGCACAAAAGAATTGGATAGATCAGTCTGTCAGACCAGACCAATAATAGCACACCACACTCAACATGCCATGCAGCTGTTTATTCAAGTATCAATAGGGATACTTTATCATTTTTCCTTTAAATTCACCTAATTCAAAGTAGACATTCAGGTCCGGCTAGTCTAACAAAGACATGCTTAGCTCTTTAAGCTTTCCAACAAAGAGATTTAACATTTTAAACTTTTAATAGACTGCCAAAGGGTGAACAGATCTTTGTCATAATTACTGTGGTAACTGCAGTAACTGATAAAACAATGATTCTGTTGGTACTGAATACTGCATGAAGAACAATTCTTATAAAGTGTATAACAGTAAAGTGTATAAATTTGACTGTTATACCGAAAAGTCTATATTGGCTACCCTTCAGTGCAGAGTCTCTGGAGTCACATATGAACCCCCCCCCCCATGTCTCACTTTGTAAAACTGCATTAAATTTAAATTGCTAATGATTTTTAAAATGGCAAACAAACAAGCAAGAAGAAAATAAATAAAACTCAAAACCACATAGTTTCCATTTTTATAAATGGAGGAAGACGGATGGTTCATAAATGGGCCAGGCTCTGGAAATAAGCCTGAGAATAATACCACCATGGATGCCATTAGCTGATTGGTTAACAACACAAGAGAAATCTGTTCCAGCACTACAATGACATAGTGTTGCATTCCAAAAATGAACCACTGAATATTAATTCGAGAAAGTCACTTGAAAGACTCAAGGACAAAGAATTACCAATATGACAAATTAGTAATCCACTTTCCTGTCACAAATGTATTTGGCTGCAATTGAGTTAAACCAGAAGGAAACCTACATTCCCTGATAATTGCAGCCGTAATAGATTCTTACAACCTCATTTCTCCTGTTAGTACCTTCCTGTTTAACAAAATACATAAAATTGTTTGAGTCTAAGCCTTGCTTTGTCTTAATGGTACAGATTAAATGGCGTTTTGCCTATGGTCTTTTGCCAAAGCACCTTACATTGTTAGTTTGGTGTATTGTCTGCAGGGGCGTACCCCAAGCTGAAGCCCAGGGGCCTCAAAAAGGGAAAACACCCCCCCCCCCCCAGTTTACAGGTTTTACTGTTGCCACTGCCCCCTCCTTGGGTGATAACTCTTCTAATAACTCAAATAGCCCAGGGGCCCCTGACCAAGTTAACATGACTCTGATTGTTTGTCAAGCAACAGCAACAGGCAGCTATAGGATCACTGAACTGTGCACATGCATCTTACAGCGTTTCATAACTGTGCTGTTACATGATACTAGAGACGTGTGTGTGTGCATGTGTATGTGCGTAGATGGGAGGCAGAGGCAGCCCTCTGCCAGTCAGTGGAGAGAGACTGCGTGGCGCTGAGGAAAGCGAAGTCAGACCACGAGCAGATCATCGCTATGCTAAAGGGAGACCTGGACAACCTCAAGGAGGAGCTATTCTTCATGAAGAAGAACCACGACGAGGTGAGGAGGCCAGAATCGCGGGCTCACTGTCCCAGAAAATGTGACGTGCTGGGGCAGAGATGGATCAAAGGCCTCACGGGGATGACCTGAGGAGGATACAGCTGGATCTTCCTGTTCTCTGGAGGCTGGAGGCCCGTGGGGGCCCTCTCCATGTTTGATTAGCTGGGTGTGCCTTCTGCAACACGCGGTGCAGGAACACACCCAGGTAGCTAATGGCCACGCTGGTCTTTCGTGGAAAGAACATTAATTATGAACGATGAGTTCTCAGAAATGCTCTTTGGCTCATGACACCGCGTTATAACTGGCTACCCCTCACATTCTGACTGCCTCCAATTTTAGGAAATGGCAGCCCTGAGGGCCCGCCTGTCCGGCGGGAACGTCAACGTAGAGGTGGACGCTGCTCACGGGCCCGACCTCGGGGGAATCCTGTCTGAGCTGAGGGTCCAGTACGAAGGTATCATTCGGAAGAATAAAGAGGAGGCTGAGCTCTGGTTCAAAAAGAAGGTCAGTGGGTCACCTTGGCGTGGAAGGGTGGGCACGCATATTACTGTTGGTCTGAGACTCATTTTCGGGGGTTTGCCTACGTACAGCTGGAGCCGGTGCAGAGCGAGCTAAAGGGGAACAACGAGGCCCTGCTGGCCTCCCAGAGCGAGCTCACCGAGAGACGGCGCTACCTGCAAGTCCTGGAGGTGGAGCTGGACAGCCTGCGGAAGCAGGTGAGGCTCCGCCTGGCCCCGCCCACCCTGCTATTATTACTCCGTCCCTACACAGCCGTCCCTGTTACCTGGCCTTCTTGCCGGTGCTTAATGTGCCAACGTGACACGACGCCGAAGAACCTCGGCATGTAGTATATCTAGAAATATGATGATTCAGAAAATATTCTGGCATCTACAAGAACAAAGGCATCTATGTGAAATTTGCAAAATATTTATGAAACTCGCCACTACACCCCTATAATCATTTCTTCGGTTTTATTATTGTACACCTGGCTGGAGTTTCTGATTACCGATACTCGTATTATATGACAGACATTGATGGCTTGGTACAGTATTCTCCCGATTATTCCGCAGTTGTTACTTTATGCAAACAAATCACGAGAAGAATAGCTAGCTGGCTATGAGAGTCGCTAATGTAGTCGATCTGTAACGAGATATCTTCCTGCATTGCTGCCAGCAAGAATTAGGGAGCTCGCAAAAATCTCTTGCAAGGGAGGGGAAAAAAAAGCCCCGAAAGATCAAATTTAATTTTTACGATGCGGAAACAGTATCGGTGGACTATTGATTTCAGCTGGGTTTGATGGCTTTATTTTACTGTTTCTCAAAAGGGTATCGTATTTGTCTGGGAGGAATTCAATGCCTTTCTCACACTCGAAAAAATGATGGCAGCTCCATGGGGAACTTTGCTACTATTCAGTTAATCTTAATTACCTCAGTGAAATATAACTACATATGTGGAACAATTTAGCACTTCCTACAATGAAAGCATCTGCTAAACAATAAATAAGGTGTTTTTTTTGCCATTTTCATCATAACCACCGCTCTAGATTAGTCACCGAATTGAATGCCGTCAGGTCAGATGTAGCTTCGGCTTTTGATGTGTGCTTGTGCCTCTTGTTGTCTTCCGAGAGCAGAGATATATTATTCAATTCTGGTGCTTTGGCCTGTCCTGACAAAGCCAAGGACATATCTGTGTCACTGTTGATGGTACAGGAAGACAGCTTTCTACGGCTCATTGTTCTGTGCACGGCAACGGCCGCATTGGTCTGGAAGATATCAGAGCTATTCGAATGTCCCCGTCACTTTACCACGGTAAATAAGAGTACTGCTGCCGAGAGGGTCTCCAATGCTGGAATTGGCAATGTGGCCGTGCGTCTCTCTCAGGTGGCCGTCCTCGAGGGGAACCTGGGTGAGACAAACCATAAATACTCCCTGGAGATGGAGCGGCTGCAGGCTGGCCTTGTGCAGCTGGAGGAGGAACTGTCCCAGCTGCGGCTGGACATGCAGCGAAACAAGACGGAGTACGAGCAGCTGCTGCGCGTCAAGCAGAACCTGGAGCTGGAGATCGCCACCTACAGGAGGCTGCTGGAAGGCGAGGAAGTGTGAGTAGAGCGGATGCTAATTCAATCTCATGTCGTATATGTTGATTACCCATTCTTTTTTTTTTTTTTGGCAAAATAATTTTCTAAGCAAATTGCATATGTCTAAAAACCTGGACCTGTTGCGTTTAATAATAAATATTCATGGTCTTAGAATTTTCCTCACTTCTGGATATTTTACATTTCATACTGAAACCAGTAACTTGCAAATATGGGCAACAACTGCAACTTTTTGTTGGCCAGCATAGCCCTGTTATCAGCACATGATCTGTTCCTCCAGGGACCTCAGAGGAGGTCAGGCTCATAGTAAATTGGCCTTATAGCCATTGCGTTTTATTTTTCAGGATCAAGGAGATTCCACCTCCGCCCCCCCCCAAGAGTAAGTACATTTATGTCTCTCATTATGGTTCTTGGTGCTACATCTGACATTGCATGCTGTCACATTGAAAAGCATCTCCTATTATGTCACCCACTGAATGAAGGATGCATTTGGGCATCCCTGCTCAGCACTGCCTTTCCTTGAAGACAGCCAATGCAAGCTCATTGTCGTGAAAAAATGTACTTACAGCTAATTCCGTCATTTTTCCGGGGGCTCCTTTAAATAATTCATCAACAATGCATGCTGCTCTCGCTCAGAATAGGGTCTCAGGAATCTCTTTCTATGGTTATGGAAATATAAATCCTGTTTCATCAGTGATATTCCCAGAGGAATCATAATAGCCTTTCTCTGCGGCACATTCTCACTGCTACCTGCTGCGTTTGCTCTGCAGAGGAGATTAAGACCAGGAAGATCGTGAAGGTGGTCACCCAGACCGTGGTCAATGGCAAAGTGGTGGAAGAATCCAGCGAAGTGGAGAACATCGAGGAATCGAAAAACTGAAAGGAACTGTGCCCCTTATGTCCCGCGTCACTTTGGAACGTTACCTCCCATTTCCCAGTTCCCCACCTCGTTGTGAAGATCATTATAAGCAATGGGTACTCTACAGTCCAGGGCTATGCTCGGCTCAGACCCATAGCCTTTTGCTGATCTGTTCAGGAATTTCTCCCACACTAACATCTTGACCCCGTGACTGTCCTTGGGTTAAAGTGGCTTAAAATATATGCTGAGCATTGTTTGGGGAAATTCAGTTTTTATCGCCATTTTAGAGTAATGAGGTTAATAAAACTTTTCTCTATCTATGTCTACTTTTATCTTGTTAATTGTGTTAATCAGCTGAAATCCATAATAAATTCTAAGTCTTCATTCAGTCTCTGTCTTCATTTCTCAGTCAGGCTTGTAACATAATTTTAGTTTCTCGTAGCAGAAATCTAATGTGCTCTAAATGCTTTCTGTTTAGAAATGACAATAACTGAGGCTTACGTATTCATTGAGATGAAGAAGCTGGCAGATACAATAAACAACCACAGCGCCTGGCCGCTCAGCAGGCCTTTGCCGAAGCCTTTAATCTTCTCTAAAGTTGGCGCTTTTTCACCAGCGTGGTCAGACCATGATCATGAACTGGTTGTGCAACAAACCTGTTATACTTAAAGTTAATGACGTCTGGTCTCATATATCAACCCACCCTGAAAAAGGTTAGAATTTTATATCAGCGAGCATATCATAGTTATGTTTTGGTTTCTCAGGTAACACTAATCAATGGAAATAACTTGTTCAGATGCATTCTAGGTGTTTGCACTGTGCAGTGATATACTGACCTGTATATTGCTTTAAAGAAAGTCAAATGAAGAAATAATGACAGTTGTCATACGTGTTTGAGGAACATAAAGATTTGTTCATTTCGCGGCCAGGACATAATTAAATGAATATAAACGTGGATATGCTGAATATTAAATATTATGAAACTGAACTATAGACAATGGGCCTGATCAAGCGAGAACTTGCTTCCAACACCTATAATTTAGGACTCCACCCTCCCCTGAAATGAACAGAAATACCTTTACAGGGTATGTTTACAGTGAAAACACTTAGTAACCTGACTGCGTGGAGCATAGTAGTGAACAAAGTCATCAGAATGTGCCTGACACCATAGCCCTGAGACACAATAGTTTAAAGGAGGCTGGGTTTGCATGCCGTTTATGCTTTGAGACAGGGGTAAACATGCGTAGTACAAACTGAATGGGCAACTCCATTCTTCTGCTTGGATGGACGGGCACCGAGACGAGATCGCCCAGCGATAGCCCAGGAAAGAGCTGTCCCTTCTCCTCCTTTGTAGATAAACCAGCAGCGTGGGAATCGTGTCAGCTCTTTTCTCTAATTTTAGGAGACTGCCCTGTGAACACAGTGCCCCTGCACTGGCGGGTGTCTTTGACCACCGATGTGAATAGCTCAAATTTCTTAGTAACGTGGTTGACGGTGGGCGTGGACGGCTGTACATAAGGACCCGAAACTCCCCAGACCACTGAATGCTGAAGAGATCGTGTACGTTTGCACCTCTGAGGAAGGTAATCTTTCAGGGGCAAAATTTTACATGGAAGAGAATGTCACCTGGGAAGAGGATATCACCTGGGAAGAGGATATCATCTGGCCAGTACTTGAATAGCACGTAGAGTATCACCTGATGACTCCATTTAGAGCAGTTTCACTCTTCAGCACAAATACTATTCCCCCGGCTTTCGAATAAGCTCCCTAAATCTGGCCATCGTATTTTAAAAGCGAAAAGCAAAACAAAAATGACCTTGCAGTGACTCTTGTTACATAAACAGTACAGTTCACACAGATATCGGCACACAACTAATTAAAAACACAGGCCACTTAAACAGGGCCGAGGGTTTGTTTTTGAAAAACAATTACTGAGATGCCCGTTTCCTAGCAATCAATAATGAATAGAGGAATGGAGGATTTTTTTGAGTCATTAAAAGATAACTTTCACCATATTCTCTGTTATAACTTAATGCACCGCAGCATTTATATGCTTTCACATTGAACATCTAGGCAGCATATGTAATTTGAACCGAGCAACTGAAAACGAATGCACATAAGGGTGTGCGCATTCTCATGGCTGTGAATGTGGGCCGACATGTTTCCACGCAGAGGGAAAGACCAGACAGGGCTGTCCGCCTCATTTAAGGGTGACTGTAGTGTTGCTTCCTTCCCCAGCTAGCAAGTAGATTTATGGCTGACGGACAGTTCATAGCTGTCGGTCCTTTTTTTAATTACCGAGAAGATTCTTTCACAGGAAGAGATTTGTTTAATGACTTTGAAAATCCTGCAAGGCAGCTGACATCACTGACATCACACACTACCTGTTTTCTAATGGGTGTTTCTTGTCTGTTTACTAGCTGGACTTCTTAAGAATCTGATACTACCACCTTTCAGAGGAAAGTCAGCGTCAGATATAAGGAACTGTCGATGCAACTCCAGGAATGGGGGAATCATTATCATTATCGTTAATCATTATCCAATCTTATCTTATCATTATGCAAAACAATGAAGTCTATGCTATTAAGCTAGCTATATGCTAGCTAACGCAATGTCTACCATTCTTCCAAATCGATTACTCGTTACGGGGTCATGGAGCCCATCGCAGGCAGCCTAGGAGGCAAGGCTGGGGACAGCCTGGAAAGCAACGTCATTATTAGAATTCTTATTATGTATCTTGTTGTATTTAAACGTATTTGAATAAAGCAAGATAAAAAAAACACAACTATACAAAAATGAGATGATTCAGTAATGGACTCAGGCAAGTCAGGAATCTAGGATCAGCGAAAAAATTTTGTTAACTTCCTAATAGCAACAAAGAAGGTGATCCCAGTGACAATAGCAGCCCTGTAGTCAGACCAAATCACATAATCCCGTAGGCAACCTGACACGACGAGCCCAGAACGCATGTATGGAGGTGACAGATGCCAGAGTGAATGACCTCAGACGCGCTGCATGCTAATCACCTTTGTAAGCGCTTAAAAATATTTACATTTTTACATCTGATAATTCAAAACCAGATACTGAAGCTGGTAAAATACTTTTGGGATAATGGTGCATTTTCACTGCTAAAGCATGTCCGGATAAGTGTAAGCCTGTCTGCAATGTGAGCAGCTCTGCACATGGGTAAGCACTAAACAAAGAACACATATAATTAAAAAAAACAGTTAAACATGTATCATCTAGCCTCAGGGTGGAGAGCAGCAGCAACTCTTTCCAGAGAATGTTTCTAAATAATGGTGTCTTTCCCCCGCAGCTAAAGCATTGAAATTGAGACAATTTTTTGCGTGAGTGTAAGTGTCAAGTTGTTCTTTTAAGCATAAACTTGATTGTTAATCACAAAACTAATCATCTTCTCAGAACCATTGCCTGGATGTGAATAGATTTGGCAGCACGTCGGCAAGTTTGGGGAAAACATATGATTGATGATAATACCATTGTAAACAGTTTTTAAAAACAATTAGTGTTTGGAATGGAACGTCTTATTTTCCCCTTGATTGTGTAATCATGTGGTTGTTCAGGAAGGCCCAGAAGGAGGGCCTAGTTTGGGTCACCGCCTTCGGCACAGGAGACTGACCACCTCCCCCCCCACCCCCGCCCCCCACAGCCCAAACATGATGGAAATCTAGCCAAAGAAATGCACTGAAGTAACAAAGTGCTTTTTCCCCATGAAAGCACGTAATACTATATGTCACAACAATTTTATTTTTATAGAGCCGATGCAGTACTACCATTTCGGGCCACCTGAACTGAATGCATTTCATCAGTCTCTGTTTTTACTTCATGGCGTTTACTTTTCGTGGAATTATCCATCTGTCTTTACCATTATTCTGCATAGGGCAACAGCTATCCCACATAGCATATTTGGGATCCAGTCCAGATGGGATGCCAGTCAGTCACAGGGCACATACATGCACAGACAAATAAACACTATAGGCAATTTACAGATGCAGATTAGATGTAGTTATGTAGTCAGGCTTTGAGGAAACCATCCTATTAACATGCATTCCTGTTTAGAAGTTGACCGAAAATTAAAAGAACTTCTTTCTGAAAGGTGATTCTGAAGCAGAAAAAGGGACTTTGTCAGAATCATGGTTGCCGAGGATGCAGTATATGACAAATAAACTATTCACTGACTGAAGAAGAGCAAAACATCACATCACAAATGAGTCAAGTGTGTGCTGGCAAAGGAAAAACATTAGCAAGTCACGAAGAAAGAGAAAGAAAGAGATGGCATGTGAAAGAAAAGAACAGTGCATCATCACAAGGGCGGGTATCATAATCCTGAGGCTTTAAAAGCTTGTGAAAGAATTAAAAAAACAATGGAGGAATGAGCAAACATCTGTAGGATTTACTGAGACACACTGAGCGGAGCCTGGGGATTTTTGTAGGATTTACGGACAAATGAGGCAGATGTTAAATCACTGAAAGGATAGGAGAAGGACTGGAACTGTGGATGCTCCCGAGATATTATGTGATAGAACTAATGTCAAGGGTATAAGTTGCAGAAGCAGGGGTATAAATAGCCTAGTGCCCTAGATTCTGCTCTGCTGCTTAGACCTACAGTCTCATCCTTGGTTACTCATGCCCAACTCAGCACTTGATGCCAACCTAGGCTATCTCATCTGTGTATCTCCCAGTCAGTAGGCCCAGAGCAAAGGTCTGGCAAGCAGAAGGCTTGGTATCTTATATACACAGCTTGGAGAACATCCATCTGCCATTGTATTCCTTGTTTATGAATAAAATACTGTTTTTCACAATTCTTGCCCACAATTCTTGCTCATGTTGCACAAGCGCTACACAAGGCATGCAACCAACTGTAGACAAGCAATTGATAGTGAAAATAACATCTGAAGGTGATCTGTTATTTAAAAAAAATACTTAGCCTAAAATTACTAGCCTAACTTAGCCAAATTTTAGAGGTAACCATATTTATCACAGCAGATATCATTTATAAGTCGGCAATAATTCCTCACACTGATTGCACACCCAGCCTTCAGACGCTAAACATAAAATTCCATTCCGCCATACATCCATACTTTAGCCTGTGCAATAAACCTGCTGCTACTCGGATGTGCAATATTATCTGGTAATGTACCTGTATTACTATGTGCAATAATCACTTAACAGTACTTATTCTATTTGTTATATCATATTCTGTTTCTCTTATGTATATATCATGGTGTTTATAGCGCAGAGTCTCTCTTTTATAATTTTATTTCATTTCCTTATATCTTATATTTTTTACCGTCTTGTCTTGTGCCTCTGTGTGACAGTTCAGTAGTAACATTAACAATTTCCTCAGGGATCAATAAAGTTCTTCTGATTCTGATTCTGATAGAGAGGCAAGTGCCTTTTCAGATCTGCTGCTTTCTGCAAACTTCTGCTTTTCAAGCTGTGAGCCTACAGAGCACCAGACTTTGCCTGAAAACTCTACATTAATATTCTGGAGATCAAAGAACAGTGCTCTGTCTTAATATTCCCAAAATATAGACAATTTGTTATATATCAGTCACTTTGGTTTGGGGGGAAAATATCTGTATATCCAGCATTTTAAAGTACACTACACCCAAGGGCTTGTCTCCTGTCAAAGTAGCAAGATGATCAGCAACAATACATTTGTTTTTCATTTTCATTAAGCTAATAACATTTCAGTTATGCCTAATTCTAATTGATACTTAGGAAACATAATAGGTACTAAATTCTATAGCAGAAGATCTCTGTGTTACCGGTGTTCATTAAGAATTCATCTTTCAGCATTAGAGTATATCCAAGAATATGAACATGACAACATGACAACCATTGTTCGGCGTTAAATTGCTTTTTCCATTAGCAGCTACTTCTGAGCTGGTGAAATGCAGTATCCCTGAAAACTGAAATGTACCAGATGCTTAACTGTTTGACAGCAGGTCTTTGTACAACAAAACAAACTCTAAGAAGCTTACACCAAGGCAGAAACGCCTCGGAATAATTACTGATGCCAAGAGTCATTATGTTGTCACTAGCATGATTAATGCAGATTTGCATTAATAAAAACATCTATAATGGTGTGTGCATATGTGTGTGTGTGTGTGTGTGTGTGTGTGTGTGTGTGGGAAAAGAGTTCTCCCATTGTCATCAGTAAACACTAAGGTAATTCCTGGTCATCTGATACAAACGGTTTGTTGTTCATCTACCAAAAATAGATATCTGTCACATTTCTTCACGCACCAGTGTGTCTAGGATACTATGAAACGAGGAGGTCCTCAGAGCAGGAACTCTAAAGTTACCCCACCAATGAAACCACCCATTGAAGAAAACTGATAAAAATAACTGTCAGCTGTGAAACACTGTCGAGATCACGTCAGCATCCCCACAGGCCAGCGATGCCCCGCTGGACCATCGGTGGAGATCGTAAGGCACCCATTCACGTGTGTATCTCCGCACCTTACTTTAGCTACGAGTAGGATGGCCTACCGTACTAAACATTAGAATTCCACGACAAACTGCCATAACTTCATCTAAGTAGTTTGAAAGGATGACAAATCTGTAGTACTGTCACGTAGCACTATTTCATGTTTATTATTAAGGTTTATTATTTGGCAGCAAACCCACGAATGGAATGCTCGTTTTCACGTTCAGGTTTGGGAAGAGGTATGTCCGGCGATGCACTGGTATTTCCTGAGTGTCTTGTGACCAGTTCTTTCCAAGGGCCCGTGTCAGAACTGAACTTTATGATTTAAGGAATGGTGCATTTTGCATAAATAGCAGAATAATGGACCTCTGCAGTTTTATTGTGCAATAAGCAGCTATGTGCAATAACTTACAATAATGCCCACTTGTCACTCCTGAAATTTATGCTATGTTACTGTTACATGCTCTGTCGCTTCACAATTTATCTCTTGTATGATTTCAATACCTCAAAATATGTCTACTGTCATATATAGTTTACTCTTTTGTATATTGTTGTTTGTATATTGTTTACATCTTATGCCTGTATCTGATGAAAACTGCGTATGTCCACTTTTTGATGATTGAAACATCTTACTATAGACGGCATACACCCATTCAGCTCTGTCTACTGTATTTGACATCTAGTTGACCAACAAGAAAAGTCTTATGAAGTCATTAATTTAATTGGTATTTATGTTCGCGCTAGTTAACATTTGTATTTACGATAGTTGTTTGTATTGATTTCTTCATATTGCTAATTTTACCATAACATCGATAGCTAATAATTATAATTATTAAATGTGAATATTAAGCAAGGTTAGTTTGTATCTCGACACTGACATATTTGCCTCACTGACTACAATCCGTAAGTCCATTTGAAATAATAAAGTGTTCACTGACAGCTGTGTAAAGACAGGGTTCTATTTATGGTGCTAAAGGTGTTTCATTATGTTGTTTCAAGTTTATATAATAAAAATGCATTTTTTTCCATGCTCCTGAAACTGGAATTTTGGATATACGTGTCTTGAAATTAAACAGCAGCAACAGTATATGTTTTGACTGATGTCTGGCATCATTATTTATGAGGATATTGATACAGTCCGACTAGTAATTTTTTTTAGTTCACCACTTAAGCTGAAGGAAGAGGTGGGACCACACATCCATCAAGCAGACTTGCAGACACATTCGTGAGTGCTTCCCTTTCTCTTTTCTGACAGAGATGGTGAATGAAAGACAAATATTTGCAAGGCACACACTCACGTCCCCAGCAGAATGAGTCTGGTTTACATAGCGCTGCTGGAAACTGTGTTGTTTCAGATGGGGCAGCTGACTGAACACAGCCGCAGGGCCGTGGGCTTAAAGGACATATTTTAGTGGGAGAGGTCAAAGGCCACATCGACGGAGACTTCCTCCATTTGACGTATCAGCTGACGGTACAACAATGCACCTCATTTTTCTCTTTTGTACAAGACACCCAAGGCCATAATGCCATTTCCTTATAATCTGTCCCCTCTACCTATCGGCACAGAATATGCAGAGCCTGTTCCAGAGCTGGTAAAAAGGATGTAGATATGCAAGTATTATATCACTGAATGCACACACTCTGGCACACTCAGGCATATACACATTCACTGGTTGGGAAAAATGGGATGTGGTAATGGGTATTTTACCAAAATTCTGCAATGCATGCACACTGCTCCCCCCCAGCAGACTAATGCCAATTTTGTTTCTCCACTATGGAATAACTTTCAGACTCAACTCAGTCTCTATTTCATCTAAATGGGTGTGTACAATTTAATGCTTCTTGAAAGGTTGGAATCTTTTTGTTTGTTTAATTATGCATTTGCAGGAGTTCACCTGGTTGTGACTTTCCCGAACGACAAAAGGGCATTTCTCATCCTATTGCTTAACCAGAGTGATTTTGGAATTCCATCAGTAAAGTTCAAGAAAGTTCGTTCAATAGAGAATTTGCTTGTCATGGTTTTCTGCTATAATAACCGGCCTGCGTGTGCCTCACCTTTAAAGTGTCAAGGCAAAGTCAATGAGTCATTAGTCAAAGACAACCAGCATAACGGACACTATCATTATCTTTTGAGGTAGTCATTGCACAGTTTTTGGAATTGTACAAAAGCTTCACGGTAGATGCCGACATCCCACCCAGTGTGCTCCCCCGGCAATCCCCTGTGCTTCCCGGAACAAGGTCCAGGCTCACCGAAATCTTATACTGAATAAATTGCTGGGAAATGGATGGATGGATAGATGGTTGCTTGGATGGATGAAGACGTTAGTAGATTATGTAGATTGCAAAAGTCATATAAATGTATCTTATGCAAGGTCTGCAAGAAAGGTGATTTCATATCCCCCCTTGGACCTCTCTTGGACCACTAAGTCTGGTCAACTGGTCAAGTGGGGCTATATTGAGGGGCTTTATTGGCACACCAACTACAATCAGCACACTTCATATGGTAATGTGCAATAACACTCCAAATATATGTATATTACATAGGTAGAAAGGACGAATACAGTATGAAGGCAGGTGTGGGGGGGGCAGTTTGACAGACAGTGCAAAGGTAAACAACAGTAGAATGTTTAGAATGGACAATGACGGTAGCGGCAGAGCACATAAGTGGTACGTAAGAGTAAAAATAAACAAACTCCAGAGATAAGCAGTGATAAATAGTCAGAGTGAGTGACGAAGGCAATAGCAAATGGTGACAAAGTGACAAAGTGCGAGCGATGGCAGAGTTAATGCGAAGCCCATATGTGTGGGGTGGAGAGCAGCAAAGAGGTCAGAGTCAGCGAGCACCGGGGATTTCAGGGCGCATCACTGCAGTGTCACACAGGGAACACTAACAATGACTGGCATGTAGTGCAGCGGTGCCAAGGCTCAGGGCGTCATACTGCCATCTCACGCATCCAGGCTTAGGAATTTAAACCCTGGCACAGCCCTGTGTGTGCGGCGTCTCCTCCTGAAGCCCGAAGATATGCAATTAGGCTACCTGGTGTCTGTGAATTGCCCACTGTACCCCTGCCTTGCTCCCTTTGCATGAATAGGCTCCGGGCGGGCGGGGGGGGGGGGGGGGGGGGGGG
>JAODKN010000041.1:31515069-31525661 GCA_026774425.1 Petrocephalus zakoni | reverse complement strand
TCGGGCATCTGGTCAGGATGCCTCCTGGACACCTCCCTGGTGAGGTGTTCCGGGCATGTCCCACTGGGAGGAGGCCCTGGGGAAGACCTAGGACATGTTGGAGAGACCATGTCTCTCGGCTGGCCTGGGGCCTGGGAAGGGCTGGACGAAGTGGCCGGGGAGAGGGAAGTCTGGGTTTCCCTACGTAGGCTGCTGCCCCCGCGAACCGACCGGAAAAGCAGTGGGAAATGGATGGATGGATGGATATAATACAGTAATACACTATAATATAAATGATATAAAATACAAAAGTCTTAGGCAGTGCAAAGACATATTTAAAGCTGTTTATCAGAGTAGGAAGGGTATAGGTGCTCACAACAAAAAACATGACATTAGGACATCGCCCCTGGGTGTGTGTGTGTCTTATTCCCCATGACTGTAAGATGCTGTCAGTGACTTGTTTCAGAACTTTACTGTAAGTGTCCTGTAAATATGTCGCCATAGCCTTTATTTCCGTAATGTAGCCTATTGTCTTTTCCCCCATGACTATATTACGCTGGCAATTAGGTGTTTCTGAAATTCGGATGTCCTGTAAATCTCTGTCGCCATAGCCTTTATTTCTGTAATGCGGTTTTTCTTTTCTCGGCTTTCATGAGAGCGCCTAATAATGTCTGACATGTTTACAGCTCAGCTTAAACACATGTACGGGCGGGATCCAGATACTCATTACAGCTGTAGCAAATTATGTTCCAGTGTGGCACTCCCAAAGACGTAATTCTTTAAACAAAGTTTAATAGCCGTGCACACTATTAATTATGCGATTAAAAAACAACAATACCGAATGGGAGCTGAGTAATTGTCATATGGCTGTATTACAAATATATCTCGCTACTCAGGAATACTGCGTCATAAGTTCTCGTTATTAATTTGAACATGATATTCAACCGATACAGACGAACATTTTAAACAATCTGCATCCAGCCTAGATTTATAAATCCTTCTTGAGATGGTTGAATAGTTTTTGGTATAGCGCACTTTCACGCATTTTTAATCTCCTAGAAAAATGCTGTTATTTACTTTTCTTCTTACGTTATCTGTCCCATCTGTGGATAACACCGCCACAGGAGACTCTGTATCACCAGCTATCATCTGGAAGAACACAGAGTGCGCTCCTGCCCTATGCTCCTGATTAACCCCTTTGTTGTCAGGAAACGGATCATTTTTATAGAGTTTAACATATAAAATAGCGTAAGAAAATAAGAATGTGAAATCGCGTATGTTTTTTTTTTCCCGGGATTAAACCTTAAGTGGTAAATCTTTTTTGGAAAACGAATTATCCGGTGCGGGAATTGAGATGTACGCCTTTAAACAGCCCCGTATCTAGATCGCTCTCGCTCCTGGCTCCTCCTCTTCGGTATTCTTCCGGAGATCTGCCATTTTCGGGACCCACAATCTGGATCCGTAGGTAAACCCAGACCGCTTCTCTGGAGGTTTCCCCAGGCGAGCTAAAGAATAACAAAAACACGGCATCCCCGTCGGAAGCTCTTCCCGTCCGTGCGGGGGCACGTTTGACGCGGAGATCGTGTGCTTTTGCCCGTAAGCGTGGCCCGATGCTGCTGCTGGCCAGCCAGCCAGCCGCTATGACATGAACATCAGTGTAGAGCCAGAAGTACCGGGATCACGGAGTCACGCCGCCCAATACATGAGCGGCAGCCGTGTAGATCATCATCACCACCACCACCATCATCATCATCATCATCATCATCATCATCACGCCTCCAGCCTGCCTTCGGTGACCTTTGCATAGGCGGCAACGCGATGAAAACCGACCCGAACTAGTGTAATAGTGCGGCGTGTGCGGAGCCCGGGGGGATCACACGATCCGCCAGACAAGCAGTGTCGCGGTTAAGCCGCAGCCAGCCGCTCCGAAGTCCACTTCTTAGCAAAGCATCAGTTAGACATAGTGTGCATTTTAAAGTGCAGGTTTCTGAGTTCCTCCACGGGCCGAGTGAATGTAACACACCATTACATGCAATAGTCTTACTAATCTGTATGCAGATGAGTGTCCTCAAATAAGCTTTTGTGTTCAATTCAATGTTTGTGTATGTCACTACACAAGGAGGGTGACTGAGGAATGACCTAACATGGGAGTGTGTGATTGTGATTGTATAAAGGGCAGTGTTTTATTGCCTTTCTGTAATTTTGTTGGGAAATATTTATTTTAATAAATGAGTTTGCGTTCAGCTCTTTAATCTGGATGGGCGGCGTTTTCAGGCGGAGGCTTCTGATGAATTTCACGCACATGCCGCCTTGTTTGGTCCCACAGGCCCGGTGAACCATGGCCCAGAGTCCGATTATCCTGCAGTTCCGCTTCTCCACCTTCGGGGATTCCATGCTGGAGAAGATGAACGCGCTCCGCCGCCAGAGCCGGTTCTGCGACGTGACGGTGCGCATCAATGAGCTGGAGGTGCCGGGCCACAAGGTGGTGTTTGCCGCCGGGTCGCCCTTCCTCCGCGACCAGTTCTTCCTGCAGGACTCGCGGGAGGTGCAGATCTCCATGCTGCAGAAGGCCGAGGTGGGCCGCCGCCTCCTGCTTTCCTGCTACACCGGCACGCTAGAGTTCCCCGAGCTGGAGCTGGTCAACTACCTGACGGTGGCCAGCTTCCTGCAGATGGGCCACATCGTGGAGCAGTGCACCGAAGCCCTCAACAAATTCATCAAGCCCCGCGAGGCTCCGGAGGAGCGCGCCGTCTCGCAGGACGGCCGGCGGGGCCTGGCGACGGGCGAGGAGGAGAAGGAGGAGGAGGAGGTGGGGGACGAGGAGGACGAGGATGAGGATGACGACGAGGACGTGATAATCCAGCCCAGGTCGCCGCCCCCGAGGCAGACCCGGGACCGCAGCGACGGAGAGGAGAGCCCCATCACCATCGTGAAGGTGGAGTCCGTGTGCGACCGCGTGACGGACATGCCCAGCAGCCTACCGGGCCGCTTCCCCGCATCTGGCTCCGCCCCTCCGCTGCACACGCCCGAGCCTCAGCACTCGCTCATCAACTCCACCGTTGACTCGCGGGCGGGCGAGATGACGGCCCCGCCCCTGCAGGGCTACGCCCTGAACCCTGCCGGGGGTCCGGCGGGAAAGAGCTCCCTGGGGGGGCACCTGCGTAGCGTGGACAAGGGCCTGCAGTGGTACCATCAGTGCCCCAAGTGCGCCCGCGTCTTCCGCCAGCTGGAGAATTACGCCAACCACCTGAAGATGCACAAACTCTTCATGTGCCTGCTCTGTGGCAAGACCTTCACCCAGAAGGGCAACCTGCACCGGCACATGCGCGTCCACGCCGGCATCAAGCCCTTCCAGTGCAAAATCTGCGGCAAGACCTTCACACAGAAGTGCTCGCTGCTAGACCACCTCAACCTGCACAGCGGCGACAAGCCCCACCGCTGCAACTACTGCGACATGGTGTTCGCCCACAAGCCCGTCCTCCGCAAGCACCTCAAGCAGATCCACGGCAAGAACAGCTTCGACAACGCGCACGAGCGCAGTCTGCAGGAAGGGGCCAGCGACTTCGAGTACGGCCGGCTCCAGGACTGCGGCGGCGATAGCAAGCCCATGCTGATGGAGGAGCCCATGTAGCGCCGGGGCGGCCCGCGCTGCGCCTGTCTCTGCAGCCTGCTGGTGCTGTTTGACGTTACGGCGTCGTTTTCCGGCTCGGAGACCGACGTGTCCAGGCACTGAAACGTGAAGCAGATGCAAGCAGCCGGACAATGCCAAGGGCTGTTTGTCACCCCCCAACACTGTGTTCCCCTTCCCAATGAGCCTCACACGTTTTTGAAAAGCTGCTTATTATCGTTCTTATTTCTTTTAAGTCTCAGATTTAATTTAAAAAGCCGAGAAGGCAATATCAAATCATTGCTTGTTTTAAGGTACAGAGTATCGAGTTCTGTTAAAAAATAAAATGGAAGTGACATCATTTTCTTCCAAATACAATCAGCTTTGGCCGTCATCGTTGGTGTTGTTTAAGAGAAACTCATTATTGAAAGAAATGTTTATCAAAGGTCAGGAGTGTAGTAGTGCTTGTCTGCCTGGCCTTTTTGGCTCAGACGGCCTCCTTCTGCAGTGCATGTGTTGAACCCTAGGAGCCATCCCTGTCTCTCAGTGTGTCCATACAGGGCACTGGTTTTGGAGGATGCAGGTATTGCATTAATTCTGATTTCTGATGTTGACCAGACAGAAAACATCCATCCATACATCCGCCCGCTAACCATTTATCTAGTAGATCAGGGAGTGAAAATGTTTATTTTTATGAGCAATTCGGGGACTGCTATCAGGCTGTCAGATTACGTTACCCTGACGTTAGGGGTCCATGCGATGCTCTGTCAGGTGACAGGTGGCTGACCTGGTCTGGAAGGTCCTCTCCTACAGGACTTTTGGCACGTCATTGGTGTATGCCTGTCCTGTTTTAATATATCCAAAATCTGCATTTCTCGATATTAATTTGTGTGCTTTTATGCACTATAGAACTGTGAATCTTTTACGGTCTCTCCATTTTAACGTTAAAACCACAGAACCACCTTGCTGTTAATTCATCTGATGGCCGTAAGTATGGATGGATAAGTAGCTTAATTGGAATGGGTCATCAAGGCCGGGGATTATCTGTCCTAGTTTCCCTGGAACATCTGCTGCCCGCCTGCTGGTGCATGTCGAGAGGGTTTGGCCATGTGCCTGCATACTTACGATTTAATGACCGGCTCAGCCTGCAGTGGGCCTTGGTTGGCCACGCCTGGTTGATGTTTGTGTATGTGGAGTTTGACCAATGGGGGGGGGCTCCGCTTTTCGGTTTGATGCGACACGCCTTGCTTTGTGAGCTGTGTGCGTGTCCCTCTGTGTCAGTGTGCCTGGTGCCTCTGCGTTTATCTTTGTGATTTTTATTGGTATTGGGAGCATACTGTCGAAATTATAATGTCCCCTTTTTAATGGGTACTTTTTGTGTGACCTCACCTTCTGCCTTTGTACTGAAACAGTTATTTGTTGAACAACACCCTTGGCACTGCCACACCTATTGAAATTGACATTTAATTTATTAGGTGGCATCTTATGAAAAAAAATAACTATATATAGGCATGAGAACATTTTCAGTTGGGAGAGAAAATGGAAAAAGCTCACTGAAAATCTGTGCCTTTTCGGGGGTGGGGGGGGTCTTTCCATAACAGGGAGGACATTAAGTGCCAGGACACACTGAAGGGTATGTTTAAGAAAATTAATATTGGAACATTGATGAAGATGGAGTTGGACGTCTTAGTGGCTGGGTATGACCTGGGGTCTTTTGGGAATGGTGTCTGAAAACCAAATTCTAAACTGACACAGGAAACAATTCCCATGGGCAATGCAAAACTGTGTCTTTCAGCTTTGCTCCTTTGCGTCCCCCTAATGCTCCTCCTGCTCCTCCTCCTGCTGCTCCTGCTTCTCCTTCTCCTGCTGCTCCTCCTGCTGCTCATCCTCCTGTTCCTCCTGCTCCTCCTCCTGCTGCTCCTCCTGCTCCCCCCTTTGCTGTGGGGAAAGCCCCCCTGGGGATTCACCAATCAGAGGGCCAACTAGTGCTGCTGTTCGGCCTACTGCCTCCCCCAAAATGTGTATTTTTGTACGTTCCGAGCTAAAGGCTTTAAAATTAAGAAAAATAATGAAAACTATTGTACACAGGAATAAAATATCTCCATCATTTGTGACATTTAATCAGTTTTTTTTTCGCTTTAATGGCTTTCAGTAGCTTCAGGCTGCTAAATGGGCGATAAGTCGTTGTGTGTTAATATGTGCAGAAAAGGGACTTTGGATCTGTCTGCGGGGAATACAGTGAGCGGTCAGGGTCTATGAGTGAGGTCCTGCACTGAGTGGAATGTGTCTGTCTGATTAAGTCACTTTTGTTTGACGCTTGAGACACCAGGCAAGATGGCTAGGTGTCCTAATCATTTGTGCAATGAAGGAATCATTACCTGATGAGAAGCCACCACTAGTCATAATTTAAGTGCCACCTTGGCAGATTGAAGCATCCCAACCCCCCCTTCCCCCCCGACCCCCTCTTGACCCCCGGCACTCCCTACTTGCCTGGCAAAATGTGACAGTGGGACGCTCGGCGTGCTTTCCGATTCTCAGGCCGGGGCTCAGGCCTCAGTTTGGGAGTGGTTCTACAGAACAAGATATGAAAAAAAATAACGTGATGACTGATGAAAGCCGCTTCTATATTTGGAAGTGCCTTAAATATTAAACTAACATGAGTCAACCTTAGGGTTAAAAAACTGCAGTAACTGCAACCAGATGAACAAGATTGTAGGCTCTAACAGTCATCAGAGACAGGAGAGGCACGCGGATGGGTTAAAGAACACCATCGGAGTGCCTCCACTTGGAATCACGGGAGAAATGTCCTTTTTGACTAGACAATGCTAGCTGGGTTAGCTGTTCCATTGTTAGCTTTTTCTCGAACATATCCTGACGCATCTAAAACGACTGCAAGGATTCAAAGTATGAAACTGACAGTGAAATGAATGACAAGAATTTGGCTTTTCAAACTATATGCAGCCATCCATTTTGTGTAACCGCTAGTATTCAGGGTTGCAGAGGGGAATAACCCAGGATGGGGCACCAGCCCATCACAGGGCACACACACCATTCGCTCACATATGCACACCTATGGTCCAATTAACCTCAGCTTGTTTTTTGGACTGCTGGGGCAAACCAGACTACCTGGATAATTTATCTAATTATTAGCATTATCACTAATGCTATGTTTTATGAACATGTACTATAAACAGCCTTAGGATCTGCCAATGGCTTCTAAATTTGCACGAAACCAACGACTTAGGAACCTGTCACCCACTTGATACTGTTATTTAATGTTACCATGGAAACATCAATTTATAAGCGATATATAATGAAACAAGGGAAATTCCCATTTTGAATTCAAAATTAAGAAATTAGATTTAAATACGCAAAATGATAGCATAGAGTGAAATTCTCACGCAGAACAAATACAGGACTTTGTAGCGTATTGTCTCCAGCAGGTGGTGCTGTTGCTCAGTCGTTCGAATTTTATGGCTGAACAAGTTCACATTGTTGGCTTGACGTATAGACCAACCCAGGACATGTATTCGGTGAAGGAGATAGCGCACTATACAAGAAAGCGCGGGAATTCACTACCAGTTGACTTACCCAAGGGAGGAATGAGGCCAGCTCCTAACTTTGCATCCCCAACACTGACGCTTGAAATCAGATATGAGAAAAGCATACAGTAGTTCATTGCCACTGGATTCAGAATTGCACCCTTGCAGACCAGAGCATCCCCGTGCAAGCTCTTTGTGGGTGGAGTTCGCATTTTTGCATCATGGGATTTTCTCTGGTTTCCCCCCACAGTCCAAAAACATGCTAATTTGAACTGCAGCTGCCAAATTATGCGTAGGTGCAAACAATTGCCATCCACTAAATGAATTCATTCAACCTTCAAGAAGATAAGTTTTACTTTTGTTTCCTGGATGTCTGACACTCCATCCCGTCATTCCCCATCTGGTGAATAGTTACCTTTTGTTTGTTTCTGATATCCCATCTGAGGTGTTCCCATGCCACCTGGGATAGGCTCCTGATTCACGCATTGTAACCCTGCACTGTATAAGCCTGTCAGAAGATGAAGTAAAGTATGGATGCTTGAATTCTCACTCTGGCAGCTAAATGACATTGTTCTCTCTCTCCCCCCCACTACCCCAAGCTATCTTTATGATAATTCCTGATTGTTTTTATTTACATCTAAGCTTTTATGACCCTCTTCTCAATTCCGAGACTCTGCTTCCATCTTGTGGCCAAACGTGGCACTGCACAGACCAGGCCCTGATACACACAGGACTGGTCTTGCATGGTGCCTTTCAGGCATTTTGTCATGATGATTGTAATCATCACCATGCACTGTCACCAGGCGCCCGTCGTTCTGTATTGTTGTAAGTCTAATATTAAACTGTAATTTTTTTTGCATCCTCGCTTTGATGAAGCGGGACTAGTGCAGCTTACAATTTCTTAGTATTTTCATTATAATTTTTTTTTATTTTCCTGCCATGACCTGGGATCTAAGTCAGCAACCTTCTTGCTCCAAATCTCTGACCATCACAGTGGATCCTCAGCTCATCCTAGCTTTTGCATCGGAGATTGTTACCATAGTGACCTGTCCTGACCAATCCGAGGCTGGCGTTACAGCCATCGCCCGAAAGCTACACAGAATGCCTTCAGCACGCTGCCAAATGCCCCTTCCTTCTATAAAGGCTTCACTGTGGGAGCCCTTCATTATTCCTTAATGGTTTAATAGAGCTCAAATTGAGTTAATCCCACCAAAGGAGAGATAGCAGCACCATGTAGTCAGCAGGAACATCCAATTTTTCTTTTTCACTGGGTGGTGTTTGCTGGAGGCAAAGCAAGGAATTTGTTAAACCTCCAACAATTCCAGCATGAGCTTATATATCTACTTTAAATCTATTTATAAAGTTATTATATGTGTGCTTATATTCTTTATGTTATTCTTTTTTCATTTTAATGTGTTTTTACTTTATATTCTTTTCTTTGAATGTCTTCCATGGTAATAAATTCTGCACCCCCTAAGAAAAAGTCGCATTGGGCCTACCGGGGTATCCATGCCCCTCCAACGCCCCTGCTTTAATGTAAAGCACTTTGAATTCCATTGTGTATGAATTCATTGTGCATGTGTAGATCTGTGCATGTATGCCGGTGCGGATCTGTGTGTGTCTGTGTATGTATGTGTGTGCAGATCTGTGTGTCTCTGTGTGTATATGTGTGTGCAGATCTGTGTGTCTCTGTATGTACACATGTATGGATCTGTGTGTCTGTGTATGTACACATGTGCGGATTTGTGTGTCTGTGTATGTACGCATGTGCGGATCTGTGTGTCTGTGTATGTACACGTATATGGATCTGTGTGTCTGTGTATGTACGCATGTGCGGATCTATGTGTCTGTGTATGTACACGTGTATGGATCTGTGTGTCTGTATGCACACCTGTGCGGATCTGTGTGTCTGTGTATGTACGTGTGTTTGTGGATCTGTGTGTGTCTGTGTATGTATGTGTATGCGGATCTGTGTGTCTGTGCATGTACGTGTGCATGGATCTGTGTGTGTCCGTGTATGTATGTGTGTGCAGATCTGTGTATGTCTGTGTATGTATGTGTGTGCAGACCTGTGTGTCTCTGTGTATGTACCTGTGTATGGATCTGTGTGTCTGTGTATGTACATCTGTGCGGATCTGTGTGTGTCTGTGTACAGTATGTACGTGTGCGTGGATCTGTGTGTGTCTGTGTATGTACACGTGTGTGGATGTGTGTGTGGTGCCTTGACAGGTTTGCAGCGTTCACCTCAGCTGCTCACACATCATTAGATGTCAGCACTGGTCTGTGTGGTTTTTTGATCTGCAGATAAAGCTGCATTTCAGACGCGGTGGTCTTTGTTAATTTGATCAAGTTGAATAATTTGCCGTGTAATCAGCATTTTAGTGTAGAATCCCAGGTGCTCAGACTAAAAACTCTGGTTCAGAATAGGACATAGAGGATATTAGCAAACCTTAGAAAATCTTCTGATGTTACATACTGGGTAAAGTGTAGTTATTGCACAATCAACACTTTTATGAGGATTTATACATTAGAAGCAGAGGTTGACTCATTTTTCTCTGTAAATAAGTACATATCATACGGCAAGCAGTCAGCTGTGTTAGTCTAGCTGGCACTGTCCGCATCCTTCCTCTGTAAGGCCCCATGCTGTCCTACTGTCTTCTACTTTGTCCATAAATAAAAAGTCAAGGTAGGTAGATCATACAAAAGGCCATGACTATTGTGCAATCCAGAAACATGATGAAATCGTAACGCATGTTCCAGTGAGTACATGTCAGTGCCTTTATGCCTTTGCATTGAGTGGATGAAGTGAAAAGCAGATGTTCAGCTACAATTCGAGCACAGCATGGCCAGGCTGATTGAATTAAGCCCTTAGATGTCGTTTCCCATGTAGGTTCCACGCTGAACGGAGCTGGATAAAGACTTGGCCAGGGGGATCGCTCCTCAGAGTGAGGGGCAGCCATCCTCGCATCCGTCAGTCTGCGCTGTGCTCCGCATTCCTCCTCATTCATAAAGAGCCGTTTTCCTCGGTCTGGCGAATCCATCGTAACGCGAGCGTGGCCGACGGCGGGGGCGACATTAGCGCGATCACAAAAGTGCCGCTAATGTGCTCCAGGAAACAGCTATTCTACTTGTTTTGCTCTCAGAACCATCCTTGACTCCCTCGCCCGGAGGAGATATAATTAATCAGACTCATTACGGCTGAGACGCGGCAGTGTGGGGAAGTGGCCGCCTTCGACCAGGGTTAGACCGTCTAACAGCGTCTAACAGCGCTGGGTCTGCAGACAGGCCCAGCCAGTGCTTAGAGCCTCATCCACACATACCAGCGACCTTCCCATCACAGGCACAGGCATTACAAACATAATAACTGCAGTGTAGAACAGGTAAGTGGGTATGCGGTGTAAACAGGTGTTGCACACATTATAATTGTATTTACGCAGTGTACAACAGATAAACAGTGTAAGCAG
>JAODKN010000041.1:31497503-31507696 GCA_026774425.1 Petrocephalus zakoni | reverse complement strand
GTTCTCCCCAAGCGAGCTTGATGGGCCGAATGGCCTCCTCTCGTTTGTATATTTCTTATGTTCTTATGTTCTTATTAAAAGAGTGTTTCGCAATCTGGTCCTTGGGGACCCGCAGGTAATCCAGGTTTATCGAGAGCTGGGAGGGAGCAAAAATGTGGACTGTCTGTGGGTCCCCGAGAGTGCGAGGAAGCAAAAATGTGGACTGTCTGTGGGTCCCCGAGAGCTGTGAGGAAGCAAAAAATATGGACTGTCTGTGGGTCCCTAAGAGCTGCGAGGAAGCAAAAATGTGGACTGTCTGTGGGTCCCCGAGAGCTGCAAGGAAGCAAATGTGTGGACTGTCTGTGGGTCCCCGAGAGCTGCGAGGAAGCAAAAAATGTGGACTGTCTGTGGGTCCCCGAGAGCTGCAAGGAAGCAAGTGTGTGGACTGTCTGTGGGTCCCCGAGAACTGCGAGGGAGTAAAAATGTGGACTGTCTGTGGGTCCCCGAGAGCTGCGAGGAAGCAAAAAATGTGGACTGTCTGTGGGTCCCCGAGAACCGCCAGGGAGCAAAAATGTGGACTGTCTGTGGGTCCCCGAGAGCAGCGAGGAAGCAAAAAATGTGGACTGTCTGTGGGTCCCCGAGAGCTGCGAGGAAGCAAAAATGTGGACTGTCTGTGGGTCCCCGAGAGCTGCGAGGAAGCAAATGTGTGGACTGTCTGTGGCTCCCCGAGGCCTGGGTTGGGAAACACTCCATTAGACTTTTAAGCCAGAGGTATGAAGCTCAGAAGTCCTCCTCTCCATGTCACAGTCTGGTGCCTGAAAACCGAAAGGACATTTATCTGGCTTCTTAAAGAACTATATGGTAAGCTGACAGACCCAGTTATTAACCATTGACTTTGAATGAGCTGTGGAGTATTGTTCCAAACATTTTCATGTTCATATTCAATACTGCAATAATATTGGTGTAGTTTAGAAAAAATAAACATTTAATTTTGATTTCACCATCTTACATTTATGTAGCAATTTAAGCAGTAAGGGTTTGAGTCCCGCCACAGCTCTGCGTGGGGTTTGCACATCCCCCCATGTTGGCAGACCAAAGACTTAGCCGGTGTCTCCAAATTGGCCACAGAGTATGATTGTGGTTCTATCACCCTGCGATGGATTGGCATCCTGTCCAGGTGTGAGCCAGCTGTGTGCCCTGGAGTAGCCTCCCCCTCCCCGCGCCCCCAGTGGGGGTTCAGAGGGTAAATGTGGGTTAGGATGCTGTGCTTGTGACCAGAAGGTCACTGGTTCAAATTCCATGGTGGGCAGAGTGATTTCACCATTGGGCCACTGAGCAAGGCCCTTAACCCTCAGATGGCATTCAGTCACATGCTACTTACGGGAAAGGCATGTGCTACATAGTAATCATCATTCATTCAAAGATGTAGAATGATAAGATGCTGTTTGTATCCTACGTACATCTATGGCCAACATAGTGAAACTGCTCTTAATATCGTGTATCCTGTTATGCACAGAGTGGCTATTCTGAGGACCATCCATTCTGACAGATAATTCATTATAAATGCACCTTTCAAGTATGGAAAATGCACCAGCGGACGGGATGAGTTATTCTATCATTCAAAAAGGAGGGGATTACACAAAAAAGCCATATAGCATGGGGTTCATGAGGGGTCATTATTCATAAATTTGTGGAGGGGGGGGATCAGGAAATTCCAGCGAATGTCTCTGCAATCCGTTTTTCTGTGAAATAATTTGTCACACTTATTTTGTGATTTTTTTACAGCTTTAAATATTAAAAAGTGCCCCCACCCCCCTCCACACACTCCTCACTCCGGCATTGTCCCAGACCTGAAGCTCCCGAGTTGTGACGTTATTTTTGCGGGGATTCATGAGAAAACTGACCCCCGCTCCTCTGCTAGCCGCGCCTGTGGTGCACGGGTAGGGGGGAGGGGGGGGTCTCCGGCGATGTGCTGCGGTGGGGGGCCGAGATAAGACCGCCGGGGATATTTCTGGTATTGCAGACGTCTGGTTTCATACAATCCGGCTTATCAGGAGCTTGACACTCTCGTTCTGGAATCCACAATTCGGCCTTATTCTGGGGAGCCGGTAAGGCAGAGACCGGATTGGGAAAGAAGACCCTGTATGGATGAAGCAGGGGAGAAGCTCAGAAAGTGCAGATGGGACTGAATGTCTATGCCCTGGTGGCCAGGAGTCACGCGATTTCCCTGCATTAAAGAAGTAAAAATATTTCCAGATAGAACATCTTTTCCCCTGCGTTAAGCGTCGTCGTCAAAGGCTTCTGCAGGAATTTTTGCTAGAGCTGAAAGGCTTTGACCGCAAATGTGGAATGTCCTGCCCAGGAGGACACGCCAAGCTGCATCCCCCGAGGCTTAGTGGCGAGCGTTAGCGGCGTGGGCGGATGGTCAGCTCTCCGCCATGGGCGATCCACGTAGCATCACATTACCAGGACCTTCTGTTTGAAAGGGGCTCTGCGTCCAATATTGTGGTCACTGTCAAGGGAATGATACGGCTCTGCCTGTAGTCAGCGGCCTGTCAATACCTTTGTGTAGCTGCACTATTATTTATTGAGCTGCTAAAGAGCAGTGATGTGAATATGAAAGGTAATTATGAGAGCTCCTTTCATTGGTGATCACCATGCTGTTTCATCCTGTAGCTATGGGATGTCGTCACGTCAGCCATAGGGGTGGCGATCCCAAGCAGCCTCTGTCGTCTTGTGCTTCAAAAACCAAAGGCTCTGTTTTTCCTTTGTCTTCTTTGGGAGTGTTGGGGTCGGGTGGGGGGGGGGGGGGGTTCGAGAGAAAGCTCTGCAGGCAGCTCTTTGTGCTGAGACAGAAACAGCGGGGGTCCCAGGTCTTCCCAGCCCTACCTTCCCTACGGTCACAGATCCTGTGAGTTTTAATCTCCACCAATTACCCGCTCAGGGTTTCCGTTCCCACCTGAATTCAATTTAGCAGGATTTAACCAGCATGCAGTAGGACCAGCTGACCAACCATAGTACTAGACCATAGTACTTTCTGTGAGGTTGGGGGCATCCGTGGTGCTTTGGGTATATTTTTTTTCTGTCTGTAGCAATAAAGGCTTCTTCCCATAAACTTTGAGTATACAGTTAGCACTGAATGGATCCCTGTTCAGGGCTAGAAGTACTGGGGCTATAGGATAAGAGATTCCCTGCTGCTGTGGAGATGGAGGGTAGCTGCCGTATTTACCTAGTGAATTGCAGGTTTCTATGGTAACAGGGGGCCAGCACCTTCGCTTGCAGGTCAGCCCATGTGGGGTTCATACCTCCAGCAGATGTGCTGCTGTTGACCCCTGACCAGAAATAAACACAGTGTGAGGGGAGGTGCTGCCTGGACCGAGACCTCCCCACACACACACACACACACACACACATATACATATGCACACACACACGTATATATGCATACATTTTGGACGTCAAAGAAAAACAAACCACTCCTACAATGCTTTGCTTGTCCATCCCTGCCAGGTCCACATCATAACCACCTAGAAGGGTTAGCATTAGCATAAGCAAGTGTTTTTCAAAAGTATTGTGATAAGAAGGTCCCAGACCTCCATGTTAAATGGAAATGGTACCGCAGTTACATGGACACTGACGGTGCTGCAGCACTGGAATGCTCTCCAGTGTAGGAGCCAAGACGTCGACAGGACTGGCCCCCCGTGGGAGGCATAAAGCCAGACGGTGTCTGGGTTGCCGGGGGCAGGATCGACCTGCAAAGCCCCTTTCCCATTGTCTCTGCAACAGGCAAACAGTTAGATTCAATAAAGACTCAGCTGGGTGCTTGTAGTGTGATCCTCCTTGCTAATGACTGGGAGAGTTCAGGAAGCACCCAATGGGTGCTGGTGGTGGATCTGTGTGCCTCCGTGTCTGTGGCACACTGAATATATGCCTGATTCGACATGTACTGTTAGAATTACGGGAGACATGTACTTATGCTCCATTGCTTTTCACTCACCATGACCTGAAGATCCATTGAGCCCGCCTCTCGGGCACGTCCTGGAAAAGTTGTGACCCGTGGCAGGTGGAGCACGGAGGCCTGCATCTCCATCCTCGGCCAAAGAGCCTTTCGCTGACGGCCGAGTCTGGCATTCATGAGAACCGCTCATGAATACAGATGAGGAGCAGGTGCAGGAGGACGCAAAACTGGGACACACATGCCCGAGCCCATAGATGGACACATAATACCCACAAACACATGCACGCAGCACATACGAGTGGAGAAACTAGAGTCTACAAGGTATGTTTCACTTACACATATACCCCGTACTTAATAAAGAATTTTAAATCAGTTCGTATATTCCCCTACAGCCCGGGCTGGTAGGGTGTATGGGGGGTGGGGAATGTGGTCTTTACTCGAGTCACTCATTGGCTGGAGAGGAGGGGGGGAGGAGCTTCCACCAATGGTGCTGCAGCAGGCAGACACAGAGCAAGAGAGAGAGAGGGGGCAAGCAGGAGACACTCTACATCAGGGACACAGTGTTGTGAGAGACATTTGAGCCGAGCTGCTGGCTGCATTTATACCCCAGAGCCTGTGGGATCGCCGTAGCTTTTTACCCCCGACAGACGCCTCTGCTTCCAAGCCTCTTCATATGGCCAGTCTCTCTTGCAGTGCTGGGTCTCTGCTGTCGTGGAGGACAAGGTGTGTGTCTGTGTTTTGTCCGCTTCAGTTTGTGCTATGGGATCTCTGGCTCCGGCTCATTCCCCTGGACTGGAGCGTAGGTGCGACATCGTCCAGGAACTCTTTTTAAAGGGGGCCCTACTACCCACCCTCCGGAACTGAGTACTGAAGAAAAGGTTGGGAGAACTGGAGGAGAACATCTGTCCCCCTCTCTCCTCTACCTTTCTCACTGGCTCGGGTGGAGAAGGCACCTTTGGCTTGCCCTTTAGGAGCTCCTTCCCAGGCCTCCAGCATGGAAGGCTGCCCATGGCACTGCAGCACTGGCTGCTTATAGAGCAGAGACTGGGGCATCACGATAGGGGAAGCTGGGGAAATAAATAGGCAAGCTTTTTGGAGGACTGGGCAAGCAGTCGGAGGGAGAGGGACGGCCAGTGAGGTTTTGCAGCCATGCAGAACTGACAACGTGTCCGAAAATGAACTCCTCCACTGCTGCTAACCAGACCGACCCCTGCTTCTGCCTCCTGGGCGTGGGATTCCTGCCGAACCTCAACACCTGTGTGCTGGAGTTGGCCGTCCTCCTCTTCCTGACTGTGCTCATCATCGCCGGCAACCTGGTGGTCATCTTCGTCTTCCACTGCGCCCCCCTCCTCAACCACCACACCACCAGCTGCTTCATCCAGACCATGGCCTACGCGGACCTGCTGGTGGGCGTGAGCTGCGTGGTGCCCTCCCTGTCACTGCTGCGCTACCTGGGCAGCCAGAACGAGGAGATCACCTGCAAGATATTCGGCTACTTGGTGTCGGTGCTGAAGAGCGTTTCCATGGCGTCGCTGGCCTGCATCAGCGTGGACCGCTACATCGCCATCACCCGGCCCCTGTCCTACCCCACGCTGGTGACAGCATGCCGGCTGCGCGGCTGCATCGCCGTCGTGTGGATTTACTCCGGCCTCGTCTTCCTGCCTTCCTTCTTCGGCTGGGGCAAGCCGGGCTACCACGGCGACATTTTCCGGTGGTGCGCTGAGTCGTGGCAGACCACCGCGCACTACACGTCCTCCATCGTGGCGCTGCTTTACGCCCCGGCCGCCATCACCGTCTGCTTCACCTACGGCAACATCTTCCGCATCTGCCAGCAGCACACGCGCGACATGGCGGAGAGGCGCATGCGGTTTGGGCCGCAGGACTGCGGCGCCGGCGATGGCCAGGCCTGCCCGGACCGGCGCTACGCCATGGTGCTCTTCCGCATCACCAGTGTCTTCTACATCCTCTGGCTGCCCTACATCCTGTACTTCCTGCTTGAGAGCTCTGGGATCTACCGCAACCCGGTGGTCTCCTTCCTCACCACCTGGCTGGCCATCAGCAACAGCTTCTGCAACTGTCTCATCTACAGCCTCTCCAACAGCGTCTTCCGCCGGGGCCTCTGCCGTCTGTCGGCGGTGCTTTGTGCCCCGTGCACGCGGCACGTGGAGAGGAAGAAGCCCCCGGGCTCCTCTGCCACACGTGCCACCTGCCACGCTTAGGACCGGCTGGCAGCCAGCCCCACTGGAGGCGTGCTCAGCCCCTCGTGTTTCCCCATCGGTGATTATCGGAGGGCGTCCCGTGAGCTGAGGTAGACCGCTGCGGGAGTTTATGCAGCCGGCTGGGCTCTTTGCTCGCAGCTTTGGGAGAGATGAGGTCAGGTGACCGAAAGCAAGAGGAATAAGGAGACAGTTTGCGGCTCTTGTGTTGGGAGCGATGGAACAGCAACAACATCATCTCCAGGACGAAGACTTGATTTACAGCCTACTGACGCAGATGTGATTTGTGGGAAAAGTGAGAGTGACATTTTTTTTTAAGCATACTTGTTTATCAGTGTTTTTTTATGTTTTTGTCGTCTTACTTTCAGGGTGCTGCGTGATTAAAGCACAAACAAGCTATCGTGCCATAATTTGTATCTTGCGAGTATCTTTCCGTGGTGGCAGACACGCCCGGTCACACGGGCAGTGGCGATGCGGCGTCCCTTCTCCTGCTGCTGCGATAGCTGAGCTTCCCGCTGTGCGAGGGAGAGCGCAGGGCTGTGAGTGTGAGCGCCTAGGAGTGGCTGGGTTAAGGACGTTCACACATTTTATTGTCATTCCCTTTCTGTGAGCCAACATCTTCTGGGTGGGCTAGTTGTAGTATTGCTGTGTTTCAGAATAAAAGCCCATTCATCTCCGTCACTTGTAAGTGGCAGAGCTGAACTTGTTTCAGCTCACACAGCACGAACAATTAGCAACACAAAACAATCAGGCAGAGACGTTTGTTAGTTTCTGAGATGTCAATTGTATTAAAGTTATTAAAAACTCCAAACTTTGGGGTGGCTGAACACTTAATGAAATGAAAACAAAGCTATAATCATCTTGTATTTGGGCAATAAATCACTTTTTAATATCCTTGCTTTACTTACATGTCCGCCTTGGATGCCTGTTTAAGACAAGCACTCTTATTTTTACTACATATTTTCTTGTTTAAAATTATAACTAGATTTAGATTTTATTGCTGCTTTTTGAGGTAATTTGCTTATATTAAGCAACCTCTTCTTAATTTAAACATATTTGGTCTTTTTAAAATCGTTTTTTTATGGTACATGCTGAGGCTACTACACACTGAAATAGGCCCAGGGTAACATGAGAACCACGTGAGCTTAAATCTTTTTAACAATTTGTTGGGTTGACTGTTTCCATGGGGCGGCTTGGTGGTGCAGTGGTTAGTGCTCATGCCTTACCCCTTCGGGGGCTGGGATTCGTGTCCCCGTCTCGGGTACCATGTGTGTGGAGTTTGCATGTTCTCCCTGTGGGGTTTCCTCCAGATACTCTTTCCCCCCAAATTGCCCGTGAGTGTGGGTCCTGTTATTCCCTGCCTTGTGTGAAAAGCCCCCCCCCCATGAACATGAACCAGATAAGTGTTTACATTAAAGTGTTGAGCTCAATATAATCCCTCCATCTTCTAAGCACTTTTTTGGGGTCTGGGCTTTGTATAATATTGCTCATAATTAAAAATACACACATATGCTCACATACAAACAGACATAGACAGAGAAACTTGGACATCCACAAGGCCCCTGGTGTGCTAAGCATGGCCTGTGAGTGAAGAACAGGGACTTTGGAAAAGTCACAGACTTTTAGACTAAAGAAGTCGTCAAGACGCAAAGCAGTAGGAACGTGTGTCGGGGTGGGAAAGCCTGCAGTCCGCAGCAACTCTAATATATACATCAGATCACTCATTTCCGGACTGGTTCGCATCTGAACATTAAACAGGTATGTGCCACCTTTTTTAGGACATTTTTTTTTTAAAGAAAGATCACATACAGGTTTTTTTTAGCGTTGTTCTACTTGGCCAAAAAAATCATTTATTTTTAGTAATACTTGACTTCCAAAAACTGAAATTGTATTTATGATGAAATATAATGTGTCAGTGTAGGCCTCGTTTAGGATGAGGAACCTGAAACATGTTTCTGTTCTGAAGTTTCCGCCACTGCTTACCGACACACGTCTCAGAGGACGAGAACCGCGCTGAAAAGCAAAACAGCGATGTTCCGAAGTAGGGAAAAATAAACCTGTTACTTGCCTAATGTATAATATATTTTTCTGTCATTTTTAAAATGCAGATTAATGTGTCTATATCTGGACTTTGAATTATGAGCTGGATCACAAGGTGCCGATTAGCTTCACTCTGGACCTGACAAACTATATATTAGACTATTATGTTATTGACTTTGTCGTCTCCCAAAGACAACAATGGAGCGGTATGGAGGCATTGTTATATACAGCCCATGCCTAATTATACAGACATTAAGCACCTGCCTCCTAACCATTTCACGGGTTGGCGAGTTCTGTATTTGGCAAAGCCATCCTGTATGTCACCGTTGCGCTGAGCTATAGCGAGTCTGGCTGCGTGTCTGTGGCATGCCATCAGAGGTGGTCGGAGTCCGTCGGCACTGAACTTCTCCTCAACCCAGGTTCCGTTTGAAGTCGGCAATAGTAAGGAGTTCTTTGTCCGGAGGAAGGGTCCAACCAGGGTGGAACCACAACGGAGGGCGAGCTCCGTGAAGACAGATTTTATGTAATACGTATGAAAACTGGCAGCCCTCGAGATTTCTGTGATAGATGACTCTGGCGCACGTTTCGGCATAGTAAGAACAAAAGGCTGGAGTGCTGTACAATATTTATTTTTGGAATACATCTGAATGGGAATAATTCCCCAAAGCATGTTTCTGCAGATCCTCTTCTCGCTATGGATACTGTGGAGTACCTTTCAGCTGATTTTCATTTTTAGTAATGACTTGAAATGGGGAGCAGTTACTTTATTATGCACATTTTTGAGTGTCTACTACACACAACAGATTTTCAAAAGACTCTTGAGCTTGCTGAGAACACATTACACATATTTATATACTGAGGACTAATATCTAAATGGAGGATAAAGCAAAGCGCTTATTAATACTGTGTAAATGTTTCATTATGGCAGCATGGAGTAACTGTGTAATGAGATCTTAATATTACAAACAGTAAATAAACCAGGCCATTGTAACAACTTAAAGCACATTGACAGGATTTATATGTTGCTTTGAGGAGCACTGTGAGAGCATAATCTGGTTCCCCATCATTCTTGTAAGCTTTTTGAAAATCCTGAATTCAGTTTGGTTAAAATGCCAAGAAGTTGGACGACAACTCGATCCCTGTATGGACTCCAGTCTCCATTTTCAAAGGGTATTGAATGTTTCAAAAGACAAAAACCTCTGTGTGACACGGAAGCTACAAGCTTCCATTGTAAGATCATCGTGTGTTTAGGGAGAGATCCAGTCAACTGAAATCACGCTCACTGGACACAACACAACTCTTGTCTATAGTAAACACCACAATTTCTCATTTGTTGCCGTTATCATTCAAAATCTTGAATGAATACAGTTTATAAACAGATAAATAGCGTCTGAAAGTGCCTGGCTATCCTGTTAGGGATAAGCACTCTGTAGGTCCATTTCCTAGGAGCTGTATTGGGTTCTGTGATGACAGAGAGCTGGCACTGTGTAGATCCTGGGGTGAGTCGCTCTGGGGCATAATATCCATTGGTATGCCCTGAAAAAGGGGGTTTAATTGTGAGCTATGCAAAGTCACTTTAATATAAGTGTCACATGAGCAAATAAATGCTGTACTGTACTGTAATGACATAGCCTTCCTTCTGTGTTCCTTAAATGCAGTGAGCGGCGTCTGGTACTGGGGGTCCACTGGGTTCCCAGCAGCGTGATCTGTGATGGGCCGCCGCAGTGAGCACACTGGGCTTTTCCTCTTCCTGTGGGAAAATCGCGCTGTTGTCAGACTAGGACAGGAGCGGAGAGCCTTTCGAGACCCAGGGGAGCCTGGCTTTGCTGCTGACCCGCAACGCAGTGCCATATTAGGACCCGAACCTGACAGGAGTGGGTTCTTGGGAGCCTGTATGTTTGTACTGGAACAGTGTGTCCCCTGGGTTGGCGGGGGGGGGGGGGGGGGGGGGGGGGGGGGGGGGGGGGGGGGGGGGGGGGGGGGGGGGGGGGGGGGGGGGG
>JAODKN010000041.1:31464198-31489144 GCA_026774425.1 Petrocephalus zakoni | reverse complement strand
ATCAGTCACAACCTAGTCACTGCTCTCCTTAAGTAACCTATTTGAATCTATCCCTAATCGACTCGATCACCATCTTGAGCATAGCTCACCAAATACAGGTTAATTGCTAGCTGTATTTGAACTTGTGCTAGAAATATGTAAAGGGTACATTGCAGTGTTTACAGTAAAGGTCATAAATGGATGGTATATTATTGTTTGGAATTTTTATCATTTTATTAAATAAAACTATAGGTTACTAGGTTAGCAGTCTTTTGACTACCCCATCTGATGAACTCATATCTGCTCCACATAAGCCATCCGGTTTCTGGTTGTACAGCTACCCTTGGTGTCTGATCCATGTTCTCCAGTGGATTCCGTAACATCCGCAAGCTCAGCGGGTGGCACATGGAGGTCATCAAAACCCTAATCCTAAACCTAGACCTAACCCGAACTGGACAAAACACATTAAGCCATGCAGATATACCACCAGCCCTTGGCCTCTCTCGTCCCCGAGGACACGGGGACAGCGATTCAGTTTCCGATATCAAAAGAATGTTTTCCTCTGCTTTGTCTCAAACTTCTCCTCCACCTCAAGTGCTCTTAGCTCCTTGTCATGCAGCTCTGCATCCAGAGAGCAACTTTGCACCAGGGTTGCATAAGGTTGCGGCTTGCCTCTCTCATACTCCACTTCCTGTATTCCGCTTCTTGCACATTCTGGGCCCGGTCCAGTTCGACACAGCTTTGACAATGCCGTAACCTTGCCATTCCGGGAGGCAGAACCAAGGTGATGGTATTACACACATTAATCTCCCACAAGACTGATTGCTGACTGACAAAAAAGGCATTATCAAAATATTTGAAGGTTGTTTTTAAAAATAACGGTGACACTTTCTATAAAGCTCACAGTCATAAAGCTAAAAGCACTTCTTGTAAGTCATTGAAACACATTTATAAAGTATTATTATTAACATGCCTATAAATTTTTACAAAAAGGCATAACACATTATAGCCGTGTTTCTTGTGTATTATAAATGTTCTGTGAAGGTCTCGTCTATAATGCACTATAAACACCTTATGCATTATAAGGGTCAGTATAAGTATTAAGGATGCTTTGTGCTGCATTATGAAGGTGTTTATAGTGCATTATAGATGAGGCTTTCATAGAGCATTCATAATGCATAATACACACGACTAAAATGTATTATGCCTTTTTATAAATAATTAGGGCCAGGTTTATAATACTTATCTTAGCACATAAACCTGAATACAATTATTCACATATTTGACATGTATGCTTGTTTGCCTTTTATTCTATAATTAGTAGAAAGGCAAAGTCCTCTTTCCTGGGGAGGGCATTTCAAAGGCTAACGGATGATTGAAAAGCTCCCATATACAGTATGTCTGGCCCATGAATGCTTGGAGGCTTTGAGTATCCCGCACAGGAGTAACCGTCATAGCTTCCTGTCACACGTCTGTGATAGTGTTGGGACTTGCTGCCCATGGCAGCTCAGTAAAGCCACAGCAGATGCATCCCGGCCTGCCTGTGAGAGTTTGAACACCTCTGCATCTTGGCTGCATGTCTGGAAACACCAGAACATGTGAGCAAAACGGTACTGGTTTCTTGTGCTGAAACTTGGGGAGGGAGAGGGTGTTCCACAAAGCAGGATTTTTTTGCCTAGCCGGATAACTGTTCGGATTTAAGTCTGAGCTAAATGTAAGTGAATGAAAACAGAGTCCATTTAGCCCAGACTACCTTAAATCCAACAAGTTATCTAGCTAAGCAAGAAATCCTGCTTTGTGGAACACCCTGGAGTTGCTTACTAGAATACCTTTGGTGGTACTCCTTAGAAAAGAAATATATGAAAATGTTGGAAAATGTAAAATGGAGAAGTGGCTGGGAGGTGCATGAGTTTATGTTAATGTGTAAAAAGGCCAGGCACATACAATAAACAAGGAATTACGGTCGATCACTGACAAGTCATAAAGCACGGCTATAAAGTAAGCAAGCCAAAGACGGTGTCAGTGTAGTTACAGCGTATGAAGACACTTTCGTGGTGGATTGGGTTTAGGTGACTGAAACGAAGGCCTTTCCTGGACATCTTCAGTAATAGTCTGGTTTCCTGTCTAGGAGTAGAGATAACAGCCATTTTTCTGCTGAGGGGTGGGGGGTGGATTGCACAGATATAAAGCAGGGGGCACCCGCTGCCTTCCCTAAAGGACATGACTGCCACCTGGCCACAGGCAGACATGCAAGCTGAGGATAATGAGCTCTCCATGCTGACATTGTGATATCTACAAGCGCGGCAGTATAAATAGGCTATGCTGTGCAGCTGGGGTATTCCAATCTGGCAGCACACTGGAGAATATTGTGAGTGAAGTGGCCAATTATGCTCTAGTTTCCCTCTTTGGTTCTGAAGCCGAGAATGAAGTTTCCCCCGTGAGGAATAAGCCAGGAGGGGGTCAGAGCTGGTCCATCACGGGCAGACTGTTTGAGTCGACCCGCGTGCTTGAAGATTGGCCGGTGTTCCGGGGAGCGGCCAGGGCAGACAGGAGGGCATGAGGGTGAGCACCGGAGGTGGCCGCCAGGCACCTGCCGTCTGCGCCGCGGCCCGAGGAAATGAAAGGGGCAGCACGCGGATCCTGCAGGGCGGCTGGTAAAGTCTCCCGAGAAGGAGTGAGCCATTAACCAGACCCACAGATCAGACAGGACCGGCGGATTCTCCGTAGCTCGCTGCCCCTTAATTCATCATCAATCATTCATCGGCACACAGCGGTGTCTCTTTATTTATTTAAAGAGGAGCCCGGAGATGGGCGCCATTCCCGCGGACAGCGAGCTCGGGGAGGGCTGCGTCCGCTCGTGCCGGGAAACCGCGGCAGACGAGAGCGAGATGGCGTCCTCCGCCACTTTGACGGAAGCCTGACACCCGTCTGCAGGACACAAATCTGTCCAAGGTACGACTCGGGCTGACCCAAGACACAGGTCTTATATTCTGCCGTGCCCCAGAGATACTCATAAGCAGTTGGTTTCCTCACCTATTCCAGATTCCTGAACATTAGCTCTTTATCCCTTCATGTGAATCTTCTTCGACTTCAAACCAAAAGTAATTCTTCACAAAGCCTCATCTATCGTCACAGGAGACTTACGATGTCTGGTTTATTTATGGTCTCAGAGGAAGACAATACTTCCCTAAAGCACGCTGCCTGATGCTCATGGCAGGAGGGGGGGTCATTTTACACCAGACAAACAATAGCATCAATACAGTGAGCGGGGAGCGGAGTAGCAGAGGGCAGGGGGGCGATGTGAACAAAGGGAAATGGGTGACCTCTGATACTGCGCCGCATCCAGCCCCACAATCCCGCACTGTGACCAGGGAGCCAACCAGAAAATAAAGCCTGGCCAATTAGTGCCGGGAGCCATCAGTGCTGTGTTTGAATTGGACCAGAGTGCGCAAGCTGCAGTGGCAGACATCAGTGCACTAGGGGGCGCAAAAGTGCACTAGCTTCTGCTACTCCGCACAAGGATCTCGAATATGAAACCTACAGAATGACATGGCCAGGTTTCTGTGCCGAAAGCTCTCACAAGCAGTCAAAATCAGTGCACTGCCCTCAAAAACCAAATGGGATCATGGATTTATACATCTCATTATATCTCTCATAATATCTTAATATTATGTTTGCCATCCATTCATCTTATAACTCCTTATCTTGGTCACGGGGTGGGGGTCCCGGAGCCTGGACAGGAAGCGCGATGCACAGGGATGGGGTGCACCTTGGACAGGATGCCAGCCTTTCACTGAGGACATACCTGCACTAACGCCACTGTGGAGGTGCCAGGTACCCTAACTGGAAACCAGGAAACCTGTGCAGAGACAGAACTCCACCCACATAAGACAGAAACAGAATTTGAAATAAACCTGAAGGTGCAAGACAATGATGCCATTGAGAGAGAGTGAGCATAATAATCAACATAGCACCAGATCTGCTGAATGCAACACTAAACCCAGATTATCATCATATAAAATCAAGATGAGCTAATTACTCACAAAATTTCCAAGTGTCTTTGCTTTTTTACCATTTACATGTGATAATGGAGGTAAATGGATTTAACCCTAGTACCAGCAATGGGAATACTTACACGTACATATTACACATATAATAAATGTTATAACTGAACGTTAATCATAGTTGTCTTGTGCTTGTACATTGTCTTGTACTGAGTGTAAATCTGTATGTGCAGATAGATTAGACAGATCATTTATATAAACTTAAACTGCGGTTACATTTTAGATTCCACATTATGAATCAAACTACTGCTCAGCATTAAGGTCATGCTAGTGCATGACATTGGCACCTGTATGAACAAAAGACACTTTGCCAGTTCCTGTGCCACATGTAACATACAAGTTTCCCCTCAGCCTCCATCATACTCTCATATATTCCATAAATTCCAGTCTCCAGACTCACATCAAGGCCCTGAATCCAAAGAACTTTTAATTATGGCATATGGTATCAGGCATTGCATTGTGGGAAGGCCATTCACAGCACATCCTGGAAGTTCAAGAAACATTCTTAACTATACAAAAAAAACTGACAAACCAATGTGGGATTCTACGAAATGGGACCTTTCCCAGACGGCATAGGGTAGGAGACCCTTTGCTGGACACACAGGTTCTCTTAACCCACACGAGCTCCATAGAACTCCCAGCCTGGCACTATCCATACATAACGTTTGGCTCTAGGGCAACTAAACGAGCAGCAAGGTCCCTGCCGCTTAACTTAAACAGATCAGGGACAAAACCCTGAGCAGAGTCAGCCTCTGCCATGCACTGTCCTCACCTCACTTCACATCTCCATCATAGGAAAGATCTCGCTCGTCAAAGTTCACGCCAATCCATCCAACAAATTCCATTCACGTTTCTGGGGTTAAAGACACTGCTGCGCTCTTTTTAGGAAGTGGCCCCGGAATGTTCCTCTCATTCGCACCTTGCACGTCCCTCACGGTCCCACAGTGTAGCCCATTCTGCTTCAGTGAAGCATCAGAACCTCGGACTGAGACACTGGGTCGCTGACATGGGCAGCGGGTCCTGCTGTGAAACCACTCAGTGACACTTGGAGAGTGAAAGACGGTTTCATCGTCATTTTTAGCCGTCAGCTAAAAGCATGAAAAGCACTGAAGACACTAAAGCAGTAGGGCACGGCAAATCTTATGATTTAACTGAGATGGATTCATCCATCCATCCTCAACTGCCTATTCAATTCAGGGTCATGGGGAGTTAATATAAAAAACAACAATAACACTATATATAGTGTATATATAACAATTCACAATGTCCATCCATATTGCAAGGTCACAGTATTTATGCAGCATATCCTAGGCAGTACAGGTTGGCTGGGGTAACACCCTAGAAGGGATGCCAGTCCATCACGGGATACACTGTGACACACACAGTCACACACTGGAAACATGCACACCCCATTACACACCCTCACAAATGCGACATTCACAAAATAATTTGTTTCCGACCAATGTGTGCTTTTACGGCCAATCCTGCATGCCTGACAACACGCATGCCTGAGTCAGAGTAACACTGGCATAACTGTACGGAAAACTGGCGTGAAGCACGGTCGCGGTCACACCTAGGCCACCATGATTTTCACTTAGCGACCTGGTCATCGGAACAGAGCTGGGTCGCTAAACGAGGAGAGGGTGTTATAACAAAAATATAATACTGAGGGCCACACGACAAGGTTTCAGAAACCTTTATTGATAGCTTGTGTACACACCAGCACCAACCGTAGTACGCAACCCTCCACTTAATGTACAAAGCACCACAAATCCTTTAGGCCACCGTAAGCTATGCACATTCTTAATAGTGTGTCAGTACATTTAGCTATGGGCCATAACTTAGAAACCAAACAGTAAATTCAAAGAGAGACGGCATTATTTAGTCCTGGTGTATACATCCCATCTTCATACATGTGACTCTATACAGCATTGCAGTCTGTTCCTGCCAAGTTACACGACTTGTAAGCCCACCCCTCTCCCGCCCCCCAGCACAACAAAAAGAATAAAATACAGAGCTGGTTTCACGTACACTCAAAGTCCGAGGTAACATTTCACAGTACAATCCTTCAAGTACCCAAGTGGAATCAGCTGCTCCGCTGGTAAATCTTCAAGGGAAGTGTTTAAAAAAAAAAAAAAAACATGAAATCAGTCAATTCGATTTACAAGGTCTGTGGCCGGAGTCTCCAGCGCAAGGCTGGAAACAAGATATATTTCCTTAAAAAATAAAAACAAAGACGACAAAAGTCTTGAGCCTTGAGACTGTCTTGTGGCGAGCCCCCCCCACTAAAAGAATGAATAGTGGGGTACGGGGTAAGTGGGCACTTTCACCACGGGGAGCAGGAGCATTCCTTTGGGCAGACCTGTGGGGGGGGGAAGCCAGAGAAGTGAACAGGCTACAGCCCCCAGGGAGAAAGTCCATCCGTCTGAGTGTCTGAGGTGCGGAACTTGCTGAGGGTATGAAATCGAGGGCCGGAAAAGAACAGCATGACAGAACGGGGGAGGAGAATGAGAGGGACAGGGCGATTATCTGATGCAAACTGCAGTGCTCCGACATGCACCTTACACTCAACGACAGAGATCGATACGACTCGAAAATGTGCCTCACAAACCAGCCAGCAGAACCGCAGCGGAATTTTGCCTCTTTAAAATTAAATCCTAGCACAGAAATGGGCAGAATCTCCATGTTACTTCTGGCAAGGTTTTGTTCCCCCCTAGTTTGTGTGGCTGAATATGGATGGACCCGTAGGGCAGCGTTTCAATGCCAGACAGTCCTACTGAGAGCTGGGAGGAAGCAAAAACGTGGACCGGCTGCGGGTCCCTGAGGACCGGAATGGGAAACTGTGCTGTAGAGTGTGCGTAGAGGTGAAAGGGGAAAGCGGGGTGTGTACTTACCGTATGCAGGAGCCGCCACTGCAGGGGCACTGCTGTATCCGTACGGAGCTCCGTAGGCTGCAGGAACACAGGAACATATTACTGCTGTTCTAACTTACACACAATACCTAATATCAGTG
The DNA here is from genome assembly GCA_026774425.1 of Petrocephalus zakoni. Lineage (NCBI taxonomy): Eukaryota > Metazoa > Chordata > Actinopteri > Osteoglossiformes > Mormyridae > Petrocephalus > Petrocephalus zakoni. The sequence goes on along the minus strand of JAODKN010000041.1, from coordinate 31,482,088 downwards.
TTTCCCAATCCGGTTCTCGGGACCTACAGCCAGTCCATGTTTTTGCTCCCTCCAAGCTCCCTGCCGGACAGTCCAAATTTTTGCTACCGAGCTAGGAGGGAGCAAAAACGTGGACTGTCCGTGGGTCCCCGAGGAGCAGATTGAGAAACACTGCCTTAAGTTTTTTGCTAATTAAGCTACCTCTCTGTAAAAGCTGGCTTCCCCCTGGGACCATAAGCAAAAAGCACCCTCCCTGCAGCTACGTGATGTAATGGGCGGAGCAGACGCAGACGCAGACGTACCTGCCGCAATGTATCCCGGGGCCGTGGCCGTGCTCAGCAATGCGCCCCTCGTTAGCGCCCCCCTCGCCTGGCCCCGGCTCGCTTGGGCAGCAGCAGACATTATTGTGGAAACGGGGGTCCCTTTTGCCTAGGGCACACACACACCCCAAATGCGTGACGGGTCAGCCGAGTACCGGGGGCGTCTGCAGCAAAGGCCCACCTTCGTGTTCAGCTTAACGCTCTTGGGACAGAATGCTCCCCCCGTTCATGCAGGCCAGCGTTCACAGCAGACAGGTGCTTATGAATATTCCTTCACTGGAGGATGTTAGCGGTTTGGCTTCTGCATGGAATTATGGTAATGCCCAATCACTCAGGAACAGGACACGCTCCTTCCTGTATGTGTAGTAGCTTCTGAGAAATTTATGCTGACCAGAACACAGGTTAAAGGTTGTAACACGATCTAGACTTTTTCTTGAATACAGTCGTCTATTCCTGTTCATTAAACAATGCACTCAACTGAGAATCTCCTTTAATGCTGAAGTGGCCAACTTTGGTCCTGAGAAACATCCCCAAAGGATTTGATATAGATATTAATTAGAACCTGACTGACAGCTGGGAAACAAGGAGAGCTCACTTTCCACACAGGAAATTATGTTAATAAAGAGCTACTTTGAAAAGCATAACAATCCATGACTCTGAGGTCCAGACTGCCTTCCTTTGAGGGGGGGGGTTAAGGATCCTGGGGGGGTTTAGCGAGTGACACACCTGTGGGAGCAGCTTCTTCTTCCTGCTGGCGAGCGCGTTGGGCCCCGAGAAGAGCTTCTCCAGGGCGGCCAGGGCAGCGCTGGCCTTCGCCACCTTCTTATTAGGCCCAGCTCCTCTGAACTTCTGCCCGTCCACCTCCACCTGAGAGGGAGGAACAGGGTATCAGAGTGTAAAAGTGTAAACTGAGCCGGCAGACACTAACACACTAACATACACACCTATGCATATGTAGCCTTCATAATCTTCTATATAACATACATTATATTGCCAAAAGTATTGGGACACCCCTCCAAATCATTGAATTCAGGTGTTACAATCACTTCCATGGCCAGAGATGTATAAATTCAAGCACCTAGGCATGCAGACTGCTTCTACGAACATTTGTGAAAGAATAGGTTGCTTTCAAAAGCTCAGTGAATTCAAGCGTGGTACTGTGATGGAATTGCACAGGTAGAATCCCATTCGTGAAATTTCCTCAGTACCAAATATTCCATGGTCAACGGTTAGTGGTATTATAACAAAGTGGAAACAATTGGGAACAAGAGCAACTCAGCCATGAAGTGGTAGGCCATGTAAAATCACAGAGTGGGGACAGCGCATGCTAAGGTGCACAGTGTGCAGAAGTCGCCAACTTCCTGCAAAATTAATAGCTACAGACCTCCAAACTTCGTGTGGCCTTCAGATTACCACAAGAACAGTGCGTAGAGAGCTTCATGGAATGGATTTCCATGGCCAAGCAGCTGCATCCAAGTCTTACATCACTAAGTGCAATGCAAAGTGTCGGATGCACCGCCATTGGACTCTAGAGCAATGGAGACATGTCCTCTGGAGTGATGAATCACGGTTCTCTGTCTGGCAATCCGATGGACGAGTCTGGGTTTTGTGGAATGGTACTTGCCTGACTGCACTGTGCCAAGTGTAAATTTTGGTGGAGGGGGGATTATGGTGTGGGGTTATTTTTCAGGGGTTGGGCTTGGTCCCTTAGTTCCAGTGAACAGAACTCTTAATATTTCAACATACAAAGCCATTCTGGACAATTTCATGCTCCCAACTTTGTGGAAACAGTTTGGGGAAGGCCCCTTCCTGTTCCAACATGACTGCACACCAGTGCACAAAGCAAAGTTTATAAAGACATGGATGAGCAAGTTTGGTGTGGAGGAACTTGACTGGCCTGCACAGAGCCCTGACCTCAACCTGATAGAACATCTTTGGGATGAATTAGAGTGGAGACTGCGAGCCAGGCCTTCTTGTCCAACATCAGTGCCTGACCTCACAAATGCTCTCCTGGAAGAATGGTCAAAAATTCCCATAAACACACTCCTAAACTTGTGAACCTGAAGCTGTTATAGCTGCAAAGGGTGGGCCAACTCCATATTAAAGCCTATGTATTAAGAATGGGATGTCATTAAAGTTCATGTGTGCATAAAGGTAGGTGTCCCAATACAGTAAGTATTCAAAGTCAAAATCAATTATTTGCCAGCAAATCTTTTATAGAAAACCAAAAACTGAAAAATGTGGCTTGCATAAGTATTCAGCCCCTATGCTCTGGAAGCTCCAGATGAACGAGTAAAGACACAGATAGAAAACGCTGCCTTGCCAGGGACACAACAGTCTTACAACTGGTCTTAACCTGTGAATAACCCGCCTCCGCCCTCTGTTTCACGATCATTGGCTATACTGTCCGTTTAAAGGAAAGGAGTGAAAACACTCAGGACTCAAGCAGTATAAGAATGTTAGAGATAAACTAATTGAACTGCATACATTTTGACTAAGGTACAAAATATATCCATGAGGTTGGACATCCAAGCACTGTTCCATCAATACTGAGATAGTGGAAGTTACTCCAAAAGTGTCATCCCTCAAAACTCGGCACAAAGTGGAGACTGGGGAGAGAAGCCAAAATGAGGCCAACGGTCGCTCTGAAGGAGCTACAGTGTTCAGTAGCTGAGAGTGGCGAGAAGATGCACCAGTCAGAGCATACTGGATACCACAGCGGTCCATACTGCATACTGGAGCAGTGCAAACGGCCTGCCTGTGTGGGAGGGTGGCTAAAATGAAGACCTCATTCAGAAGAAGTATATGAAAGCACGCTTAGAGTTTACTGAAAAGCATGAAAATGACCCAGCTGAAACATCGGGCAAGATTTCATGGGATGATGAGCCCAAGACAGATTTTTGGCTAAAATTCGAATCGCTATTTCAGGCAAAGGCCTTAGGGGCCATGCCTCAGTGAACATCATCCCTACACTGAGGTGCGGTGGTGGCAGCAGCATCGGGCTGCGGAATGCTTTCCATCTGCCAGAACTGAGCGATTTGTCAAAATCGAAGGCAGGATGGATGGAGCAAAATGTGGGAGATATTACAAGAAAACCTGCTTCAATCTGCAAAAAAAAACTGAAGCTTGGGAAAAGGTTCATCTTTTAGCAGGACAATGATCCTAAGCACAAGGCCAGAGCAATACAGAGAGTGATTAAAAATTGTGTTGAAGGGGCCAGTTAAAGTCCTGGTCTAAATCCCTTAGAAAACCTGTGGCTTTCATTCAAAATTGCAGTCAACAAGTGATATCCAACCAACCCAAAAGGGCCTGGAGCAAGTCTGCCATGACGACTGGGCAAAAATAGCTCCCGAAGAGTGAAAAGCAGGTAGTTAATTTACCCCAAAATACTTAAAGCTGTTACTACAGCAAATACTACAGTGCTGGGGTTAAGTACTTATGTGAGCCGCATTTTTCAGTTTTTGATTTTCTTGAAAAGATTTGCTGACAATTGATTCCAACTTAGCAATTTTACTGAGAGACTACGAGTTTCAGGATGAATAAATGTATGCATCATTTGTAATTTGGGCAAATCTGATCATTTTAAGGAGGGGGGGGTTCAAGGTACTGTATATATAGGTGCAAAGTATGCAGCAGTTACATGTCCACACTGCAGGGAAGGTCCATCTGCGCTCGCCCAGCTTAGTGTGACTCACCTCCATGACAAAGCGCTTATCATGGCTGCCACCGCTTTCCGATATCAAGTCGTACTTCAGTCCTCGGCGCTTCTCGTTCAGCTCCATGATGGGGTTCTTCCCGCTGGATGTCAGGATGGGACCCTGAGATCGGACCTGCCAGCAACAGAGCAGGCGTGCGTGTTGAGGATGACCCGCGTCCCGGTGTACATGCAGTACAGTTAACTGTGCTTCTGAAGAAAGATTTAGAGGATGTGAGGAAAGAGGTGAGCTGGGACTGTTAGAACAGTTACCAAAGAAGGCCGTCTAAAAAAGCAAAGACTTAACACAGAGATGAAAACATCAAATATTACATAATGTCAGCCTGCAAGGAAAAACAAATCATAAACTTTGCTTTCCCATATTTATTGCAAAAAAAGGCTCTAAATACAAATCACTATGCAGACCATAACAGTCATTTCAATAGCCTGTTTACCCAACACAGTAGTACTCAATTATATAGTTGAAAAAAAAAATTGTACAAAAAGAACTTCCATTAAGTTCTTGATGCAAAGGAGCGACAAAATAATTGGCCCTCTATGTGATGGTTTCATCAACAATGTCGTTCTCATTCGGAGTGACTGCGGGGGCCTGTGAGCCAGAACTGCCGTTTGTCTGAAGATTAAGCTCCCCTTGGTACGGCTGGAAATGTATATACAATTCACACTGTCAAAGTCAGTCTAATTCTAGGATTATATCTATGCAAACAAAAAAATCCCTCAGAAAAAAAACTGGTAATAAGGCATTTGCATTTCCCTAGTCGATCCGCAAGATTCGGGCACGCCTCACGGGGACTTGATGCAAAGCTGAGCGAGCGGTCAGGAGCGGTGTGCTGCTAAAGGTCATGCGTGCATGGTGCAGTCTGCTTATCCCGAGCGGGGGCCGTGTTCGGTCACCTCCAGCGTGTTCGAGCCGTCTGTGATGGTGCCAGGGCGGTTATTGCTTGAGTAGGGGCACGTGGCATCGGCCTTGCCCTCACCGTCCGACTTTTCATCGGCACTCAGGGGGTCCAGGTCTGTAGCAAAGCCGGCTGGGTATCCCATTGCCTGCAGAACCTGAACAGTTTGTGCCAGTGAAAATCATCTCAATTCATATCTTGAAAGCCAGAAAAATAACCACAGACACATCAGTGACATCACAGCTGGGTGCTGCTTGAGGACTGCTATACAGAAATCAGGTCTGCTGTGGTCTCACCCAACACTACATGTTGGATTAGAGGACAGCTGGATTATAAAGCGAGGGGGAAATCCTGGGAAATTAAAGCATCTCTCTGACCCGAATGGGCCGCAAATGCAGTACGGAGCAGGATCTGAGATTACTAAATCTTTGCTAAAATTGATTTTAAAAGGTGTGTTTTAGATTTTATCATCAATGCATATTCAAGTGGCATCAGTCTGCAGAGCACCATTCTGAAGTCCGTAATGAACATTTAACCTCCTTCAAGACCAGTGAGGACAATGCAATCTACTTTGAAGGTCCAAGAGACATTTCAGTTCCATTTTAACACATAAGTACCTTCACTGCCACGCGCAGCTTTGCCACTTTCTTGGAGGACCCTGAGGCTTCGTAGACTGTGCCGTCCACGTCGACGGACATGGTGAAGACTGGGGCGTGGACCGGGCCGGACTGGGAGAGCAGCTTGTACTGCAGGCCGGGCTGAATTTGGTTCAGGCGCATGAGGGCGTTCATTGGCTGGTTGGTGTCTATTGCTTTATTGTCAAGAACTGGATAGCAAGACACAAACCCAATCGTGAGTAGGCCTGGAAGAAGGGTTAGCTGAATATCGGTCAAACACAGTTTCCTTCATATTCATCCAGTCCTTGACTACGACAAACTGCCTTTCAGCAATTCCATTTTACAAAAAGGCTCATTAAAGCTGGTGTCAGGATAATGGCAGATCGCTGCTTACTAAATGTCATCATTGCACATAATTAAGACCGAGCTCATCAGAAGCACGCTGTATGGGCTGCCCAAGGACCCCAGGCAAGCCAGCAACGCCCAGAGACCCACAAAAACCACCTCAATAAATAATCTGCCATTACAGATATTATTGCTAGGGAGCAATTAGCATGCAAAGCAGATGCAGAAAAATGGAAAAGCAAGTGTGTTAGTACAGCGCAGTGCATCAAACTGAAACGTGGCAACCACTGCAGGTATGTTAGTGCAGCAGTGCTTTGTTCACAGATCTGGGACACAGTAACACAAAAAACAAAGAATGTTTTGCCAAAACCCTTACGGTCAAGGATAATAGAATAAATTAACTACCTGGCTGTTTTTCTCTTACCCTCTACCTGAATACATCTCAGTTAAAATTTATTAACATTATTATTATCATCATCCTGTGACCCTGACAACAATAATTGGACTGAAGATGGCTGGATGCAGCCATTTTTATATATAGTACTACGAAGATTACAGATTTTAGGAGAGATAGATGAAGCATCGTGGCATTTGGATCTCTGGGGCTTCATTGACCCCATGATCAGGCTTGGAATTAGGAGCCACAGCAGCCCACTCCAGGCCACGGAGCTCCTTACACTTCCTAAGGTTGCACTTCATCTTCTTCAGAAGGTCTCTGTCGTCCATGGACCCATCCTCATGGGGTCTCTTCAGTCCTGGTCCTGGACACAGGAAAAAGCTGCAAGTTAATGACTAGTGTCGCAGGGGTGTTTGTGTGCCTGCATTCTCATGCACATGCAGAAAGCCACATGTGGATGCATGTGTCCATCCACACACACCTATCTAAAATGGGGACCATCCATTAATTTCCATGGGGAAAACCCTAATCCCAATCAGAACACCCTTAACACCTACCCAGCCTTAACCTTGAATACAAGATTTTTGGCATACAAAACTTTTGGCATTTTTGATTGCATCCACAGATTTTTATAAAATTGAGGTTATCCAAATGGGGACCTGAAAAAATGTCCCCAAAAGTAAGGTATCTATGCAAATCCAAACACACACACTCATTATGGGGGTACTCCATTCATTCCTATGGGCATAACCCTGATCCTGTCAACCTATGACACCCTTAACCCCAACCTTAACCATAAGTAACTAACCCAAATACAAGACTTTTGGCATTTTTAGTTTCTTGGTTGCATTCACAGTTTTGTATAAAATTGAGGTTATCCAAATGGGGACCTGAAAAAATTTCCCCAAAAGTAAGGTAGTTTTAGGCTTTACCTCATTCTGGTCCCCAAATGTGATTTATACTACTCCCCCCCCCACCCCACCCCACCCCACACACTTGTATCCCTATCACAGTGAGGGCCGTCCATTCATTTATTCACATCACCTTCTTTATCCAGACCCAGGTGCTTCTGCAAGGGTCTGCTTGAGGGCAGCGGATCCATCTCCAGCAACTTGTGGATCCGCCCAAAGGCCAGCAGTCGCAAGGCATGCTGGGAATTAGCAAAGATTGAGCCAATCAGCCTGGGAATTATCCAGGGGCTCCCAAACTCTCAAAGGCTTCGGACTGAAATCCCTGGGGGGGGCCCTGCTCTAAATAGGTAAGGTATTTTACCCGACTTGTTCCAGTAGGATGGACAAATGTATTTCCTGAGCGGCTGAATGAAAGTATAAATGGGAAAGACTGCTGTAGGAACTGGTGCTGACAGCTACCACACCTTTCTCTTGTGAACACATGTGCAATCAAGAACAAAGCTGGAGGGCCGTGCAGAAATGGGATCCCTGCAGTAAACAAGACAGCCCTGCACAATTACCGGGAGCGCACATGGAGTGTACTTGGCAACCAGCCCCGCCCTGCCTGATAGGATCTCAGCTGTGAAAACATACAGATGAAGAGCGGCGGGGGAAAGTAAGCGAAGGTACTCTCAGACAGATGCAGTAGCGTAGATGCATCTCCACGGGGTGATCGCGTGCTTCTAATTTTACTTACTTAACGACACCCTCAGCTGAAGGTCACTCGGATCCATGCATACTGATTGCTGTTCATATCTTTCAGCTGTACTGTTGGTAAGTTCATTTACATGACTGAGGATGTTTCATCTTGCTGACAACCTTAAGATTCCAGTGGGGTGAGCAGTCGATTCAACATTCAATACCACACCCCACTGTGGCTGTGTCCAAATTCGGGGGCCGCGTCCTACCCAGGGCGCAGCCTCTGTACACCGCGTCCCTCGAATGCTACCCAGACCACGAAGGCCGGATGAGAGTGGCTGTGAAATTGGACAGTTTAGCCTTCAGATCCAGCACAAGCGGCAGCCAATCGCATCGTATCCTGAGGGAAAAGTTACATTTAAAAGTATATTCTGCCACTTCTGCCGCTACCGCCTTTCTTTAGTGAAGCCCAAGATTCATTGCGACTTTGCCCCGCATTGCATCTTGGGATACGGTGGGCTGCGACGGATACACCCATCCTTAAAAAACAGGGAAAAGTAGGACGCATTTGTGGGCTGCATTTGGAAGAGCCGTCAAATTCAGACAGCCTCGTCGCGGCGCTGTGACGTAATCGGTCTACAAATGCGTCTTTGGAAGGACGCAGCCTCCGAATTTGGACACAGCCTCTGCGTGCCTCCTAAACCCAGGTATAGTTCATTGTTGTGCAACATCAAATCATAGCACTCCTCACCTGGGCACTGCAGGTGAGGGCTTCGGCCTGCTCGGCCGTCATGTCTGATAGCACGTCCGTCGGCTCTTTCTCGCAGGGGTCGTGCAGTCCCGGTCCACCTTGGAAGTCCATCAAAACATACACAGACGACTTTTAAACTCATCAACTAAACTGATCACTTCAGTGATCCAGGCTAGGAAAAGGCTATGGCATCTAGGGGTACTTTAGCATACACTAAAACATATAATGCACACACCTCAACAAAGCAATACTAATTCACATCAAGCTTTGAAAATCTTAATCCTCAAATATTTGGTATATCTAATCTGGCAGTTTGGTACTCAGTATCACTGACTCTCAATGCATACTGTATACACGAAAAGCATGCCAAACCAATGGCAGCCATAGAACAGCTCTCAGTACCCATTGTTCACAAATGTACAACATTTTAGTTTCAATGCAAACTGTAATTGGTTGCAGTAGGGTTGAGCGATATTCAGTTTTCAAATGCAACGCAATGTCTTTTAATAATATCACAATATGCAATATTATCGTTCACACATCTGCAATACTGAGCAGACCTACAAAAGTAACAAATGATTAAAAACAAAGTTCTTTTATTGAGTTCTTAACAGCATCTATTCAGGAACTGAACAAGCCCTGAACCAATTACAACGCTGGAAACACAAGGAAGTCAGATGCCCGACTGTCAGGTACACACACGGTGGGGGGTTTATACAAAGCTAAGGACACAGGAGGATCAATCAGGGTTCACATATGACACAGGTAACATACACACCACAATAGGGAAATACTATTACGTAACTATTTACTACAACAACAGAATAAAGGGCTACGTACACATTGCCTGCGAGCATGCTGGGATATGATAATCACCCCTGGCGCTATATTACTTTTAAAAAGCGTCACTCATTTGGCCACAAAGGGGCATTTTCGCTGGTCTTTCTTAAACCCCTTTATAACATGCATTGCCACCTGGTACTTTTTCAGACCTTACCTAGAGTGGCTGTATATGTGAACAGAAATGTCCAAAACAGACTTTACCCTGCTAGATCCGTAATACAAAGTCTGGATAATTTCCAATTGATCCTCAGGCGTGAATGGAGCAGGAGAAATCAGCGCGAGCGAGTGGGCGTGTTAATGACGTTTCTATCATGGCGCTGGTGCAAAAACGGAAGAATACGTAGCTGCTTCGTGCCGGTATATTACGGAAGCATATTGCTTTCATTTGGAAAAAAAACGGTTTTGTTTTTACGAATGAATGACAGTCATGCGTACCTGTCATGCTGCAGGCACTAATGATCCAGTGCGACCCCACGGACTAACCGGAATATTTCTAAATGTTGTAAATGCAACTCCGGAAAATGTCTGGATTTGAATAATTCTCCGGAAAATGTCCAGAGTTCATGTATGAACATGGCTTTAGCTACAAGCAGCAAGGGCTGATAATAAGCAGGAAAACCAGCTAGCATTTTTCTTAATGAGCAGGTCGGCCATCTTTGTTTTCTTCAGTACGGGTGTAACACGTGTTTGACGGTTATCGTTTCAAAGCTAAAGTTGACATCGTTAGTGAAGGCTGCCAACATCGCCGCGATAATATCGTCATATCGCCCAAGCCTAGGTGGAAGCTGACTGTGCCAAGTTGTACCAGAAATGCAAGATCAATGCAGACTTGATCATAAAGATCAGTTCAAGAGACACTCGAATAGGTCTCAAATGACGTCCTACTTTGGCCACCAGCCAGAAAAAGCTTATGTGTGCTACATTTCCCCCACAATGCACTGCAGGCAGTACACACATGTGGGTCATCACACATTCTATCCTGGGACGTACCCGGGAGGAGGATTCCGGAGGCCACGCACTCCATGACTCTCCGCAAAGCCTCTCCAGCACCCAGGGGCCGGCTGCACGTGGCTATGGCTTTCTCACAAATCAATTCCAGGGGCTGCAACATAATCGACGAGCCATCAGTTTATTCTGGCCATTCCAGCAACAGAGCCCGCATCTCCGTGCAGCAGAGACAGCAGCACACAGGCTCCACCCACCCATCCTTTCAGGGGTTCCCAGGCGGTGACCCTGTTGCAGAGGTCTCGGAGAACCCGGAGCACAATAAGGCAAGACTGCAGCCCAGTGACTCTGGCCTGGAGAGGGAAAAACCAGACAGAGCAGAACAGAGGTGAAATGACAGATGAAGTCTACTTGGACCAATGCACGTGAAACACCTTCTTCCTAACAGCGTCAGTAGGTTCTGTAACACACAGCCCGCTGAAGATGAAGGTGAGAGGAAGAATAGTACAAAAGGTGAAAAATATATAAGAAATACATATTTAATGTCAGATCTTTGAAGTTTTAATTCTACAAATGCGACCTTTCCTCAAAGACATCTGAAGGTCAATGGAAGGTTAAGCAGCTTAAATAGGAGCTGATGAACCTTCACATACTGTAAACCCATCTACCCAGAAAGGGTGACTGCTAAAGGGGCATCCTGAGCAGCACACACCGCACCCTCAGCACCAGCTGCCAGGCCCTCGGGTGAGACAGGGCCGCGGGAACGGCGGGGCAAAGAGAAGCCATCCAACCTGGAACCATTTGGCGTGTCGCAGGGCTGCCAGAGTGAGCAGGCACCTCTGCTGATCCAGCAGGTCAGGCGGATCCTCCAGCTCGACGTTCTCTGCTGGAAGGATGAGGACAAACAGGACGGGCAGGCTGAGAGGTTCCTGCCACGGTGTGCGGAGGGACGGTGTCTTAATCACCGGTCACCCACAGACTCTCTCCCCACGCACCAGACCCATTTAATGCTCTGCACAAACCGGGCAAGTTATGCATTTTATGTCGTTATGCATTTTATGTAATAGTAAATAAAAATATAACCGGCCAACACACTGGCCAATCTCTGCCTATAGTGTCACTATATGCATTTGTAAGTTTACACCAATACACCTTAAAAACAAGTGCAGATTTATTACAGTTCTAGTGATTTCCACACTCAAGCTATAGGTTTGAACCCTATTATCCAGCTTTCTCCTCCTGCCTCTTCAGGGAGAAGATACAAGCAGTACCTTCATCCTGGTGCTGACTGTCTCTCATGTGTGCTGACGTGAGGGTGACCTTCAGGGTGAGGTGAGGTTCCCAGGACCTGTGCACACGAACACAAGCTTCCGGGACGCTGCAGTCCACCTCATACCGGTCTTCTGTCAGGCTCTGCCAAAGAAATGCATGGCAGGGCTTACAAACATCCAGCCTCCGGAGAGAATATACTCCATCTGCATGGAAGTTATGAGTATATATACACATACACTCAATGCTAGGGAGCACCAAGGTCACAGACAACTTGAAGTTTGCTGACACCAACCTGGATCTGGAGGGGCAGGTTGTCAGAGACCTTGCACAGCAAGCTCTCTGTGGGCTTCTGACGACACATCAGCACCAGCTCCAGGTCTATGTCGTTCTTGATGAGAAGCCCCTTGGCCAGCAGACCGACCCGCGTCACCCCGCAGAGAACCCTGCTGCTCTGCTCCCTGTTTCGTAAGACATATCATAAAACGGCAAGCCAACAGGAGCTACAGCCATAAACAATATTCACTGCTGTCCAGTTAAAATTAAATCTCCTCTCAGTGCTGAAATAGCCTTGTAAAATATGACGATTGTCTAGAAAAAAATGGATAGTAAAGCTGAAGAAATGCAGGCAATCTAACATTAAAAATTACCCGCAAAATACCATATTAGGTCTTTGTTTGAACAAGAGACATTTTTCAGGTACACTGCTTTCAAGTTACCTGGTCTCCAGTCAAAGAAGGGACGGGAACACTTAATGGAATAAATCAGCAGGACAGTCCTTAAGGGCCGGCAAAGTCAGGCCAGTTTATAACAAAATATAATGGCGCAGGGGCCAGACTTCCTAGCTAGTACTGGGTAGCCCATGCACCTTGATTAGCAATGATTTTTCCTTCTTCTTCTGAGTTTAACGCTACATATCGCGGAATTATGAACTAAAAATCCACCCACTGTGACCAAGTGGGGCCAGATCCTATTGAGACTCCACAGTACGCATCTGCCAGACTTCATTCCTTCCCATCCAATTACAGGCTTGAAGCAAGGGAGACACTGGTAAGATATCCCCGACACCGTCAACAGGGCCTTACGTAGGGCTGCCCTCCCCAGAGTCTAGGGACGGGGTGTCCTCCCGGTCCAGGCCGTCCATCCAATCAGAGACCTGCTTGAGGGCACACTCGACGGTGGACACCAGCGCCTGCACCGCTTCCAGCACCTCAGACGACGGGTAGATGGCCGAATGCTTGGCCATGACATGGCGGTCGTCGTTTGCAAAAGACCGGATGGACCTCTGGGTTGGGGGTGGATGGAGAAATGGACTAAATAAGCCACGGAGCATAGACCCCTGTCCCACATACATTCATCACTCACACAAACTGCATTCCCTCCCTGAATCTGAGCAGGTTTCCTCCACAGCCTCCAGTTTCCTCCCACAGTCCGAAATCATGCAGTGAGGCGGACTGTCGTCTCCACCCCGCCTGCAGTGTGCCCGCACTGCGAGAGTGGCCTCACCGCGACCCCTTACTGGATAAGCGGATATGGAAAATAGATGGAACGGATAATAACTTCCCGCTTTTTAACGTTCTGCGCGGCAGACTTATGTCTATCCGACAACATTCCTCACTTTCCCCCGCGACGTCGCACTCTTCGAAAATTCCCTCATCACTGAGACTCATTCAGTTGCCACATAAATGCAGTTTGTGACAAACGCAGTGGCCCATATTGCAGTGACGAATGATCCAATGCAAGGCAGCCTGGAAACTGCGGCTCGCACTTAATAGGCGGACGTGCAACTCACGTAAATCAGCCTACCGCGCCACACCACTAGCCTGCATGCAGCTGTGCTCGTTAACTAGTTAAACTCCGCAGTAACGTTCCAGGCTTAAAAAAAAAACTGAATTCGCTTTGGAAAGGATCAGCTGCTACATAAATAAATGTAAAAGTAACTCATCACCACCCGTAACCATACAACGGTGCCTTGACCCCAGTCGCTGGTCTTTCTGCATGACGCAGGATAACGGTCAAACGGAAAACTGAAGTGTGAGTAGAAGAGGATTTCTCTGCAAAGTGGGAACCGGGAAGCCAAATGGCCAAGGCCAGAATGGTGACTAGAGCAAACTTTAGGGACGCGGGCATCTAGAATCATCAGGATGCTCTGGTGTCATGGATGGGCAAAGCCGCAAAAGGGAGTGCGTACGGGAGTCGGGGTCAGCCCCGTCCGTCTGCAGCACACGGGAAGTGTGCTCGTTAGAGAAGATTAATGGCGAGCACCCCCCCACACCCGCTTTAATCATGTGTGCACTGTCAGCTCAGAGGGCAGGACCATCCATCAGAGGCAAAGTCTCCTTTGGGGAGTCGGCACAGGGCTTTACCACCAGCTGGGCTCGGCCTCACCTACTGTGAGTGTGTCTGTGTGTGTGTGTGTGTGTGTGTGTGTGACAGAGAGAAAGAGAGAGAGCCTGCACGCATGCACACATGCACGAACGCAGAACAATCCATACACATTCACATTTTACACTCAAACACACCAATGACGCAGGGTCTGACCCTCCTACTTCCACACGTTACCATGCCTGCAGGTCGGGTGACGAAGATGCTGTTTCTTCCTCCGCAATCTCGCCTTCCGGCTCACACTGGGCTCTGGCCGTGGGGCTGCCTGTGGTCTGTCAGGGCCCGAGTCCCGCGGCTCTGCCTCTTCATGTGCTCCCTCTGGACCTGCCTCGGTGGACGCTGAGGCAGACTGAGAGGGGCGCTGCGTCCGGGTGCTGCCCCCTACTGAAAAGCAGAGGAGGCTGTTCAGTCTAGCTCTGTGTCACCCCCTGCCTCATCCCAAGCACTCCACCGACTGTATTGGAGCAAGGGCTACCCTGGTAAAAACAAACATACCAGAAAACAAGGGGACGAAACATCTAAGAAATCATAAGGAGCTGGATAATGTGTTCAGCAGCTCTGATTCAAGTTTCAACTTCCTTGACACCTCCCTCACCCTCACACAACCCCCTCCTAGTCTCAGCCGGAGCCGTCAAGAAGGACATGGAGGAGAAGGCAAAGGAATCAAATCTCAAGCGCCCTTTGACAGAGTACGACAATTCTCCCACAATGAACATGCTTGAGTGCACCTGTGGACCTCCCAACTCAATCATATTTATCCTCAAATAATACATGTATATAAGCTAGAACAAGTTCACCTTTTCACCACTTATTGCTGTGAGTGGCAGAATTGTCTCAACTTCTTCAATATAAGGGTTCTGCTGCATCTTGCATCTTGTTTCCCACCAGGCAAGCTCCGTGCTACTGGCCTCTTAGCAGGGAGAATAATCAACATTTGTACTTTTATGAGACGGGCATCAAAGCCTTCATATCTAGCTGAATCGCTGTAACATAAGAACAATAGCCAAGGCACCACAGGGGAGCAGAAAGCTGTGAAAACTCTACTATAACTGAATCCCCAATCCATGACATCACTTACAGGAAATGCAGAGTCCCAAAAATCCACACGCAGCCGGACTCCAACAGTGCCGGAAACAAGAGTCACCACAAGGACCAATGTATAAGCTAGAGGACATGGCGGAGTCTTAATTGGTCTGCAGTCAAATCCGACAAAGCATTTGACCATTTTCAAGATCTTTGATAATCGGTTTCCACAGACACACCACACAGTACAATATACTGTAACCTAGTCACCCTCTACACACACGCAGGGGCCATTTTATTGGGTCTACCTGCTTAGGACACATTTGTGTCCAGAACCAGTTCAAGATTTGCACATTCAAAGAGGACTTTCTGCACACCAGTGTTATTTTTGCACCAAGCTGTTATTTTTGCATTTTTGGCCAAGCCATCAGGCGTAGCGAATCCACCCATTCTTCTCTGACCTCCCCAACCCTAACCCTAACCCTAACCCTCATTAACAAAGTGCTTTCAGCCACAGAAGAGCACCTGGCTGGTTCCTTTTTTGCCTCATGTGCCCATTCGCTCTAAGCCCTAGATAGCGTAAGGAGTGAAAATCCCAGGAGGATGGCCCGTTTCTAAGATTCGGAAATCAATTAGTCTTGAGCCAACGACTACACGACATTCAGAATTACTCAGATCATGCGTCTTACCCCTCCTAATGTTTGGCTGAGTTGCAGCCACGTGAGTCTCTGTTGTGAGGAGCAGGAAGCTGTACCCAACAAAGCAGCCACTGAGTGCCTATAATATGCGGGGAGAACATGTTCCGGATGCAGCCGACACTCCCAGGAAGTCTGGAGGAGTGCTCACTCTTAATTGAACTCCTCCTGTTCCACAGATCTACCAAAACATGGCACTCAAGTGCACTCCAGGGAGAAAGCGTCCTCTACACAGCTCTGCCTTCCTGAAGAATGACTCCATCCACTTAAAAACACCTTCAGCAATAAAGGACAAAGAATGCTGTGTCAGGAGAGTCTGGGGTCTCGAGGGACCAGAGAGGTTCCATCCACAGAGCCTTTATTCCTGCACTCATTTAGGAGCTGAAACGTGTAAAATACACTTACAGGCAATTTCTACATATATCTACCCATTACAGGCTCACTGGCGTATACAAGCGAGCAGGCGGTGGGGTGATAATTTAATGACTTCCACTTGATCAAATGCATCTGGAGCTCAGCGAGGGCAGATTTCTGAACATTTACACTAAGATTATGCGGGTTTTAATTGCCCAGACCCCCGATGCAGCCACAATGCACAAGCTAAGCACATACTTCACCCGCCACGCTGGGTGCGCTGGAGACCCCGACTGCTTTCGAAAAAACATGCTGGCAATTCCTCCAGGCTTTCCTTTTCAATCCTTTCAATAACCTACTATTTCCCAAAATCAGAATCATTTTCTTACTACAACCCAGCGCTAATTAGTTTCTTGCAAGTGCACGGCAGTAGTGACTTAAACCAGGGTCCCTGCCAGAGTCTGACTGCAGTGTTCACTTCTGCCTTATTGGGCTTGCGTCTCTCTCACAAGGAGACCGCATCTAACCATAAAGGATTAAAACGGCATTGTTCGCTGACATGCATCCCCCCCTGACTCGCTGTACTACTGGGCTTATGTGCTACCAGAGATTCAAAATCATCCCTTAAGGTTCATTTAAAATGTTATTAGTTTTTCTAGTAGTCCTTCCAAAGCACTGATGGATTTCACTTCCTGAGTAGCCAGCTACAGTAGCATCCCCAGTTCCAGGGCTAAACAGAGACTGCGACTGCAGGCATTGCGCAAGAGCCTGAATTCAGGTCGCCAATACATCTTCCAGAGACCCACAATCCCATAGATCGTACATCAGCCGGCTCAGAATGAGTCTTCACCTGCCATCAACTGGGACCTTTCTAACAGTGGTTTCTGAGAAAGAGGGGAAAATTAATGCTATATAATGGACAGACTCTTTTCTTACTGAAAAGTGACTAAGCAATTAGCGCTAGTCTGTCCCAAATAATCATACAGACTTAGGAGCTTTTACGCTACTGAACCTAAACTAGCCACCACTAGCTTCCGTTGTACGACTTCTCTCATCTTCAGCAAGGCTTTATAACACCCTGCATAATATCACACAACCTCCACTGATGCAGAGGCCCAGGCGACAGCGAATTCAAGGTGACCGCAAAAGGGGGGGGACGGAATGGAAAGCAGAACTGGCACCAAAAACATAACATGCAGGCATAGAAACCATCGAGGTTATTTCCACCGTCTCTACGCACACATGGTGGCCCAGAAACAGGGGCGACCGTGGTGCATTCTGGGAAGCCCAGGAGGGAATCTGGGCCTGACATAGAGCCTCGTTTCAGGGAAGTGGCAGTCTGAGGCACAGCAAACTTAGTAAACTGAAAGATTCTGCCTGAAGTACTCCGGTGCTGCTTATCGGTCCGGTGCTTCAACGATATTATCGGTACGTTTTGAAGAAAAAAATCTAATTACAATTAACATTGCTTTATATAACAAATCACAGTGCAACAAATTTGCATTATTATTTAATAACCTTACATTAAATGTGAAATGCAAAATAAAATTTCACAAAAAAACAGCAACGTTTTAAACATTTCTGATAATGGAAATGTAATACAAACATAAATGATTTTAATGCAAAGCCTTTAATGCCTTTACATGCAAATCGCCTGTTGCACTTTTGGCAGCGAGCACTGTCTGCATTGATTCTAGTGAAGTGCAACCGCACTTTGGATCTTTCAACTCTCTCTGTCAATATCACTAGTCGCGGCTGCCAGATCTG
>JAODKN010000041.1:31453064-31464098 GCA_026774425.1 Petrocephalus zakoni | reverse complement strand
TATTATGGTACAGATCTGTATAGCAATGTGTTAAGATCTCTGTCCTATTTCAGAACGCAGGGACAAACGTTTCATGCAGTACCATCGACACAGTAAGCTGACAAATACTCGGTACTCCCTACTGGCGTCATGTGACCTACCGTACCAGCATCATGTGACCTACCCTTTCTGATATTCCAATCGACAGCAGAGGAGAAGCAGAGGAACAGAACAGTTGCTGCAGAGGACATTAAGCAATACTTTGGCAAGCGGGTCAGAGATTCCCGTCTCGGTTTACTTCTTCTTTCCTGGAAAACCTTCATGCAAGCTTATACAGAGCCTCTGAAAACAGCCCCAATGGCTACAGAACCCAGTTAATCAGTCAGACTGTAGCTTTTCATTCAGGACTTTTTCTGATGAGACCGGAATATAGCAAGAACATCTCCAAAAGCCCTACACTGCAGGCTGCAGCTTGGGTCCCACCCTACCGTGTCTGCACCGTCTGTGGTGGCCCTGCCTGCACTGGCTCATTTATAAGAATATACTTTTTGTGCTTTTAAATTAGGCACAGGTAACTGAGAGGGTTTACCATCTGACTATGCCTTGCTTCGCAGACTCCAAGCCTCCCTGTCTCACACACTGAACAAGCCAAGAATAATAAATTATAATTTGTGCTTATATAAACAGAGAATACTTAAAATCTGAAGCATTTTTACGAGAATCTATAAAAATACACACAATGCGTTTGCTTGAACACTCTGGCCTACGCATTTCAATCATCCCCACAATAAATGGCAGGCGGCCCGGCCCAGCATCACGCCGTCCGGCCTGGAAGCCGGCCGATTCCGCGCTATGAGACATCGCATGTCTGAGAAGATCTAACCCTGTGTGCTGGCCGAGAGCCTCTGCGAGGGTGACCCGGCGAGCAGTTATTAGAAGTCACCCATGTTCAACAGACTTAATCGATGCAGGAGGACAGCGGGCCGAGTCTGCAGCGGGGGGCGCCGCTTAGCACACGCCGGGCGGGAGAAGCCTTCGGGGGCCGCCCTTCTGCTGCTGTACAGGACACAGGCTGAAAGCTGCAGGAGATATTTTGCCCAGCTATGCAGGGTTCAGGGTTTCATAACACACAATGGTTTATATATTTGAAAGCAAAAGTAGAGGCAGTGAGGGAAAAAAAGAAAAGAAAAAAAATGGTCTGTGATATTATGGTGATATTACAATAAAAACTGTTCTGCTGGTGTACACGGCATATATTACATTTTAATTATAAGCAGGTACTAATGTTTGGATTCACCTCAGACAATTTGTCTGATCCATTAGTCCATTGTGGGGGAAACGATCCTTCCACAAATTTGTTCTACTACGATCACTCATTACTTTGGATAATTAGTGGACAGAGATAAGCCACGTCGCAAAGCACTAGGCTTTCAAGAACGGAACAATGACCTACACATTTAGAACAAAACATTTCAAGATATTCAATAATGCGAGAGTGGGTCTAATTTTTGCAGCTAAGAAACTAATGTCAACTATAAGATATAAACCGCAGAGGGGTGGCATCAGCTGTCGCCAAGATTTTAGTAACAAGATGGAAAAAAACTTAATTATTTCTAGGTAAATGAATGCTAAATAAAACATTAAGTAAGAAATATTGTAAGCAGTGGTAGCATAATTAATCAATGTGCTTAATCATTTATTTATGCTAAATGATTTATCTGCTGCAAAGTTGCTGATGTGCCCTACCAAACTTTCTGTCGACGTGTAGCTCCGTCAGCAAGAACAGGCAGCAGCTCCCAGCCCCTGGGACCCAAAGCATTATCAGGAAACGAATTGCTTTTGTTACCTCTTTGCAATGGTACCCAAGTAGGAACTAGACCCAAGTCAGGGCTCGGGGGTGTGGGGAGGACATCAGCAGGGGGCAGGCTGAGGGGGTTTTCACACTGCTTGAGAGTCGTTGAGGACCCCGCTTACGGTGACACCCCTGTGAAGCGGAGTGACCTCAGAAGGGTCTGATTCTCCAGGAGCCAGGTGCAGGGATGGAGCTGAGGGCCAGCGACCGTCTCAGCGATGGCTCTGCACTGAGGCATTAACATGTCCGCCTGGCGGTGTCAAGCGTGACCACATTACTCCCACACAACTGGCGAGACCCCCGGTGCCCGTTTTCTCTGTGAGAGTGTTGCCACATCCAATCTCCAATCAGCACTGATACCCACATCTGGTCAGCCAATGGAGGAACATCTAAATATAAAAAGTTCCTTAAAGCAACTTTTGCTGGTGGTTGCCGATTTGGACATACTTAAGAATGACTAAATTAAATCACTTTTATAAGCTAACTCAATTAATTAAAAGGAAAACAATAATCCATTATCATTTCAGATTGACCAATTAGACAGAGATTGTCAGGCTAATACATCTCACCATCCCTTAATTTATCCATCCATCCATCCCTCCATCCATCCATCTTCCTGCCACTTATCCAGTACAGGGTCACCGTGATCGCAGATCGCAAGTCGGCGCACTGAGCATTAAAACCTGACACTAGGTGCAAATTTGTACACCTGCCGCACACTGCCAACTCAGCCTTGAGCTGCTGGGTCACAGGACCACACAGCGCCATCTGTTCCTGTTAGAAATCACCCAGCAGCCTCACGCCTCCCCTGAATTAAGGGGATGACCTTGGCTGGTACGCCGTCTCCGGTACAGTAGGAGTGCAGGTGTGTGCGTAAGTCTGCGTGTGTGTGCGTAAGTCTGCTGACGCTTAAGCCAATGGGTTAAAAAGGGTGTCAGATGGGTGAAGGACCTGCCTCTCGGTATCAGAGAGTGCACCAAAATAGGCACCTAGGCATCACGTGTCTTCTTGAGAGAAACATGATTTAGTGCAAGATAACATACCTGCGTGCACACACACAAACAAACAAACAATATGCAAAATATTGGATCACCGAATGTATTTGGGCTCAGAGCTGGTGCCACCCCGTAGCCATTACCATGTCCATAACCAAAACAAATCTGTCCAACTAAAATGAGTGCTTTAGGGGGTGTGTCAGAAGCAGTGTTTCCCAACGCGGTCCTCGGCCCACGTTCCTGTTCTCTCCTAGCTTTCGGTAGCAACAAAAATGTGGACTGGGGGAGTGGCCCCAGGACCACACTGGGAAACTCTGCCCTAAAGCACTTCCAGGGCAGGGCGGAGCCCCACAGAGGCACACTCCAGGGTCAAGGCTGGCACCCTAGAGTGAACCCAGAGAAGCACAGGTGAGCTGGGAAGCAGTGAAGTCAGCAGAGACCTTAAAGCACCACTTACTGCAGCTCAGTGCAGCTTCAGCTCTTACCACAGCCTGCCGTAAAAAAAAAAAAAAACGCTTCTCTCAGGTGCAGCATCAATATTTATGTGTTTGTTTTAATATTTATCGCTCATCAATATTTCATCGACATCGATCTTAAGGCATCTGCAACCTTTTGCAGAATGACGGCTCTCTACTGCTGGAGAGATCATCAAGTACAAAACACGCAGAGAGAAAACATACACCTATAGAATCCCAGAACCAGACAGGGTAAGATTACTTAATAATAAATAAGATTAATAAAATGCAGCGGAACAGAAGCATGACATACTAAAAATATGGCACTGATCCAATCAGGAGCAAGGCATCTCCATTTTATTCTCATACGGTCTCTCTGCAACCAACCCCAGCTTCTCAAGTGTTTATTTTATACCTATAAAAGTCATGCCATTTACAGATATTTCCCTCACTGACGCAACTCTGTAAGGTGACAGCCGTCTACACAAGGTCACAGAAGGCACCCTCCTCAGACACCAGACCTGAAGGATTGGGGCACAGCCTATAACATTTAATGCCTAATATGACAAACAGCAAGCGCTGTTCGTCAAGTCGCTTACTATCATTGCAACTGTGTCCTGCGAACCAGCTGGAGGAGACCGGTGTCTGTCACCATTGACGGCTAGCTGGCATCTGACTGGTCTGTCGGAGGAGCTGGCGTGGGGACCAGCCATGGTATCCTGGCTGACGCAGATCCGTATCCCGGGGAAAACGGAGTCGAAGCGGAAGGCTTGTATGGCTCAGACTCAAACCGCGGCCTACTAGGATTACTAGGAGGCTCGATGACATCACGACATCCCCGTCACACTCAAACAACACGGGCCGGCAGTGATCTCGGAAGCCCTGTCCAAAGTACACATCTCGACACACATTGTTAAAAACCACTGTGCCGCACACTCCCAGACGCTGTAGATACCTGCTGCTTTGAGATCCACGGCTGGCTAGAATCCCACACACTAACAGAGCGTCACACCAGCTGGTAAAAATCTCCAGGCTAAACAGTCTAATTCTATTCAGCAGGACATATTAGGAACACTAAATAATTCACTTCTGACACTGAAGCATTGTCCTTCACAGACATCAAAAATAATCGTGATATATGCATTAGCATTATAAATACTGGAATATTGTTGATGTACTTCTGTAATAGTCTCATCTAAACTTGCCTCCATCTATAGTTAACGCAGTTACTCGGTTAGCTTCTCTTGCTATTCCTGTGCTTACTCATTCAGTAAGGATAACTATCTAACAACCAAAACAGGCTATTTTGGAGGTCCACACACAAACAGGCTCTTGACCCGGGACGACTCGGCGCTGAAAAACAGGGCCGGCGTAATCCGTCAGCCGATGACAAGCGGGATTAGGTTGTGATCGTGTTCCTCAGCTCTAGTCCGGCATCCGTCTTCGTTTATTGCACTGTCTGCATGCGGTGTGACACTCTCGACGGCCCACCAGACACAATCCATCTCCCCAGGCGGAATTCGTAAATCAAACCACCAGCGACACAGAGCTCTCCGGGGCCGTTTAAAAGCCGCGGCCACGTTTCCTGCAATCTTCCGAGATTTTAAGTTACCTGATCACCAAGTCTTACAAATCCCAGGCAGGAGACCGGAGTTCAGACCCAGGCAAGACCCCTGGGGTCCAGGCTGATGGTCTACAACAGGCAGCTCTAGGAATTACTGCAGGAAAGAGGCTGGCAGTCCTACTGGCTTTTAGTCATGCGGAGCAGCAGTCTTCCGTATACACATATCCCACCTTGTCCTCCTATGAGACTCACACACATAACGGTGAAAGTGAAGCTTAGGGTCAGAGTGCCAGGATCAGTCATTTTTCCGGGAACAGTTCTGAGAATCAAGGGCCCGGCTTAAAGGTCTAACAGTCATATAATTACTCAGCCACGGGATCTGAAGCGGTGACTTTTCCGGATACAGGTACAGATTCCTAACCCACGAACCGCACAGCCCCTCCTACACAGGAAACGGTGCAGGAATAGAACGGAAAGAGCTACTGAGATGTAAGGTTAGAATAGGGATGAGTCCGTCGATATCCTAGAGAGGGCGTGGGAGAAGCGAGCAACGTGACCAGAAACGAAACCACGCTGGAGTCCTTCTTGCCCCGGACGCTGCGCTAGGGGCAGAGGATGGCACCCAGACGCAGCAGCCGATGCCTGCGGGGGCCACCGTGGCCCAAGCCACACGTGTCGAGGACGGCGGAACGCAAGCTCACAGGAACGTGAAGACGGTCGCGGCTTAGGACCTGCAAAAATGGCCAGTCTATTCTGAGGATGTGCAAAGACTAGGACGTGGGCTTCCCTCATCCCGTCTTCATGCTCGGAGTGGGGGGGGGGGGCAGGGGGCGGATCGCAATCCGCACGACCAAAAAGAATGCTAAAAATAGTCAGGGCACACGGGAGGTCAGCCCGAGCCACGCAACACTTGCAGAGCGGGACAGTGCCATTGACAGGACGGGGTGTCACCACTCCTCAGCTGGAGGGCCCGGGAACTGCGTGCAGGCGGGTTACATTCATGTATACATTCCCTGTGGGTCTGTGTTTCGTACCCTGTCTACCTTTAGGACATATTTCTGTACATTATTTACGGCTGTAAACGAGAATGTACACTTAAGTGGCAGAACCAGGGGTGGATCATGTAAATACACTACACCCCCCACCCCAATTCCTATCTGCAGTTACTAGGCTATACTATCTGTTTGGCCTCATGCGTAAGACTTTCGGCTCAGGTACTGGCTTCAAAAGATAAACAGTTAACCGGAAAAAAAAAAAACAAACAAACATAGTGTTCCAACTTTGAAACCCTGATCTTGTTGTTGCTATTTAATATTCTATACTCTGGTCATAAAAATGCTCTCCTAAAAGACATAAACCACAGCTTGCCAATTCTGTTTTTGTTATATGAAAAAAATAAACTGTATGCATCCATCATCCGAGTGCAGGTCGGCATGTGTGGGATCGAGTGCGGAAAACATGGGTGACTGGAACGAGGGGTCGAACGAGGGATTGTTTTGCAAAGGGGTGTCTCTCTGCCCTTGTCCCGGCTGGATCCTGCAGCCCTTGGGTACCATCTGTCTGCCACAGCCCAGACGTTGTCCTCGTTGACCAAGAGCAGCTGTCCTTTCCTGCATGGTCGAGGTCATAACGGCATGTGGCGGGCTCCCGTTTCTAGCTGAGGGCTGTACATCTCGCCACAGATGCGCTGGTAGGCAGGGGATCTGTGCATGACAGTTCAAGCCCAGCTGCACCACGCCGTGAAGACGGGCGCCATATCAAGACTGTTTGCAGCAGGACAACGCAAGACCCGCAACCCCTCAGAGTGGCACAGCTGCAAAGATTCTCTTATTTCACAAGCCAGATCTCAATGGTCTGTCTGTAACCACAATAGACTCCAGCTACTGGCTGTAACTGGAAGTCAGAGATAACCAGTACAGGAGTTAAACGCCAGGGTCCTTTTTCTTTGCATATGCAAACCTCCCACGAACCCGATTAGAAAAAAGAAAAACAGAAAAAGGCAAATGCCAAAGCAGCGGTAACTGATCTAACCCAACCATTTTAACGCAGCTGACATGGGCTTAGTTAACACAAGGTAAACAAAGGCCGGATGCCAAGCTGAACCGCACAAGCTGCTATACAGGAGGCTGGCAGCCACCCCCCCAAGGAGGCAATAACACCAGGAATGTTTCCACTGGGAACACTTAGAAGGAGAAGGCGCACAAGCTGGGAACGTGCGAGAGTGCCTGCAGAAAAAGGATGGGGCGTGAACAGAGAGACGGAGAGGAGGACTGGAAATAGAAAACAGGAAAGTGCAAATGATGTTGACTTTCACAAACGGAATTCAGGGTTATTATCTGGCGAGGTCAATACTGAAACCATAACTAGAATCTCCAAGTAAAACTGCTATCTCCACAACAAAAAATCTGAAATATCCCCATTAATTTTCTCTCTCGTCTAAAATATTCCCAGCCTTTCAGAGGATGCTGCTTTTAAGAGCGCAGTGACATCATCAGTGAGCTCCACGATGGATTCAGAGGCCACTGGGACAATGGGTGTCTTCTCCTTGCCCTCGTCCAAGCTTCGAGCTCCAAAGAATTTTGGTGTCAAGTGCATGAGGGACCCTCACATACGTGACACATGTAGGTGCAGACTCCAACAGCCATGCCAGGCTTCTCATAAACGCAAATAACGTGGAAGGGTTTCAATGGTTTGATAAAAACCATTGATCGCCCCCCCCCCCCATCTCCTGTTTTTCCAGCTCAGAGAATAGCCAAATACCTTGGGATTAAGTGCCTGCGAGGATCTCAGGATCTCGCATGCAAGAGAAGCCTAACCTTTGCTACTCAGATGCTGTGCCTCCTTCGAATCAGACACTGATCAAATACAGGAGCATGAAAAGTTGAGCAGGGCTCAGATGTCCTGATGTCTCATACGCCACCATGCTCTGGCATCACATCACCCCATCATCCCAGCACCTTCCCCTGCCCAGCAGGTACACCGCTACAAAGTCATTTCTTTTTTATTTTAACACATTTACAGCCTTGGGGCCCACCCCAGGTCCCACTTTCGGACACTGGTACCGGTACCCCATCAGAAACCAAGCAGGAAATGCAAAGCAAAAACTACAAGATTAAAAGAGAGATAAAGGCAGAGTACAGACGCGAAGGGCAGCGGAGGTGCCTGAGGAGATTAGCGCGGATAATCCAGGCAGACAGGTCACATCTGTGGGATTGGCACAACTTCCTGACAAAACCCCGCAGAACAGAGAAGCAAACTTCATGACAGGAAGAGGTTTTTTTTGTCTGATCACACCTAGGACTAAACAGAGGCCTTGAGAGAAAGACGACGAGGCTGATCACCTACCGATGTCCGACAAGACACAGGTGCTGTTAATTCTCCATAGAGACCGGGGCTCAGATGCAGGTACATGAGACAGCGAGGAGGAAAGTCTGAGCCAGCCGTGGGCAGGCCGAGGCAGGCCGAGGCAGGCTGAGGCAGGCTGAGGCAGACATAAACGTGCTGGAGCCAGGAGCCATTCAGAGCCACATCCAAACAGACTGACTCCAGAGATGCACCAGGCCTCCAAACCATCTAAAAAATACTAAGAAATCTTTGTATAATTACACAAAACCAGCGCTAATTGTATTTTTGTCCGCTAGGCTGAAGCTCAAAAAAAAAAAAAAGATTCATATCAGATTGAAAATATGAAAAAGGGACGCCAAAGCACAAAGCAGACATCATCTCTCGATGTGAATAACAGATTTGTATGAATTTACATATAATGCACCTTTAACTACGGAAATGACAACGTATAGAATAAACATTATTCTGTCTCTACTATAAAGCAATAATAGCACTTCTGTGGCATAAGTGGTATGGAGGTAATGCGAGATCGTGTCCCACTGTTAAGCTGCCACCGAGTGCTCATAAACTGGCTTTGTTTCACTTCTGTAAATTAACTGCTCCCAGACCCCTCTCTCGTCTGGAGTCCTCGCTTGCATTCCGGGACCCGCTTTTCGGAGCTTCCCGGGTTGTGGCCCAGCCATGCACCCCTATCACAACGTCACAGAAAAGGCGTCAGCACATTTTCTGGCCACGATCTGCCAGGGTGAGGTTCACAGTGAGTGCCGCGCACCGCCCGCCCACACGATACGACAGCCACACGCATGCAACTGCAGCCTCTTGCTTTCGTTTTCGTGATTTCACCATCAAATGCAGCAGTTATCCCTATGCAACACTCAATAACTTCTCAATATAAAAACACACCATGAAGGGCTTCCCGCCAGGCAGCTGTTCTGGGAGTTGATTGCTCAGACATCACTTTCATTCAGAAAAAGTAGGCTAAGACTCCAGTTAGGGTGAAGTGTGTGTCCAAAACAGAAAGCTGAACTAAAGTTTCATAGTGATTAAAAAGAAACAGTTCTGTCATTAAGAAAAAGCACCTACAATGGGTATGTAAGAGTCGGATCTGGACCTTGGAGCAATGGAGTGGTCAGCTACATGCTGAGTGTCTATGGGATGTGTTGGACCGACAATACATTGTGCTATTAATTAATATTAGATGGATATAGTGTACCGTAAGTAAGCCAATGCTGCCCAGTGACAGGACTAGCCTTCATTTTAACGGTGATTATCTTGAGATACAAGAATCGTAGAAAGAAAATTAAGCTGAATAATTTAAGGCACAGTGATGACACAGAGAGGCTAGGCTGCTCCCGGAGGGTAAAGGGCACATAGCTTAGTTACCTACGGCTAACCTGGTATTATGAATCTGTGGACGACAAGCAGGTATAGAAAATGGACGGAGGGACGGCTGCATTTTCATTCGCTTGTAATGCAGAGTGCCCCCCCCCCCCGCACGAGGCAGGCTTTCCCTCTCTCTATATTATGCTCAGTCTTCCTTCTGCCATATCGTCGAGTAATCAAGAAGGCAAATTTTTATCAAATCTTTATTTATTATATATATATATATGATTTTCTGTCAGTTTAAATGGAGTAATCGTGACAGCTCTAAAAGGAAAAAAAAAACTCTAAAAAGCTGATATCATGTCTTTTAAGCAGAGACATGAGCAGAGGAGGTCAGAAACAGAGCCCTGGCTGAATATATCAGCTCAAACAGTCTAATGGAATGAAACAAAAGGCTTCTTTCGGCTCTCGGACTCTGCTGGCTGCCTGTCGTTCCCATTCTCAGCTCATCGGGGCCCTTTTAAGTTTCATTTCCTCAGTCTGAAAAGGAGGAACTATGCATAAAGAGAGCTGTCCACATGGACGTGTGTGCGAGTGAATCTGCAAGTGCTACAGATTGGGGAACCAATCTCCCCACAATGTGATAAAAACCTGTAACTTTTTACCTCAGTTTTATAAAAAGTATGTGGCTACAGGTTAACTAAAAATCCCAAGTCTTGTTTTTTCTTTGGTTACTTATGCTTAAGGTTAGGGCTGGGTGGGGTTAAAGATTGTTACAGTTGGGATTAGGGTTATACCCAAAGAAAAATGAATGGAGAGTCCCCATTATGATATGAATATATGGTCTATGTATGTGTGTTTGTGTGTGAGAAAAATATCTTTTCCATGCCAGAGATCAAGGACTGTCTGCACATGTTGTTTGTACTGATAGTCTACGTATCATTCCATCCAACCAATTCACAAATATATTGCGTGTCTACCCTGCTATTGGGTCACATGCACTGTGTTGTCCCTTTCAAACCCCCATGTTTGCTCTCGTGTTTTTAATCTGCACTTTACCCCTATAGTTGTAAACATACTGCCCCTCCATGTGCCTTATGTTGCACCAAGGTTCTGGGGAAACGATGTCTCGTACCACTGTATACTCGTGTATGGCTGGCACGACAAGTCTAGTCAAGCCTACTTGACTTGGAAACAAAATGCCTCTCTAAATGAATGTGTTCCTATGACAAGCATCTAAAAATCTTAAAAGCTAAACACTTTATATATAGAACCACAAACTAAACTCCACAATCAGGAGTACAAAATGCGGCAATTACTTTTTGTTTTTTAAATAAAATCTCAATTGCCACAACAAGAACACTAGAGCTCTCATGGGAAAGAAGTCACCTGCAGCACGCGTACACTCACATGCTACGTGCAGGGCATAAGGCACCAATTCACCTATGGCGCTTTTCCACTGCATAGTACGGCACGACACGGTTCAGTTCAGCTCACTTTTGGGGGGTTTTCCACTGGGAA
>JAODKN010000041.1:31433483-31452964 GCA_026774425.1 Petrocephalus zakoni | reverse complement strand
ACACGTGAATAATCCCGCCCACTCTAAAGCGGCACTAAACTGCAGTCGAAACGCAAACCGAGCCGAACTGAGCCAAAACCAAAGTGAGCTGTACTGAACCGTGTCGTGCCGTACTATGCAGTGGAAAAGCGCCACTAGCTGCATCTCCTTTGGCTGTAGGAGGAGCCGAAAACCCCGAGGAAAACCAGCCAATCACACAAAGCCAGGAGCTACCAACATGAAGGACTGAGCTCCCTTGTCACCCAGCAAAACAATAATTCCATATAAATGAGCACAGTGTTAAGTGATATGAATCAACTCCAGATGAAACTCTGGGGTATCAAATGATGCAGATCCCTGAAAAGTCACTTGAGTCACATGTATAGACCACAACACCAAAAGCCATCATACTGGGGACCTGCTTAATGTATTATACCCGATTCTGGAAAACAAACCACATGATCACTGTACCAGAATTCACTCCTCTTAGATTTAACTGCAAAGGCCTTTTGTTTAAATAATTGAAGCAGCAGTGAAATACATTAAACCCAGTGCCCACTGTCAGAAGCAGGAGCAGATTAGTGAAAAAAGATGAGTATTTTGTAATGCATTTGAGTCTAACTGCCTGCTGGATTTAACAGGTGTATGTTATGTGCGGCACACTGAATTAACAACTGCTCACGCTATGCAACTTCAGTAACAAAATAATCACTCTGTGCTCTCCAAACAATGATCTGGCTGCAATAATGTTTAATGCTGGTTAATGAGTCTGTTTCCACAAAGCGCACCAAGTCTCGTGGTTATGAAATATGTCACCCGTACACATCATAACAATAGTCGGTCTGGCCTTCACATGCACAAAACAGGTTTCAGCATTGTGTACATTTTCTTTGAATGCAATCTGTCACCAAAGCCCTTTTATTTTTAATTTGAACGCCTGGTAACATACCAGCCAATCACAGACTCCCTTTTTCCCCTGTTCCCCATCTAAAATGCCTTATAAGGTCCTAAAAGGCCTGGAGAATATCTGGTGTCTGCAATCCTGCATCTGTTGGCTGTGCCTACTGTCCATAAGCAGCACTTCCCACCTGCTGGCCAGGTCAGGTAAGGGGGAAACGTAGACACCAGTCTTGCTGGAGAGCTTTGGGGGAGATTCTGCTGACTTCCTGAAAATTTGGGGAAGTCAGCAACAGCGGCCTCTGTCCCTGGCTCCAGCAAATCGGTCCGTGGCTCCACTGGAGATGCTTGGCTCCAATCCTCATTTTTATTCAAAAAAATATATAAAATACCAAATACACCCCCGCAAGCTCATTACATTTCACATAGCTACTATGAGAAAATGTGTGCAAAAGTGACGCATTTCCAGCTTGCATGTGGGATTTACACCTCTCGTTCGTGTTCAGTGAACCGTTTTCAACATTTGTCCATGTGTTTTTGCACATGATGCATCTAAACAGCTGACTTTCAGTTAAATAAACTTTTCATACAGTTCTAGATTCAAGGTGTACAAGCATATCTGAATGGACCACTTCTCCTGGTAACAGTGTGTCGCTCTTCACACAAAGTACAAGCTTGTGTCTCAGTCCATATCAGGCATTCTTTCTAAATGTTGAGGTGGCTTTTAGCAATGAGAAGAATGCACCTTAAAGTCTCACCATTCAAGGAACAGGTTTTAATACCTTCTTAGCAAGCACAAAGTTACTTGCTTACCAAGCAGAGTATCATTAATGCACTTCCCACAATGCAACAGCATCTGGAGGAGATATCTAGACACTTTAAAGCCGGAACTGACTACCCTTCTAACTGTGTTTGACTAGAAAGCCTGAAAGCCTCAATTCTCAGGTGCCACCAAGGTGAGGAATCCAGGAAGATTTTGAAATGTGTCTCTCAGAAACCACAAGAACCCGCAAAACACACCAAGAAAACAAGGCGAGCTTCACAACTGAGCCTCTCAGGAAGTTCCAGACAGGAAAAGTCAGACCAAACTGCAGAGCCTTGAGGGAGCATTACGTCACAGTCCTCACATACATAACAGCACCCGTTAAATACTGTATCTAAGAGTTCCTGGATGTCTTTCAGCCCTGAACATGAAAAGTCAACAGGATGCTTCACTTGGTACATTGGGGATACAACCAGCTGGAGTATCAATAAATGCAGGGCACTATTCCAGTGCTTCAGCATAAGGAGAACATCGAGCCCATCACTGTTCTCCCTCTATTTTATTTAAGACCCTGACTGATTGCATCAGCAGCTCATACACAGCAGCGGGAGTCAGTGGCCAGGGAGCGGCCGGCCTTTGCAGAGTCACCCGCTGTCCCAGCCTGCTGCTGGTGGCCGCACACCTGGCAAACCACAAGCCGCAATAAGAACCTCCGCCAGCTGTTCTAATAAAAGGAAATCAGTCCATCAAGCCAGTCCGCAATAAATGTTTCACAACTGAATAAAAATTTATTAAAAATGCTTTATATAATAATATGTGGCAAATATCAATAAGTCTTTCATGGAGGATCACTGTGCATGACGACGCGGAAATAAACATGCCGGGACGCCCGAAGTTTAGGCGGACTTCACGGAACACCTGCGCGGGAACCGGGGCCGCGTCAGCCCGGGGATCGGGACCCGCTGCGCCCGCTGTCGCACCTGCAAAGCGCCCCTCGCCGCCGACACCGAGTGCTTTGTCGCGCACGGCGTGGAAGAGGAAAGAACAATGAAATCAGAGAGAAACTGTCGCCAGGGTGTTATGCGGGTTAGCAGCAGGGACGCGCGTCGCTCGGGTCCCGGGAACTGTCCGCCCGCGGGTAACCTCCGCGTCCCCGGGCTCCGGGCGGGCGGAGCGGGACCAGGAGCGGGACCATCCGTCCTACCTCCGGCTGACGGTCCCCGCCGAGCGCCTCCAAGCCGCTAATAGGAAGTTATAGGCGGCGGCGCGAAGGCGAACTTCCCCGGCCGCCCGGCTCCGAGCCCTCCGGCCGGAGCGCTTCACTTTCGCCAGCATTCCCGGCCACGTCCCGCCCGCCGTCCGCACCTCACCTGCCCGCCGGCGTCCCCCTCAGCACCGCTATCCGCCCGTCCGAAAACCGGCGGAGCTCCGAGAAACGCGCGCTTTCGGCCGCCACTTACGGGCTCGGCGCGGCTCCGGCAGCCCGTGTGGCGGGAGGCTGGCTTCGGCAGCGTCTCTGCGCCGCCGCTCTCCGTACGGTCACAGCGTGTGCCGCTCGCCGCTTTTCGGGGCACCATCTGGCAGCAGAGCCCGGCGGAGCCGTGAGCGCGCACGCGTGTGCACGTCGGCGGGTGACAGGCAGCCGGGGGGGGGGGGACAGGACGGGACCCCGGCGCACTAAGTGACAGCGAAACTTAAGGACAATTCGCATCGCTCCGGCTGCCCAACCGAACGACATTATCGATTTATCATGACACACATTGCATCGCATTCGAGACAATTATTTAACTAAAAATAACCCGTATATATTTAAAGAGCGTAATTCCTCTGTGCCCGCGCAATGTGATAGCGAGCGTTTACGTCTCCTTTTAGCCGGATCAAATTTCCCACGTCGGTCTGCTAAAACGACCCCAGCGCAACTTCGCTCGTCGAACTACCCCATCCTTTCCGCACTTTTGGTTCACTATTCCAAAATACGGCTGCTGGGCGCTTGACTACAATACTTCATAAATGTTCACGCGATTGTTTTTTTTTATTGGAAACCATTGGTTTAATCAATAACGATCCAAGAGCAGAATATCACACGTCTGCTTAAAGTGGTCTTTATATAAACCCGATGAAATATTAAGTTATATGAATGCGCCTCCAGGGCAAAACTAAAAACATTACAGCTACTATATTTTAAGCTATGGAGCTAAAATCTGAAACAGTTGTCCTAAAGCAGCACAGCGTAATACGACCCCGAAACTGCTAATATCTACCTAAAAGCTTGACGTATCTGAGCCACACTTAGCGATTAAATGCCACATCTGCTTATTTAATTACCGTGCTTATGTCCTCGCAGTCCCTCTATATTCAGTTCATTCATTCTATATTTCGCTTCTTCCAACTGGTAAGATTGTTTGACACACGTGACCGCGCGGCTGTTTCTAATTGGACGGAGCTGTCCATCGAATGCCAATCAAAACCCACAAATTCCCCGTACCTGACAGAAACTAAACCGCGAGATACCGAAAACAAATGACATTACTAAAAATAAATTGCATTAATCTTAGCGCCAAATGTTAAGTCGACAGTTTCCTATCGTCTTGTGTGTTGCTATCAGGGCAAAGCAATTTTTGCTTATCCCTGACATTTACCGTATTATTAGATGGCGCAGGAGATATGCAAAAAAATCATTTGCTTTGCAAAGTGGCGTACGGTTCTTTTTTTCTCGGTTTTGGGGACAGGTGAGTTGGTGCTTGTTATGCATTTTTGCAGGGGGAGTATCTCATTCGCTGTCACGCTTTCAGTGCATTTTGACAAGGTGCCGCTCTGCCCGAGTTTCTTGTAGGCTTTTATGTGCAACCTTTCAACACAGTGCATGCGGGCTTGGCTCTGTGCTTTATTGCATTTCTTGTTTAATATCTTTAGGTGCGGAAAGATCATCTGTCACTTCGGAAAGTCTTGCCGAGTCCCTTGGCACTTGAATGTCGTGTATTTTTCGAGCGCCCCGGCCTCCAAGTAGCGGAAATAGTTTGGTTTTGAAAAAGGTTAGTACCGTACGTCTTACTGACATATCAAAGCAATGTTCTTAAAACAAGTGATGCGCAGTTTTAAAGTACTTCAATCCTTCCATCCTCCAGATGCTAATTTAGTACAAGATCACAGGGGGCTTGCCAGTTAATTTAATTGCGTGTCTTTGAATTGGAGGAAGAGGAAATGGGAGTACCTGTAAAACACAGCAAGAACGTGCAGACTCCACAAACAGCAAGGGTGGTATTTTACCCCCGGTCCCTGGGGTGGGAAGTCACACTGCTACTCACTGAGCTACGTACAGTGCATGGAGATGTGTAGCATTATTTTATCACATTCATCTGCCAACTATGAAATGAGGTACATTACCTCCACACTGAAGTCTTCAGTGATCTTAAAAATGAGTTATAGCGATCTGAGTTTTGGGCATGATGTTAGTGTACGGTTAGGCAGTGACTTCCCTGTGCTACATTTCTGTAAAGACTCTTCTCATTAGGCCAGTTTTAGATACATCCTGCCTGCATTCGGATATGTGTTATGCGCAGAAACATGCAATATTAGTGTTGTGAAGCTCATACATTACTCAGATCTTTTGTCATCCTTATCCATTTATTATTACTTTGCTGTTTCTGTACTGTTGCACTAGCTACTCTCATTTACATATATATTTTATAGCTGAACTGTAAAGAGGGCAAAATTTCAACCAAGAATTTCATTGCAGTGTTTTCACCATCTGTATGCCTTGTACGTAACAGTTTTCAAGGCTGAACTCTCTTGGGATCAGTGCTGGTTTCCTCTGCAACTGAATTCTGCAGGTGCGTAACGCACTGCAGGGGAAGGGAGTGTGGGAGACTGTATTGATGAGGCGGCGTGCGTTATTTGATTCCTCGCCATCCGTAACAATGCGATCAATGCAGCCCTAAAGAGAGCTGGGGCTGAGAGGAGGGCAGGTGATTGACAAAGGGGGGTGGTTTACTCTGCAATCCAGTATCCTGAGAGGATACAGCCACAGGATCAAACTGCAGAACTGTCCAGTCAGCAGACAAGGTGACAAGCATACACAGTCGGGCCTGCACACACATTCATGGCCACACAGACGTCTTGGTCAGAGTTATACCCACCCCGCGTAAGGTTGGAATCGCTGACAGTGCGCTGTCACTGACAGATCACTCTCTGGATGCTGGTAAGTAAGCAACTAAGTAAGGTTTATTTATAAAGCGGCTTTCATAGACATGTAGTCACATAGCGCTGTACAACAAAATAAAATAAAAATGAAAAGGAATAAACAAGAAACATTAAGACACACATAAAAAAATAACAGATTATTATAGTACAGTTTATATCAATAAAAATCTAACCCAAAGCCTGGTTAAACAAGAGAGTTTTAACTGTTTTTTAAAAGAATCCACAGAGTCTGCCAAACGTTATTTTAATGGGAGATTATTCCAAAGCCTCACAGCCACAGACTGAAAGACTCTATCCTCCCTAGTCTTTAATCTCGAGGGACGACAAACACATTATGAGTCGGTTTCCTGGACAAGGATAAAGCCTAGTCCTGCACTAGACATGGCGAATCCCCATACAAAATTCCAGTTTAGTCCAGGACTAGGTTTAATCCATGTCTGGGAAACCGAACCGTAATGGCCCTATGAGAAACCGTAGGTTTGAGAAGAAGACTAGATAGATAGACTGGAGCTTCACCATTTAGTGCTCTATATGCAACTACCAGAATTTTAAAAGGAATCCTGAAATCCTCCGGGAGCCAGTGTAAGGAATATAAAATAGGTGGTTGCTGCTCCAGAATGACTGGTGGACTAACAGCAGGGCACGCTCTACTTGACTGCGCAAACCACAGGGATAAACCTCGACGAGGTGTACAGTTATACAAAAATAATCAACGACTTGGCGTAATATCCTATGTGAAGCCGAGTTGATTATTTTTATATTAACATCTAAATCAGACATTTAAAAGGATCCATTAGGCCGCCAGAAAGATCTGTTCAGTGACATGTAAATAATTGACACCCATGTGACATCTCTGGACCAATAAGAAAACAGTATTTAGCAACGCTATGGTGTGTATATATATGCATAGGGATAGTCAGGTGATAGGAGAGCAAAGTTTCCGATCATGCCGGCTTATGCTTCCAAATAGCACATGGCATCTGTGGGTTGGTCCTGCAGATTTCGTACAGTACGTTATCTAGTGCTTAGCCAGACTCTCACCACTCATTCCGTGCTGGGCTTTTTATCCAGAATGACACGGCACTTCTTTATTTTGACCCTGAAAAACATTTACACATAATCCATCTTGGTTTTACATCCCTGGCTACATCTTGCATCAAATTCACACCTTTGGTTTGAAGTGTCCTAAAGCTACCAAGGAAAGAGCCCTGTCCACCACCCCCCTCACCCCCCCCCCCGTACTATGCGCGGTAAACGTTATAGGTCCTCATTACCAGGCTTGTGCTTTTTGCTTTGGGTAAAAGCATCTGCTAAATATATCGAGATATCAACACAGAATACCGTGTTAGTGTTAGTGCTGTGTGGAATAAGCCGGCACCATCTGCACCGTTTCAGTTCCTTCTTGTCATCTAGCCAGGGCTGTAACTTCCACATAATGGCATCCACATGGCACAAAATATGTGTGTGTGTGGGGAGGGGGCTGCAAAAGATGTTTCTGTTCTCATGGTTGTCTCATTAGATCAGAAGAGATACGCATTATTGTTTTCTGTTGTTAATGTGTGCACGCATTCTGGTAGAAAGCACGCAGGCCCTTTGTGGTGGTAGAGCCTGTGAAGCCCGTACTGTGTGTGCGACGTTCCGTTTGTGCAGTGCTCAGCTCTGAAATGGTGATTCTCCCGTAGTTTCGTGCCTCGCAGGTATAGCGCTGCTAACGCCATATCCATTTATCCACCGTGACCTTTTATTCAGTGCAGGATCCTAGAGAGCCTGGAGCCTGTCTCAGGAGGTACAGGTCACAGCCTGTCTTGGCCTCGCTTACCCCATATTACCACTCGCATGTCATCACCTTTGGTTCCTGTAATAGAGCGCTTATAAGCTTTTACAGATACAATTACAAGCACGGCATGGGCATGAGACGCTTCATTATTAAATCTAGGATCTTGCTTCAAGATCGTTTGCATTCAAGGGAGCAGCGATGGTCTCAAAGACTAGCTCAAGGTGAGCGCAACTTTAGCTTTGTGAAGGAACTCCAAGCTGCCCATCACACTACTATCACATTACTACTGAAGGAGGAGAGAAGAGCCTTTTGTACTGTGGGCTTAAGCTGCCCCAGTAAGAAGTTGTGTGTCCAAACATAGCTTTTTGTGCTTTGGCCCAGGACGGCGTGCTGGTGTAGCACCACTGGGGGTTTGAATCCTGACCCTGTGTATGTATAGCGTTTGCCCTGCCTACAATAGATTGGCATCTGATACAGGGTTTATTCCACCTACCCCACTAATCCCTATGCTGTCTGACATAGGCTGTGCCCACCCCAGCTAAGCTGTTTGAAGATAGATGGACGGCTTTTAAGCACCCTTACAACCCAGACCAAGTTAAGCTGTTAGAAAACACCCCCCCCATGACCCTGACCAGTATGAGCTGTTGTTAGATGGATGGGTGGTTGGCTGTTGAACCCCACCCTCCAAAACCCTGATCATGATGAGGTGTTGGAAGATGGATGGATGGCTTTCGAGCCCCTCTCAATCAATCAATGACATGCAGACGTTCCATCTCTTTGTCGCCCACCTACGCAAACACATTTACCGAGATGAAGAATGTAAATCAAGCATGGCAGACTGAAGTGATTACAATTTTTCTTGTTCCCTATTGTGAAGGATGAAAGGGTAAACTACAGGCACTACTCAAGTAATGCTTGCAATTAATTTAGCTCTAGTCATGTCTAATAGTGCGAGCCGATGGAACTGCAGCAATTACCTTACTTTATTATCAGCAAGCATATCTGTGACCTGAGCAAAGAAAATAAGCAACCATAAATGGTCAAAAATCGTTGTCAGTGATCTCCGATCATTTCGTTTATGACAGTGTGTGAATGCATGTGTGCAACTGCCCTACGGTGGACTGTATTCCTCTCCAAGGTGTCCCTTTCTAGAATAGACAGAATCATTAATGGCATGTGTGCAACTGCCCTACGGTGGACTGTATTCCTCTCCAAGGTGTCCCTTTCTAGAATAGACAGAATCATGGTTTTATGTTGCAGTTAAAGGTATCTATGGAAATAATCATGGGAAACGCATGGCTTATGAAAAGCCAAACGGTAGATATCACATTTTTTTATGCAACTTAATAGTGCAACTGTGTTTGAAAGTGATTTTCAATGTGTCCTCATTTAGTGAGCTATATAATGATGTTTGACTCATTAAAGCCATGTCCAGACACCAGTAATTAAAAACAAACAGCGGTGACATTTCTCTTCCACATAATGACATTAAAATGGGGAAGTTGGCAGGGGGATAGTTTTGCGGTATATCAGTGTGATTCAGTTCAGCGTATTTTTAACGTTTCCGTGAAGATAGGGTTATATTTGTATACTTCATTAAGATGAATACCTTTATGGTATATGAAGACCCTGAGATTCATTGGCTCTCAAACTGGGAGAGCAAGGTCTATGTGTGGTGTGGGTCCAAGACAAAGAAGGGTTGTCTGTTCAGGAGAATGCTTCACTAAGTTCACCCTAGATGTCCATATAAGTGCCAAAATATGAAGGCAAATGAAACACATACTGAATGTTTTTTTTTTTATTTAACCCTGGGGAACCCACGGGGTGACTTTTACTTTTTTAAGATTTTACTTTTGTTTTTGGGTATGGTACACTGGGTTGTAAAGCAAGAAAATAAATACTCTATTTTGATGAGTGTAAGGCAGAAATAAAAGGTAGGGTCAAATATGACCCCGTGGGTTCCCGAGGATTAATCTAATCATACTGTATGCTGGTTATTGCATCTGTTGCATTGATTGCAGATTGTGATTACTAACCAAGGCTTTGGAGAACAATGATCTCTTGGAACATTTTGTTCATTTTGAGCAAAACGGAATGCGATGTTACTGAACTGTAAGACCAAAAAACAGCAAAGAGATCCAAGGCTCTGGTTGGATATCCAGCACTGCGTCGGACGCAGGTGGGAGCGATACACAGACCAGTGCTGCCACCAGGAAAGAGGATGCTATGTCTGTTTAGCGGTTACTGAAATCCACACTTCGCCACATATTACTTGTGCTGTGTGGGGGAGGGGGAGGTGAGCGTGGAACTAGGGTGCATTAAGAACAACAGGGCTGGATGAACCAGATCTGGGCAATGACGTAAAACAGTTTAGCTGTAAATAAGGATGTGGATATCGGCTGTGTGAAGAAAAATGTTGGTCAGCTTCCTTTTGAAGGTGAGAACATTCTATGTTTTGATTGACCGTGTTGGACTTAGATGGTGTGTATCTCAGCAGTTTAGGGGCTTGTTTACTTATGTGAAATGATCTGGGTTCGAATCCTGTGGCCGGCACAGTACCCATATCATCACTGGGCCCTTGAGTGAGGCACTTAATCCCCCAGGGATGCTGGCTGACCATGTTGTCAGATCTTCACTTGTACATGGCTTTAGGCAAAATCCTCTGCAGAATGAATGCAACAGAAATGCATTTTGGATGAACTTTACGCTGCTAAAATCTGCAGTCACCATTCTTTCCTGCCACTTCCCAAGGATGACACAAATAAATGAGTGGATTACAGTGCCCACTGTTCCAGACAAAGAAAGAGGGCAGTTCACATGCGGTTGAGCTTGCCTGCCGTGCGCCAAATGCTCCAGGTATCTAGTTGCTGCCGTCTCGCATTCCTAACCCAGTGGACTTCTCAATGGGTTTGGGCACGTGCTACAGTAACAGTGAGGTGTAATAATAGCTGCTATGTGGGCTATGCCCGGTTTCACTGCGGCAGTCCCTGGTGGAGGTCCTGCAATGATTCTGGAAGGTAAAATAAAGGCTGCGTTCTTGGAGAAACATCTGAACCCTCCTTTGGAAGAGAAAGAGATGGACAGGTGCTCTGCCAGAGCCAGATGTCTCGCCTCTTGCGGAATGTAGAGGCAGTAGCCAGAGCCGCATCGAGCTGCTGCCCACTCCAGCTGAAGATTCTATGCATGGGCTAATTCATCAAAATTATTTATTAGTGCCAAAAAAAATGTGCTGGGGAAATAACTGATGAGGTTGTGATTTTTTTCCCCCTTTTGGTTAAAGAGAAATTGCATAATTCTGCATCTTCCACTGACTCTTTGTCTTTCAGCAACTGCCCGTGTCGATCGCTGTGACTTGGCCACTGTTCCTAAACTTTGCCGGATCCTGCCTAGTCCCGGCATTCCTAAAGCAGAAGGTGCTCTCGCCCCAATTCTACGATTGATGACACGACAGCAGGTTGCATTAGTAGCATTAGAGAATAGAGACGATGCTGTCAGCTAGTTAGCATGTAAAGGAGCTCAGTAAGGTGAAGCAGGCAGCTTGAAATTATTGGTACATAAAACCCGCTCCTGCTGCGTTCCCATGACTCCCTGCGACAAGACTAGTCTCTTCCCTCCATCTGGTCTCCATGCTGGAGAGTCGAGACAGTGGCAGGGAGACAGAGAAGAGGCAATAAAGGATAGAGATGCCGCCGGGGATGGCAGTGAGTGGCGAGAGCCAAAGGTCACGGGAGAGACACATGGCAGATAGAGAGCCATTGTAACATTGCATGCTGTAGTCTTGTTTACATTTCCAAGGGGAAACTGCATGTGGGGAAGCCAATGTAACAGTCAAAGGGGCTAAATATAGCAGCAGCGAGTGCTGTGTTTGCACGGTAGGGCAACACAGAACTGCCGCAGAAAGCTTCCAGCCCAGCCCCCTTTCCCTGTACGATTACTGGAATAATTTCCTACTGTAACTATACACAGTGCACCATCGACTGTATACACACGTCGGTTGGATACGTACACTGTGCACTCAGCGACTCAGCGGTAACGTACACAACCTGCCGAATTCTAGGCCGATCGAAAGAAAGGCAAAAAACAATGCTGGGGGAAAACGGAGGAGGCAGCAGCCTGAAGAGGGAAGCTGGCAGTCACGCAGCGAGAGGTGGCCCCTCA
The DNA here is from genome assembly GCA_026774425.1 of Petrocephalus zakoni. Lineage (NCBI taxonomy): Eukaryota > Metazoa > Chordata > Actinopteri > Osteoglossiformes > Mormyridae > Petrocephalus > Petrocephalus zakoni. The sequence goes on along the minus strand of JAODKN010000041.1, from coordinate 31,441,190 downwards.
GAGGAGAGTCGGCTTGGGAAGGCGAGCCCCTCACTGAGCCGCGGATGCAGGGATGAGTTTACATCTGTCCTTGAGTTAAACAGAAGGGCTGTGCCTTCGGCGGCCAATCAGAGCGCTCGCCATGTGCCGCTCCGCTCTGCAGGTAGGCGCAGGTGCTGATGCAGAAATGCTGATGACTACACGCTCTCTGCACTTCTCCAGTAATTGTGCCCCCCCCCAACCACCACCTTTGTAAAATTCATCCCAGCTCCAAGTGCTGGATCAACCAGCAGGAGAACGGAATAATAAAAGCCATCAATCAGTTGGCATGCTTAGAAGAGCCAAATTACCGTCAGATCGTGCGGAGGGCCCCATGTGGCGGCCTCTCTGCCCCGGCTCCCATAAATATATTCCAAGTACAATGATACTTGGACATTTTCTCCTGCCTGCGACCTGAATCTGGGGGCTGACCCCCTGGAAGGGGTGCCAGGAAGTGGCAGCCTCCCTTTTTAATTTCCTGGAATCTCTCACCCCCTCACTTTGTACTTTTTGGTTCAAGAAGTGGGGGGGGGGGGCAGTATAGCGAATGAAGACGAGGGGAGATCCTACTGTGCCTATGAAGGAGGGAGACGCAGTGACAGGCGAACCTGAGCAGGGGAAGCTGCTCGTTATCCGTTAGCTGGACTGGCCTGGGTTGCTGCTGTATTCAGATTGAGTAAGACAGGAGTGGCCGGTGTTCCCTGAATGCCACATGGAGGAAGCTTACTCAGGGTGCTTTTTATTGTGGTTTCAGAGGTCCGTCACTTATGTGGTGGGAAAAAAAACCACATAAAGACCATTAAGGTGCAGCAGTGGGGTGGTCTGTGGCCCAGTGGGTTAGGTCACTCTGACTGTGATCAGCAAGTCACTGGTTTAAGCCCTGCCCTCAGCACACCTCTACCCCCCTGTTTTTCTCCTTAAAGAGAGAAAGTTGGGATATAGGAAAATAAGCATTCCAATGCACATGGACTCATACTTGTGCAATTGGCAAATAAAGCATCATTTCATTAAGTCAGTGTTTCCCAGTCCGGTCCTCGGGGACCCACAGCTGGTCCACGTTTTTGCTCCCTCCGAGCTCCGCAGTCCGGTCCTCGGGGACCCACAGCCGGTCCACGTTTTTTGCTCCCTCCGAGCGCCCTGCCAGACACTCCACATTCAGACTGTCTGTGGGTCCCGCAGGGTCGGATTGGGAAATACTGCATTAAGTTAATCAAAAATAACTCCCTCATTCCATCCCCGCTTTATACCATTCCTCCGTTTCCCAGCCGCCGTCTTGCCATCTGTCCTCTTTCTCCGCTTCTAAACATCGGGGCTGTTTCCACGGCAGAGTGACACAGACGTTGCCTTGTGCCCTAACAGTAACTTCTTAGGACGTCCCTGCCGACATGCCCCGTTTTGGTAGGAGGCACGTCCATCGTCCGCCTCTCCCCCCCGCCCTCACACCACACCAGTCCAATTATTCAGCTCTCCTTCCTCTCTCCACTTTCTCTCAGGCTGCGTGCAGCTCAAGGTTAAGATTTACCAGTGGACTTATAATTGATCTCCCATTAGCCACTGCCTTGTGTGGGATTTCAGGCAGAGCGATGAAATGCTATGCGGACCGAAGGGCGGCCCCGTTTAAGCTGACGTCTGACACATAGAGCTCGTTATTATCGTATAATAACTGTAAGAGCAGCGGCACAGTCTGAATGGCAGGGAATCGGATAGGGCCCATCCAGGCTGTGAGTCTGTCCCTCAGCTTCAGACCTTACAGCAGCGCTCCTGGTGAAAATTACGAACCGCGTCAAACAGAGAGAACGCGATTCGTCAGCTAGATGCGTTTTTCCCCATTCATTAGTAGTTTTCTTTTTTTTTGCGAACATTAGGCACTGGGTAGTTATTGCTGTGATGAAGCCGCTTTTGGATGTGAATTCCAGAGCGTGGTGAGGTTTGACTGAGGAGGGTGCTGGCTGCCCCCCTGCCCGATGGGGACGCGGGCACGCGACCGCACTGAGAGCAGAGGAAACCCCTTCCCAGCCTCACAGCATTCTCAGCGCCTCTGCTGCCGCCCAGCTCTCTCTCATTCACCCTCCTCATTATTTAATTCCCCCAGTGAAGCGCCTTGAGGCATCGACATCGAGCGAATGCTTAAAATTAAAGCTCCCGATTGTTTGCATGCGCTCCTCCACATGGGCGTCTCCCTTTAGTGCTCGAGTGAACTCCTGCATAACACCTCCTCTGCCGAATAATGCAACCTCAGCCCCCCACGGGGCTAAACGAGCCACAATGAAAAGACCTGGCTCTCTCTCTCCCCTCTCTCTCTCTCTCTCTGTCTCTCTCTCTCCTTCTCCGCTCTCTTTCTCTCTCCTCCTCGTCTTTCTCCCTTTCTCTCTCATATTGGAGGAGGTTGTAAATATTTAATGAATTGGCTGCCTCGGTCTTCTGTGCACTTCAAGAGGATTCTCCCTGCTGCAAGGGCGTGCAAGGTCACTGAATTGTCGCGGGATGCTTTACATCACTTCCTCCATCCGAAGCAGGTGTCCAGTTTCGCAGTGTTCTTGCAGCCAAACCGAATAAACCATATGCAAATAACTTACTACCCGGCAGCCTGAATACCATCAGTGCCAATGTAGGTTAAAATAACTTTCCTCCGGCCCATTTAGTGATTTTAACGCTGCCGGGACAGCATACATCCTGCGTCTCTCAGCCCCCCACCAGTGCAGCAAGCACAGAACTTCCCACTTGCCTTCAGAATCAGAATCGTTTCATTGGCTATTTATGAAAAGTAAGAGGAATTCTCTTTGGTGCGGGTGGTCTTGCAGGACGAGATGCAGAGAGATGTCAAACTAAGTGAGCCATTGTGGAGCCAACTGCTGGATTGACTTGATAAACTCCATCTATCTTTCCTTGAAATGGGATGGTCTTCCGTACCCCTAACTGATGAGCAAATCTGCAGAACTCCATGGACAGGATAACTAAGTAATACCATTTCTGTGGACTTATTAAGTTTTGGAAATTTGGCAAAAGGTTGGATTGAGTGACTTTTGGTTCCCAGGACTGTAACACATGATGCAGAATCCTGAGGCGGTCTCATCTCAAAAACAAGGAATGATCTTTAAAAATGGTTTTAAAAATTTGCTCTTCAATTATTCCGCTTTTAGATATTTTGCGGGCTCAGCTGGAGCTGATTAAGATGCTGGTGTTTCGTTTCACGGAGACATCCTGTAGACCAGCACATGTTTGTTGCAGTCACGCTTGTATGAACCAAGCCCGCGTCAATGTGGCCTGCTTTTCCAGAGAGACATACTGCATCATCGCCGCCTCACCAGATGAAGCTGTTGCTGCATAATAGCTTCCAGTTACTTAGTAAGGCTAAGGAGCTGCTCTCGCTCCACTGGGCTTGGATCAGCACAACTGGGTCATCTGTTTCCCTGTAAACCACATTTATAGTACTGAAGCCCTCCAGTGACATAATGAGTTTAATCTTTAATTGACTTTTGAAACCGACCAATAGGGTGGTTTCGGATGAGCTGGAACCACAAATCCACACAGACTAGCTCAGTAGGTAACAAGGAAATTGATAATTTTGCTTCAGAAAATGGATAATTTTAGAATTTGGATAAAAGCCCGGGCTAATCTCTAAACCCCTTTAAGGATCAGTACTGGGAAGGACTGGGTTTAAAGAGACATGGATTTGGCCGAGGGAAAAGATGCTGTGGAGATGCTGCAGGGCATCGGTAGAACCAGGACCATACAACCACAACTTCAAGCTTTTAAGGTGTTACCTTGGATGGCCGCCGTATCCATGGCGCTGTCAGCTGACGGGCACTTCGGCATGTAGGGTGCAGGTTAATGAGCCTGCCAACATATGACGCATGGGTGCAACAGGAAAGCACAATGACGTGAGCCAGCTGACCTAGCAACCACCTCCACGTGTCTTCCTGACAGGCGAGCGTACGTCACTGGCTCCGGGCATTCACTGCACTGTCTCTACTGCAGAGCCCAGCTCCTTGCCCAACCCCGACTGCCCATTAACAGAAAGATGCAATTAAAGTTCACACCTCAGTTTCTAGATGTGATCACATCTGTTGAGTTTCCATGGTTACATAAACATCTGCAGATTTTGTTTCCTTACTTTATTGTACTGTGTGACTCTCTTTTTCAGTAAAACTGGGCTGGGGGCATTAACCTCTCTAGTGTCTCAAACTTCAGTCACTAACTTCAACATCTCTGAACCAGTATCTACTGCCCCCTTGTGGTGACTCCAGCTCCCACACCACACAGCAGATAACGTTTGACTTTTGCAATCCCAGTAATGGTGCTTCTTCAATGACTGGTTTTTGCTCAAGCAAAAATTCTAATTAATACAAGTCCTTAATTAGGTAGCTAGAAATGACTGATCTAAAATGGGATTTTGTACTAAAGCAATTATGGGTGCTTAAGGAGTTACCATAAAAGGGCGCCTGTCTGAATCCGAGCACTCAGCCTTAACTTTACAAATCTGTTTTCTTCATTTTGTTCATATATAGTCCTTAGCGTAAACTATAGCATAAGCTTAACTGTCACTTCATTTTCTGTAACCACTTACCTAATTCTGGGTAGTAGCGAGTCTATTCCAGGAACCACGGAGCTGGGTCCCACCCTAGATAGGATTCTTGGGCACAAACACAATTTTTAGAAACACCAGACCATATGAACTGCATGTGTTTAGACCGTGAAAAGAGCCCACAAGCAGGCTGCGGACAGACCGTGGAGGTTATGCACATTCTGCCCGCAGAGCCAAGGCAGGAATTAAACCGACAGCCTTTGCTGCATGAGACCACAGTGCTGCCCACTGGACACTTTAATTATGCATATTTAACTTTTATGAGCAATATAACATATTTTAAGATAACATTCATCTATCCCTCCATATTCTTATCACTTTCCCTGGTCAGTGTTCTGGGGCAGGGGAGCCTGGTGTTTACCCCAGGCAGCACGGGACACAGGGCGGGGGACCACCTGCAGAGAAGGTTAAGGAAATCGCATCTTTTCTTAGCTAGCTTTTGGGCTCTCTGGGTGGATTATCTCTCCACGCTAGTGTTCTAACAGCTGAGACCGTCATCAGAAGGTCGCATAGGTACAGATACATGCTTGTGGATGTTTTGGTAATTGAGCAGTGCAGAAATATCCATATTCCATTTCATTACTGTTTGTGAGTTGACTGTTGGCTGAGATGTTTTTTTTTCCTGTTCTCTTATCTATACTGTGTTGTCTGGTTGTTCCATGTCAGTACAAGCACCACACCAAGACAAATTCCCCGTAAGTCTCAACTTACACGGCCAATAAATCTCATTCTGATCCTGATGCCCACATTCACACTTCTTTAATTCCTCTGCAGACACAAAGGCAGATGGAGCAGGAACCCGCAGACCCCCTCCTCTGAGAGCCAGGAGGACCGTCCATCGTCCCAGCAAGGTGGCACTCATCGAAGCATTAATGCATGCTTAGGGAGTCACTTTGGGGCGTATTTTGCCCCTAGTAGTTCATTTAAGCATATTTTAGAAATATCTATTAAGTACTGAAATTATATCTAAGCAAAAGAGGGGCTAAAGCATTTGACGTTAAGAGACTCTTTCATGTTATACGTAGCAGGTAATACCTGACCTGGCAAAATGGATAAAGTGCATCATTCAATACCTTAATCACTGACATAAGTACCCCAGGTGTCGTTTACGCTGCCTATTGGGTGGAGGTTTATTACCCACTATCACATGTCATACCTCTCAGTTCTGATAGGCTGATTTCTTCTTTCACCTGTCCAGACAAGAACAGCAGGTTATTGCTTTGGGAATTTGTTGTGCTTGTTGTGTTGCTATATATTCTGATTATTTATTCTGCTGCTGATGCTCCTTGTGCTTGACCCGTGTTGCTGTTTGACAGTTGACTTTGCTTAGCCCTTCTTGGATTTGGTTACTTTGGATTTTGTTCTGTAAATAGCCTGCAAATATTGTCTCCACTGTGAGTAGTTTGGGGAGTAGGGAGTGTGTCGCCAGTTTGTTTGGATTAGTTGTCTCACTGTTTTGGGGCTAGTTAGGAAGATTGGTAAGCTTTGTCTATTTTTATTTTCTCACTTTTTTGGTTTAGGTAAAGAAATACCTTTTTCTAGCTATAGATGTGTTTTGTTTGTTATTCTAGCCTGGTCAGCTCTTGTGGTTATTCCCTCTGCTAATAAAATCACTAGCACAAAGTAGAGATCTCACTCCTATTTTTGTTGTGCCTGACCCTAGACCGGGACCTCAAGGGTTTGAATGCATAACTTTTTTGGTGACTATAGCCTGTACTAGATGTACCTAACAAGGTGAGCATGAAGTGAAGTGTAGGTTTCTTGGACTGGGTATTTTTCAGTGGTTTTATTGCCATCTAGTGATCAACATTAAGAATCACAATGCTGTGTGGAAAACAGCTGCACTGTAAAAAAAATATATATTAAAATATATAATTGAATGAGACCCCCTGCTGACCATAGATTTGATGTTTCCAATCATTATTTTCGACCATTTTTCTCTGATGAAACATAAGTTACCCTGAGCTGACTGGTCGCACTTCCATATGGCCATTTGGAATGATAAATATAGTCCAATGTGTATTTCTGTGTGCGTATAATACTAGTCGTAAAGCCCAGTTGCCTACCTCTAGGTAAGATTAAAGCACAGTGTAGCAGAATTTAACCATAAGCAGAAAAAGTCATACTCTTGATCTCAAGGCAAAGAAGCGCAGCTTCCATGCTTCCCCCTGATCTCCTCCAACATCTCCTCAACTTCCAAAATCCACACAGTTGGCCCAACAATTCAGAGCTAACCCTAGCTACAAAAGTAACTGAAAATGTGCAACTTCACGCTGGAACAGACCTTGGCACGGAGACGGAATCGTGTAGCAGCAGCTATACACGCAACAGAAACCTGATGGGAAAAGCAGAGCAGGAGGATCAGCAGAGTTCTGACCTTATTTCAAGATGTTAACCCTAAGAAAAGAAATACGAGCCATGTCATGGTTTCCCTACATGCTGGACATTCCTAATGAAGAAGAGCATTCTTGGAGTCCTGAGAAGAAGGCTGCTTGCCCTTTCCTTGTCCTGTGAGGCCTTCAATGGCCCAGAACTCTGCTGGAGATTGACCTGGTCAGCCAGTCTGGGGGTGGCGGGGGGGTTTTGGTAGGACACAGCAACACACAAATGGGAACGGCACAGCTCACAAAAACAAGGCTCCAAAAAGTTTAATTGATCAAACACTTAATTTCATATATTTCAAACTTATTATAAAAGCTGTATGATTATATACAGAAATACATTTGATATACACAGTGATAGTAATAGGAGGCTATAACAGTATATATAAATTCTAAAAAGATTACTGCTGACATTTCAGCAATTATTTGCCGTATGTTGTTCTCTCATATTATTACCCATTTGCAAAACCTTCAAACCATCATTTTACTTCCAGAAATAAAATGAAACAAATTATACTTATCTAGCATCAACAAACGTGAATTGTTAACAAACACACGCATTGCACTACTGTTCTACACCTTAAGTGAATATGAGAACGGAAAGTGGCACTTATGAATGTTGTTTTCCCGACTGTAAATAAGAAAACATACAGTTGTGTTCAAAATTATTCAACCCCCACTGAAATTGAGTGTTTTGGCCAGTTTGACATTGATTTTGATCAT
>JAODKN010000041.1:31404117-31433383 GCA_026774425.1 Petrocephalus zakoni | reverse complement strand
TCCTTGTAAGATTTCATTCTGAACGCAATTACAAATGTACACTGAATTCCCTAAAACCCTTTACAGCATTGGGGGTTGAATAATTTTGAACACAACTGTACATTACTGTGCAAAAGTCTTAGGCAGTCACATAACATGATGTTTAAATAATTTTAATGTTGGTGTAAAACTATGATATTGTCTGTTGAAGTGCGTCAGTGTAGCTATTTCCAAACCTCTCCTAAAATCACCCCATTATTTCCAGCAACTGTCCAATAAACCCATGTGTTTTTTCACTCGACCCCCCACCTTTAGCTGATCAGTCTCGCTGAGTTCAAGCTGGTCTCGATAGCATGGGTGGGAATCATTTCCCACAGCAAGGAATCGTCCGTTTATGCTTTTTGCTGACCTCTGTCAGGTGAGCGCAGAATGCACAGCTGTTTAACCCCGTTAAGGTGATTGTGCAGACTGGCCGGTTAGCACTGTCCGTACTACGAGTCGTCACTCGTGAGCCCCGTCGGTCAGCCTCGACTAGCTCTGCCGGTATCTCACTATGCCACTCATGTGGGATCGTGTCACATTGCTGACCACTCAACATGCTTCATTCGGAACAGGAAACATATTTTAAAGTCAAAGAGAATCGTGAAATGCCATAAAATAATCCCATGCTCTCAAGGTACTGTCGTTAGGTTTAATAATTAACCCCACTCCGTGGCAGATTAATGAGTTCAGGGGCCCCTAGGCTACGTTTTCCCTCGGGTCCTCATCTGTGACTAATTCCCAAAACGATATGACAATTAACTATAAAACCATTAAATATTAGTGGCTATGAAATAATTTCTGCAAAGTGAGATAGAAGGCGATGCTGCGTCAAACGAGAGTGATCGCAGAGAAAGAGCAAGAAAGTGGTGAGACTTTCACATCACGTCACATAATTCAAGCTGCCAACGCGTCACCTAGACCTGAGCACAGTCTTTCACACAGAGTGTTATTTAAAATGACTAGGTCAGAAGCGCCAGAGCACTGCACTTAACCTGAGTGCATGGTGTCCAGAAATACTTTGGCCTTGTGCACAAAGAGTATGTGTACCGCAGGATATATGCCAGTCTGTATGCAAGCAGCTATATGCACAATACCGACAAAGTAGCCAAACAGCACGGATTATCTAAACATTAAAGGGAAAGGTTGTATCTTATCTTAATCTGCCTGTTGCAACTGAAGTCGAGATGTGATGTGCATTTTTTTCTGTCTGTTAAAACATGTTTTTTGTAGTTGGAAGTTAAGCATTTCCTCATTAAGACAACGGTATGCAATTATGTTTACCTATAAAACAAGTTTTTTAATATTAGAATGTTGTCTAGGTACTTTCCTGGCATAAATCTCATGGATCAGGCCTGTAAAATCCATTTTATATAAGAAACAGACTACACATACCACAAAATAAGGTATACTTTTAGAATTGGTCTCCCCATTCAGATTTAACCAATCACCAACTCGCAAGCAACTCTGTTCTTTGGTTAAAAACTACATGTTTAATAGCAGTGAAATTTCCCTATTAGAAAAAGTGAAACTTTGCCCTTTTAATTTTTTTACAGAGGTGTGCACATTGTTCTTGGGTCAATTATGACACAGCAGTTACAGTCTAATAAGTGGCCACTGAGGGTATGCAGTATACGGCCATTTAGTTACAATGGCCATTTATTTCTGTTTTGTTGTTCAGTGTGCACTGAATAAACAGTTTGAAAAGTTTATTCCCCAAGTTACTGATGAACGACAGCTTATTTTATGCAAAGAAATGGAGGATAAAATTATAGAAAGAGGATGTCTACGTGGGCTGATGGCAAGAGTGGGTTATTTTTGAAGTGAATGACAAGGAGATGGCGCAGAGCAAAAATACCTTACCAGGGTTCGGCTAGGCTGGGCGCATCTATCTTGGTAATGAGTTGCAAAATTTGCTGCTGTGAAGTTACATTTCCTTTCTGTTAGTGATAAAGGAAGCTGCATTTTTTTGCTTTTTTACAGAACTATTGCTTCAATCCACCCTGTGCGCCCCTGGACTCGATGAGCGCGGACTTCGGAGTACAATCCAGAAACACCAGATAATAAAACAACCACAGAGGCCACAGCACCATGAACAAACGCAGACTGGGTAAGTGCTCATGCGAACAGGCGATGCCTTGCTGGTAAACGATACTTATTTATGGAGGGTAACTGGCAGCTACAGTCCTCTTGGCAGGCCTCAGGCTCAATGGGTGTTTCATGGGTGCCCAAATACAATGAGAATAACTTACCCAAGAGCAGGAAGATATTACTATTTAAGCATGATATGTACGGATACATCCGAAGGGGGCAGGAAGGCAGGATGGGCAGTGTACCATGAAGTTTATGTGGTGACATTTCTGTTCCCTGTACGAGGTGGGTGAGGTCCGCCTTGAATAGGGAGAGGGTGTTTACCAGGGCTGCCATGCATTGTACCTGTTTCTAATAGAGGGGGACTCACTGTACTGTGACTCCTGGGCTACATGCTACTTTTAAGTGACATACACAGGACGTATGATTATGACGGTAATTAAAGGAATCGAAAAATGTCCAGCCTAGGAAGCATTACCCAATATGGGGGGCTTTGCGCCCAACATTCTCCACCACGTTTTTCCAACTTCACCGTTCTTTTCTACCATCTCTGGCCTAAAATAATTTTTGTTTTCTGCCTTTTCAAACTGTTTGATTAAAATGCTGCTTCTTAAATAGTTAAATGAAACTATTGAATACGGCGTGTTTTTATATAGCACCTTTATCAATATGGGTGGTCAAGTCCACTTTAACGAGAGTCAAACTTACGAACTCACGACAGTTTAAGGTAACAAATAGGTAAAAGGATAAGAGAAAAACTCTGGAGGCCCAAAGTCAACTGGCTGTCCAGTCAGGTCAGAAAACAGGGTATGGTTTGGTGTAGTACAGTCTTCTGTACAACAGGAATTCCTGCCCAGTCTTCCAAGCTGTCTGTGGATCATTATACTTTCTGTAGAACGGCTCACTCTTGTAGACTAGTCTTCAGTCCACTACTGACCAGTAGCAAGTAGCAGCTTTATTTATGGTAGATTAAGGTAAAGAAATACATCTTCAACCTGGATTTTAAGAGTCCAAGGGGGGACTGTATGCATGACAAAGCATTATGGAGGAAGTTACTAGCGTATAGATGGAGAACTTGCCTAGCATGCTGTCAGAACAGACTGTTTTCTTATCACTCATCCATCACTTGACTTCCTTAGAGCAGCTTCTTAGATCGATTTGGCAATTTGGTTGTACCAAGAAATGTGTTTCTGCATTATTAGCAGAGGAGTGGGAATTATTTTTTGCAAATTCCTCCCTGTTGGCAGCATGTTAAGAGCAAAAAATGCAGGTCCAAATAACTATTCAAGGTACTGAGCATTTGCACAGCATCCATAGGTGCAGTCTCTACATCCACAATCCTTGCATGTCATTTTATTATTGTGTATTTAAATTATGTAAATTATGTAAATTTCATCTTCAGGGACTTGCACTGGACAGTGCACGTGTAGCCAGTGAAAATCATGTGCGTCGGTGCGTGTCGACTGTGTGCAAGGAAATTGACCACGTGTTTCCAGTAGGTGGCAGCACTGACTTTCTACAGATCAGAGGTCCACCAAGAAAGGGTAGAGGAAGAATAGTTATTGTAGCTGTAGTAGTTGTGGTGGACAGCTGTACAGTTAAATCATTATACCCCAGTATATTGTATTTCCAAAAGCAACACTATTCCGGAGTTGATGAGTACTAATTTTGTTGTAAGGATTTCAAAATATTGCGGTAAGCCAAATTACCTTAATACTACCCAAGTAATAATTTTAAAACTGTTGATAAAAAGTTTACCCATTTCACTACACTGCTGGTATTTGTGTTTGTTGCAATACATCTGCCCTCTGCTGGTCTGGTGGAATATCACAGCTGTATGGATGCAACAATCGTAGCCATCTGCATCCGCAGCCAGATATAGAATGAACACAAGTTTCCGCACACACAATAGTCTGGGGGCCGAAAGCACATACGGAAAAGTGAAGCATGAAGTATGGACTTTTGTGTGTCAAGCTGTAGTATACATGTACTGGATATCCAGATTGCAGATACATTACCTGTCTATTTTGTCCTAGGTTTTAAATGGTTCGGAAGTCTATCGAACCTTGTAAATAGTGGCTCCTTAGATAAAAGAACCTCCAAGACTACTGCAAAGCATGATGGGAGTCAGGGTCAGAACTTGCTAGCAAAGAGGCACAGCGATGACACAGAACTACATCGCCACAGTCCCAGCCACGCCCAGTCCAGTGACGCATGCTCGCATTTGGCCACTATGCCCCGCAAGGAGAAGAAAGGCAAAAAATCGAAAAAGTCTGCCGGTGGAGCTGTACCAGAGCTACGGAAGGGCGACCATGTTGCTAACTCGCCCCTGCTGAGTGTGCTGTCTCTCCAGGGTGTGTCATCCATAGATGGGGCCTCTCTCCTAGTAAAACCACACCCTGTAGATACTAGTGCTTCGCAGGCTGCTACCAAGCAGAGCTCAGGACAGCCAGAAGATGAGACGGCCAGCACGTCACAGCAGTGCCCTCTGTCCCCTGAGGTTCAGGAGAAGCTGCCTATGGCAGAGAAGCTAGAGGAGCACAGCCAGCCCAGGACGACGATGACCAGCCCAGTGGGGCCCAGCAGAGCTCTTTCGGAGCAGCACGAGAAGCTGCTGGGGGAAGCCCAGGAGTCACAGCCTTTGACCAGGTGATATTCGTTACAAAGATAATTCTTTTCTGAAGGTGTCTCCTTACATACGTTTCACACCCCAAATAAGAACTTTTAATAAGTGCACACATGCATATATATTATATAATTTTGCATAGATAATGAGTAACTGTTGCCTGCATTAGCTTCTTATGAAGGCATTTCACTGTGGTCATCGCACTGCTATTTTACAGTATGTCCCTCGGTTTCTAACGCTGTGTTATGCTGAATGCTTAATAAGGCCACGCAGAGTAAAGTCAGGGCTGCTGTGCTGTTTCTTGCATTCCTCTTTATCCTCTTCTTCCATGACATCCATCTACCTTCTGTAACTGCTTGTCCTATTCAGGGTCACAAGGCAGGTAATGACCCAGGATGCAGTGCCAACCCACTCACACACCATTCACTCATGCATGCATACCTATGGATCATCTGGTAACTCCACTTAACCTCAGCATGCTTTTTGGACAGTGGAGGGGGGGGAACCAGAGAAACCTGGAGAAAACTCCACCATGACACGGGGAGAACATGCAAACTCCACACACATGGAGCCATGGCAGAGACCTGCTAACCACTGCACCACCATGCCAGCCCACTTCCATGACAAATGTCTATAATGAGCAGATATTACAGGTTCATTTCACATGAAATAGGTCTGTCTGACACAGTTAAGCACATGCGCACACACAACCCAGCACATCGACCACCAGCCTACTTGAGACCACACACACTACATGACTTCCATTATTCTCTGTAAGGATAATTTGATATTTTACAAGCAAATTATACTTCTTAGGGATCATTATTTGAAGTTTTTTTATATATATATATAAAAATGATATCATAATAGACATTCTGGAATATATCAAATTATCTTTTGAAAAAATGTCTCTCATTCTGTCCATTGTTACGTAGAGAATCTTTAGCTCCTCAAAATAATTGTACACTAATTAGTTAAGATACTGCATTATGTTCTCCAGCGTTTTTATTAAAACACACAGCCCAGTGACTGTGCGTTTTATCACCAGTGTTTATTTGAAACTGATGGGCTGATTTTGTTCTTGACCATCTGTTTTACTGGAGATCCTTGCTAGAGGGTGAAAGTAAGGTTACTGAAGCAATGTGCTGGTCTCTTTAAAACGAGTCTGCAATCACTGAATTTTACTGGATTTTCTGACAAATCTTGGGAGGTATGAAAGTTCTGCGTTTAACCCACATTTTTCAAGCAATGCGTGCAGTTCGTTGTGATTGAGTTGAAACTGTCCGTTTTTGTTTATAACTCTAATCATTTACAGTGTGCTTGTAAACACTCCTGTATGTGTTTTTTTAACATTTTTTTAAAATATATAAATGAGTTTAACACACCATTCGGGCCAAGACAAGTGGTTAAAGGATGGATGGATAACATTTATACATTTTCCATTCATCCATCTCTTCCAACCAGTTATGCCGGATCATCTTCCTCACTTTCTATATGAAAAAATTAGCAGAACATCCAGTGTAACCGAATCTTCTAAATACTGGTCACAGCCTAGCTGCATTGTCGCAAACTGTTTCCCAAGAAGAGGATATCAGAATCTTGCTGTTCTCCACCGTACTGTAACTAAAGTGTGCAAACGTTAAAGATAAGCCATTAGGGAATGTTTATCGCAAATGCTTAAGCAAATTAATAAATAAGGAACACAATCGTCAAAATAATACAAAGAACATTTCCCCTCGAGCTCCCTAGTGCTGGATGATTAGAATAGTAACTGACAGTTCTTTCAAAGTATTAAGGTTCCTAAAGAGCAACTTTAGGAACAGATGGCACTTGCTAAACTTGGTACCGCCCTTGGATCCTGGAGTTGTAGTGGCGAGCATAAACGTCGCTCCCATGAAGGACTGCCCTCACGCTGAAGTTTTGGGTGGGGACTCTGGCTGTGAGATCCCAGCGGACAGAAGCGCTCATCTTCTGCTGTCCACTGTGCGCAACTGAACGTGAGCTCCGCCGGTGGGTCAGGAAAGGGAGGAGGACATCCGCTATAGGAGCCGGGCAGAAGCACATCATCTGTTTTTTCTGGACGATGGGTTTGAGGTAGGACTGTTTTACATAAGACGTGAATTTACTCTGAGAAGCGTATAACGGGTTGGAGCGTAGATCACCTGTAGTCACTATAAAGCCAATAAGCGGATCCTGTCCGACAGACATACGTTGCTTGTTTGATAAAGTTCGATCTAATATGCTTCACTCGTATATGGTAGTAGGATGTAATGTGATAGCAAAAATGTTTTACACTCACTAAAAACAAAATACGTCTACTTTAAGTGAAACAAACAGCCACTTTTTAGCGTGACAGCCTGATTTACAATTCTATAAGAAAACAAGAAGTTAAACACTTTGGAATGAAAGATTCTTTCATCACAAGACGTGTATGTTATAGGGGGCTTATAATCGGTATATTAAAACACGATGCTAATACTGTTCGCCTGTGATCTGGGGTGGAGACGAGATGTTATGCAACGCGTTTGAGGTTTGGTGTCCTGGAAGTTTTCTTTTCCAGAGAATGACGCCCTTTTCTCGCTGAGTTAGGGCTGAGACCGTGCAGCTCTGAGAAAACTCTTTTTCAATTCTAATTTATTTTATGTTTTTATTTTTATTTTCTTTTTTTTTCTATGGCAGGAATGAGGAATGTATGCTTTCGGGTAGGGTGGAGGAGTATTACAGGATGGGCTAAAACTTAGTTCCACAGCAAGCCATAATCAGATGTTTTGCATCATAGATTGTTGTCTGCTAGGATGATTTTTAATTGAACTGCTGACACATGAGGTGCTAGCTAACATATAACAGAAGTAGCCTGGCTGCAAGTGACAATTTTGATGCATCCTCATGGGATCCTCATGATCACTTTTGGTATAAATCTTGGAGCCATAAGACTGGTTGATTTACGTTCAAGCAGCTTTGAAGCTCCACCCCCCCAGAGAAAGATATGACCTGTGGCCTTCAAGAGGCAGCCTTTAATTCCAGTGAGAGGGACCCAAAGCCCTCACACAGCTGTAACTTCTCAACAGGAATTCCTGCCCAGTCCGGAGGAATCCGGTCTGGAATGCACCGCGGTTGAGTGGTGCTTGAGGTGCTGTTAGCTCATGAGGGCCAAGTTCACACTGATGTCAGGGGTCTGTTCCAGTCTCACCATAGCACCCAATTTAATAATTATACTAGTGCAGTGAATCAGTAGCCTTAATCTTCTGGATTACTGTGGTTTTGTCTGATGTCTATAATAATACAGAGAAGAGTTTATGATGTATTTTAATTTGTGGTATCCCCAATGGTGCCGCTTTGGGAAGCTTACTCGGAATGACATTAGCCTGCATCGCTAGGCATCCTGTAAATAGGGCAGTTCAGCTGGTAATTAAGCTGAATTTAGCTGAATAGCCCCAATCCATAGCCATTATTTTCCTTATTTCAGTTTAAATGTAACCAGAGAGAGTTTCTGGCTTTAGGGACGCGACTCCCATAAGGAAGTGAATGTGTGCATGCGGCTGGCCCGTGAACCTCTGCGTGGCATGTGGTATCTATGGCAGTGTTTAGGGACGTGTGAAACAGCTGAACTCGAATGATCTTCTCACAAGCGCCAGGCATGTTTTGAGGGGCCACAACTTACAAAGCTGTTGTGTAATGACTGGGAATACTGGCAAGAGCAGACCACCCATGATTACAAAGCAAGCTCCCAGCCTTCTGAAAGAAATTAATACTTTATGTACATACATTGCTTAGTGTGCTTTCAGGACAGACTTACATATGTCACTTTTAGCAGTATTGTAATTACCATTGTAATTTATTTTTCTATTTTCATAGAAATACCTTTTTGTGGAAGCAATGTCAAGCTAATGAAGAGACTTGGGATTTATAATTGTAGTATTTATTTGTGATTTGTGTACATATAGATATTATTATTTTCCATTAGTATTGCTCAATAGTCAGGGCCACAGGGGACAATTCTCCATGTGACAGGCGGAGTTTGTTTTTACATTTATTTTAAAAAATTGTAAAAATGGTGGTTGTCTGGCATTTTGTAAATGGCTGGCAGTCCATCTGATGAAACATTAATCAGTTGTTTTGGATTGCGTCCATGTTCAATTTATGGATTAGCAGATCCCGTATCTCCTTGGCGAAGACTGCCCCCCTCACATCTTTGGAAATCGCTTCGCTGCCCGCGCACCCCGAGATCACAGATCTTAATGCATAGTCAGAGTTGTGGCTGCATAGAGGGTAGCCCTTGGCTATCGACATCTGCGATAGTTGCTGGGGGTCTGAGAATGAGAAGAACAACATGTCTCTGTTCCCTGCACCCTCTCTGGGTCCCTCAAGACTGGAAAAGAGGATGGGGGGGGGGGCAAGATGTCATTAGAGGGAATGGAAACAGAAGAAAAGTAGGTAAATGTCCAGTCAGTATGTGCACGCATGTACAGAAATTATTTTCACATGGAAAACGGCAAAGTGACAGAAGGACAGGGCAGTGCCATGTTCAGGTGAATGATTGCCTTTGGAAGAATCCTCTGTGAGGTCTATATATGTACATGTCCTCTGATCCATGAAGCAAATTAGGAAATGCTTCCTGGATTTTTAGCTCTATGAGTTGTTAGGTTAATGTTCAATGTTGCTTGGTGATGCAGATTTTAGAAGAGAGGCGCCATACAGGTGGAAACAGGCTGTTTGCTACAAATTGGATTCTTCTCAAGGACATCGAACTCATGTTGATCCAGAAATGCGCCTCCCTCTGTAAGATGGGAGGGGGGTGACAGTGAGTTGTGTTACTTTCCTTCTTTGTGGCCTGAGAGGTGCACCAGTAATTCAAACTGTTGCTAGGTGTTGTGAGAATTGGCCAATAGCTGTCAGCCATTTGCTGGTTGACTCTTAGCAGCGCCTTGCGTAACACTTCCTACAATGTCATTTCAAAGGATGCCAGAGGTCAGGAGGAGTTTCAGCACATTCTGTTCCCGCCATTTTTTTTTTTTTTTGTATCTCAAAGCCACTGGGTATCATTGCATCCTGTATGACGCACACTGCATAGACAGACATGCATGCTAGCACACTGAGGCTCATTCATGCACAAGCAAACATAGGCATATGCACATATATCTGTACAGAAATATTCAATGTCATGCATCACAGCTACACACAGATAGTGGCTTCCTGTCAGTTTAAGTGAAATTAAAAATAGCTGATATCCTTGTTTTACCTTCCCAGCCACCTGCCAATGGACATCAGAGGTGAATATGTAAAGGTCAGTGCTTCTTTCCTTTTCCTAATAAAGAAACAGGGTGGAGGTGTACAGTGTGTGTGACAAGAGCAACCTTTAAAATCAAACATTTTTCTGGAGACATACTCGGTTAGCGGGTAATGAATTAGAACGCCCTCCTTTGTTGTTTAATAACAAGAGCCTGGACGGAGGGAGATGGAGTGCTCATTTGCACTCTGCTGTCTGTGAATCGTCTTTCTTTCTGGGCCAATGTGAAGCCATGGAAAAGAGCCCAAACTTTAAGTGCGTAGCAGTTGAGCTGTAGTCGAAATGGGATTTGTGGCAGAAGGGAGCTAGGATTACTGCCCATTCCTTACAAATGTTTGCTTGCCAGCTGGGTTACCATAGGTAACCAATTCTGTTCCAGTTACGTCTGGTTATGGTCAACAATGAGAGGGAGACAAGTGATCTAGTACTTGTAACATTTGGGAGTATTCTTTTTGAAAATGGTTTTCCTTGATACTGGAGGTTAAGAGGTTAAGTAAAGAAAATTATTTTATAAAAAAGATGTGGGCAGCCATTACAGTGGTGAGTATCAGGATAGTCTTAGCTTCCTGGGGCATAAAACTAAAATCAGTCAATCAATCTATCTATGTATCTATGTATGTATCTATCTATGTATCAATCAATCAGTCTATCTATCTATCTATCTATCTATCTAATCTGATCATCTAATCTGGCATGACACTGTGCACATGTGGAAATCTTGCTGTTCTGGGAATCTTATGGAATCTAAACCACCAATAAGTGAATCTCTGGTCCAGGTTTACTGCCCTTATATCTTCCATTAAAGAGCTAGATGTGTATTTTACCAAGGTAGCTATATTCCACCCAGATATGCTATAGGCTTTGGAATGGGAACAGAGCCTCTTACGTCATCTCTCTGGAACCCCCAGTACTGGAACAGCACATGAGGGCATGGAACGGCACGAGAAGGAAATGGGGGTGGTCAGTTCTATCACAGGAAAACAGAAATGGACAAGAAATAGAGAGGCTTGAACACTCAACTGATTGTTCCAGAGATGCTTCCTTACATGACACTGAACAAGGCGAATGAGATAATATATTCCGTTTCATGCCTCCTTTGTAGCCCAGAAAGACCAAAAAAAAGCTATTTTTGTCTCTTTCTGCAGTTCCCAGACTGCAGAGCATCACTTCACCCTGCGATGATCTGAAGATGATCTAGACCAGTGGTCCCCAATTATCGAGGGTCAAATTATATAAAACAAGTCAGGCTTAGGGCCAACAAATGCACCACCCACCAAAATATATGTCTGTACGGCGGACTAAAAAAAATTTATTTATTTCCTCTTAATAGCAAAATTCCTCTTAGAATCCCTCTCAGTAGCGTACAATTGTACAATTTTGCAAAATACAAGCGGCCAGGGGTGGAGCCAGAGGGGAGACCGGGGTAGCACTGGACCCCCCTGAAATCTGATTGGACACCCCAGGTGCCACCCCAGATGATCGATTGACTTTATGAAAACATTTCAACATTTACAGACTCCGATTGCAATTGATTGTTCGAGAAACACATTTATTGTCATAGTATGTTCACCCCCTGAATAGCCTTGCCCCTCCCCCCAAGTATAAAAGTCTAGTTCCGGCCACTACAAGCGGGAAACCGCCCGGCGCTGGCGAAAGCCGCTGAACTAGTGAATTAAGGAGCGCTTGCCATAAAAACAAGCGCGATTGCAAAGTGTTTCTCGGCTTGAAACAAAATAATTTACACCGTTTTACACCAAAAAAAGGCACTTGCTCTCTTCCCGTTTGGTCGAAAAGAGGCAAAATGTTTAAAAAAGCTCACGATCGGTTCGCGAAACTTTACTTTCAATACACGACACTAAACGTGAATTTCATTTAGTGGGGGAACTTAGTATGAATGGTGAGGGTCAGTGCATTTTTTTCTCAATTAAAACTCAGTATGGCTTTAAAGTAACATTAAATAATTCAGGGTACTGGAATACTGCAATTGTTCCTCCTCCATGTTGCTAAGCAGTTCGGTCGCCGATCCTGCCCGTCACAAACCGAATATTATATCTGGCGCTGCTTTCCCCATTGATCACATACAACGGCGCAAACATTTCGCGTTATTAGGGGCCAGATACTGTATATGGCTCCCATTTTGGCACCACTGACCTAGACGTTTGATATGATCATGCTTCAGACACACATTTACAATAAGCGGCCAGGAGTAAGGAGAGAGAGAGAGAGAGCACTGCTGAAAACAATCATAAGGAAAAGCCACACGCTCAGCAGAGTGGCGAAGCATCAGAGAGAGCTATAGGTGGCCTGAGAGCGGTCAGTCATGACCAGCAGGAGCCACACCACCGGCGTATAAGGCCAGTAGCTGTAAGGCGTAGCTCTATCAGATCTATGCGCCTGTTTTACTAGAAATATCTGTGTTCCAGGTCTTTGTTGTGCCGCTTCATAGCCATCTGTG
The DNA here is from genome assembly GCA_026774425.1 of Petrocephalus zakoni. Lineage (NCBI taxonomy): Eukaryota > Metazoa > Chordata > Actinopteri > Osteoglossiformes > Mormyridae > Petrocephalus > Petrocephalus zakoni. The sequence continues at coordinate 31,420,906 of JAODKN010000041.1, read as the reverse complement.
GCCAGGAGGGTTTCATTGCTGTCATCACCCTAACACCACACCTTCTGCCAGTCTGGCACCTGCACGGCTGCCAGAATAATCATCATAGATGTGGAACCGACAGAAAACCAGAAGTGTACACGTACCCCTGTTAAAACGCCAAGTTTTTGTGATGTAACAAAATAAGACCACGATTAATCATTTCCATTAATATGACCTATAACCTGTACGATTTAACCGAAACAAACAAGTCTGTTAGGGGGGAAAATGTGACAAAATGAAAAACGTACAGTATGCTATAGCTATAATATTGTAAAAATTCACGATTGGTTTGTAAGTGACAGAATGCTGGAATATTTGAAATGGGACAAGTATGAGGGACGTCCAGCACTGCAGTTTATAAGAATTATTATTATACATCGATAGCCTTTTTCTGTCCGTCATCAAGCACTGCACACTTCCGGTGGGACAGTGTTTCTCCTTTAGCCTCAGTTATCAGTGTCCAAGTCTTCACCTCGTACACACTCTATGTGAATGTTTCGTGACATACAGTAGTAGGCAGGGTATACATTATATTCGTGATTATTTAAGAAACAAAAACAATAGCTGTTAGCATGTACTGTCCGAAGTATCTCCTGTGTAGTGAAATGCAGACATAGATGCTGTGCCTATGACCTGAAGGTGGCTGGTTCAACAGAGTGTTTATACCATTGAGCCTTTGAAAAAGACCATTAACTCTAGTTGTTTTCTCAATTGTATGTCACTTTGCAGAAAAGTGTCGGCTAAAAAAAACTGAATGTGTTTTTTTAATAGAGAGCACAATATATCAGGGAACATCGGTATCTGCTGATATTCGTTAAAAATGTTTTGGTCGATATTACCGCTCGGTATTTAAAATGTATCAGTATTAAAAATGAACTGCACCAGAGCTATAGGCTTAAGTACTAAAGTAATGATTTTCCTGGACTAGCAGGCATGTTCCGTAGTGGAGGACGAGGGATTTTGCTGGCTCATCCACCACTTAGAAGTAGGATTGCCACTTTCAATCTGAAGAAATATCTATTCCTTCAAACAGGGACAGCATTTTGTTTTACAATTTGGGAAGATCTCATAAAATACGGGATGGTTGACAACTTTACTTAGAAGATGTCTCAGAGAACGGGCTCGCAATCCAGTTTTATATGCATTATAATTCTAGTTAGCAGATCGACCTTTCCTTTTACACGGAAAAGTACAATAACCCGCCCCAACTAACCTGAGTCGCAAAGTGGTTCAGAGATAAGCCGGGTATCGGTACTTGCGATATGGGACAAAAATATGTCAGTAATCAGTGTTGGTCAAAATCACACTCATACGTCCTGAATCTGTTTTACTGTTAGCCTTTGACACTTTGACTTTCAAAATGTTTGATGGTCACTGGTTTCTATATGTCCCTGTGTTCCTGTCACCTGGTTATGTTAGGCAGACATCTAATCATTGCCAGGCAGTATTCCTTTGGGCTCATTTTGGATTTTAATTTCTAGCATTCAAGGAGAATTAATTGCCTGTGTAATATACCCAAACAAAAGTACAAATAATAAATGGGTGTGTGCAATATGCAGTATAAAATTGTATTTTTTTTCTATAAGGGTAAAACAGTCCCCAGAGGTGGAAATTTCAAGTCCAGATAGTAAAAATCTAGACCAAGATTTTGTTTCAATTAACCAATTGACTAAAAAGAGTCATAGTCACAGAGTACTCAACTGGGTGGTTGAAACAAAATCTTGGTCTAGATTTTTATTTTCTGGACCTGAAACTTCCAACTCTGATAGTGCCTTGTAGTAATACACAATGATAGTGGCCTATTTTCACTTGGTTAAGCCCCCATAAAGATGCTTTTTCTCATGTCCTTTTTCATTATTTCTGCCTACTTCCTTATCAGTCTTCTCAGGTCACCTACATGCATCTCAGCCAAAGCTTACCCACAGGCAGTATGACATGTGCTGGATGGTGTAGGAGATAGTTTGATATCTGGTGGGACAGAACTTAATAATTTAAATGTAAAGGACTATTATTTTTTTTTGGGGGGGGGACAAAGCCAAATTAAATATTGGGGGGCTACACGTCCCCCCTGGTTCCTACGCTCTAGCACACACTGGGATGTTACTTTTTTTGGACTAATGTGAAAGTAAAGGAAAAAAAGTCTGCATTATTAATAATTCAGTACATGCGGGCTATTTGCTGTGCCTCGCTGGCACTGCCCCGGCTCTACATCTGAAGGGGTGTTTCCCGTCTCTCGCTGTCTGGGGGGGAGGGATGTGCCTGCCTGTACCCCTCCCTCCCTCCCAAGTCCCTCCGGGCCGAGGGGGATGAGGCAAGGTGGCAGGCCGCTAGAGGGAGGCTTGGGGGATGCGGTGCAGGACTGTAGCAGAGGCAGCCAGTGAGTCGGGTCCTGAGCGGCGCCGGGGGCAATGGAGGAGGGCCGCAGCCTCTGGGGGTTCCTGTCCGCCGCTGCCTCCTGCTGCATCTACAGGGGATCCCTCACGCAGGTGAGCTGCGGCTGCCGTTGGCCCGCTTTCTCAGCATATACCGACTCGACGGAGAAACGCTTCTCCGACCCGCTGGTGTTTATTGGAATTAACTGCGGAGTCAGCGTATGTAGGTTTATGCAGACCAGCGTGAGATTGTTTAATGGATATTTACCCCTTCTGGTGTAAATGTCATAGCAGCTGGCCTTCTTCCATTTGATAGGAGTTTAAGACTGAAGTAAGTTGTTGAGGTTTGAAAGTTTATGGCTGGTTTGAGAGAAATTCAACTCGTGAGGAAGTTTAGCAGTAATCTGGCGCCTCAGACTGGGATATAGCTGAGTTTGTTTAGTTCCTGCTGAAATGCTAATGTATATCTCTTAGGACAGGACTCTGTTCCCTCTGTCTCTGGCTTGCCTGTTATAGGAGACGCTTAGGGTGTCTGACTTTGAAGCCGCCCATCTGCCTCTCTGACTTTGCTTCAGATGTGTTTCTTAGTCTCTTTGTTCATTTTCACGTTGTATATGTACATACTTTTCATTTATAGTTTTATTTAATAATATAACTATTCTGAAGCCAGATGTGCTTAGTTGTGTTTTTGTCTTGTGTTTCGTCTTCTAAGTGTTAGAAAACATTGTCTGTATTCAAATGCTCTGAACGGATACTGAGGGCAGCGACACAACCTTAATTTGGGGGAGAATTTAATGAAAAAGGTGAGGTGGATGGATGATGGATGGATGGATGGATGAGAGAAAACAGTGCAGCATTCAGGCTCAGGCTTGGGTGCAGAAAACATACCTACATACACAGACAGTACCTCCTCAAATGAAGCAAAATTACTGTGGGAATGTGCTGCAGAATTATTGCCTTTCATTATCGCTGATAAATCTGGCGCAGTACACTTGCTAAGGGTTAATGCGTTACAGATGTTGCTTGGGTTGTTGAGGCTGGCGCTGACAGCGCTGTGCTGGAAGTCTGGTGGTTTGTAGATCACTGCTACTCTCCTTTCAGATGCTGCCTTTCCCTGCTTGTGAGTTATTCACTTTCTAGGCCTCCTCTATTGATCACTCTGCTGGGTAATCAGGGCTGAAACTCTGTCCCGGCCTTTTCTTTCTCATGTTGAATAGCACTGGGACAATATTACTGCAGGGTGTCTTCTGATAGGCCATTTAAAGGACCCCTTACCCTCCAGTCCTCAGCCACTGGCCGGTCGTCAGGGAAACAATGTTGTTCCCTTCTTTTCTGCTGGCAGGGTTAGGCTAAACACGGCTGGGGATGTGAATGTAGTGCCCAAAAACCAAAATCAAGAAGCAAAATCGTGGACCTCTGATCTCCAAACTCAATTGACAGGACATCTTTAACATAGGGTGGATTTTAGACTTTAGATTTAATTTGATTTTAGGCACTTTTCCTTGTCCAGTTCAGTTGATATACCTGCCCAGTTCAGTCAGCATAACTTGTCAGGCTAACCTTTCTCAGCATAACCCTTCCCTTTTAATAAATACAGCATGTCCTATGCAGTTGTCTTCCCTGCTCTCAGTCGTGTAGAATGGACTGCCTCCCCGACACAGCTAATATAAGTCGGTTTAAGCTGTGCTCTTCGATCAGTATTGCCAACGTGTCCAGTGTCCTACACAGCCACATGTCCTGTCCATCCATTGACCCTTTCTAAGTAGCTATAGTTTATTCAGCTGCACTTCAGATGCAGGGCTGTCTGCCTAGTGTCCTCCTGAATACTGGTCTGCACATCCAAGGTTTGCTGCTCTGTCAGGAGAAAAGCCTGACAGACATAACTATGCAACAAAGTGCACCGTCTCTCAGCACTGACTTAAACTGAAGAAGAAGTCATAAGGGTGGATGTTTCAAACTCCAGATGGTCATCTTCAGACAGCCTGTCTGATGGCTAAATGACACTTATTATGAAACATTAATAATCACAAAGCTTAGGGCAGTATTTGGTGTAGTGGGCTCAGCCTCTGTGCCTGTGATCAGAAGGACACTGGTCCAAGCCCCCTCCTCGGTAGAATGATCATATGTTTGTGGGCCGCTTATTGTAAAGGCACAGCCCTGTGCCCTGACCCCCCAAGCTCACTTTCACCCGTATATATGTGTCTGTGTGTCTCATGGAACGCAAGATGGGGTCGGCAAAGAGAAGCATAACAATGCACCTGTACTCGTACTTGTGCAAATGGCAAAGGATCATTTCATTTCACTTGTGGCAGGTCTGACACACAGCCTTGTTTTTGGAACCTACCTAGGAGTCATTCCTAAATATAGGATCTTGTGTTTATTATAAATTCACAGATTGGGACCTCACAATAATTTGATTTGATGAATTAATTCATGTGTTTCAATACGGCTGTCGAGAGAGTTTAATGTCAGCAGTGCTATTCATAAACTTCTACCACAAATAAAACCCATACATTTAAAACAAAATACTTTATTTATTATTTAATACTCCTTTTAAAGCCTATCAGATATTGATTTATTTATAACGATTACATCCTTTGTTATTTTATTTCAGTGTTTGCTGTGTTTCCCAGACACAGCTTTCCGCCCTGTTATGGTAACGTTCCCTGAAGAGATGAACCCCTCCTCATAATGTCAGATGTCAGTGAGTGACATCATCACTTCAGCAGATAAACTGCAGTGCAACATTATATAAAGCATTTGTTACTAACCTGACTTTGATACTGTGTCTCAGTGCTGCATATTCCACCATTCCATTCCTCCTCTTAGGTAAAAGTGTGTCCTTTTTCTGACTTAGAAAAAAAATAAAGTTTGCAGTTTTTCCTTTTCTTTTTCTTAAAGGCGTGATGACAAAAGGCAGTGCATAGTAGGGATGATCCCAGGGTAGATTTAGGATTTAGGGGGGATCTTGGGAGCTTGGGGTTTGTGGGATGATACACTGAGTAGGGTTTAAAGGGCCTTAAATGTGAACTGGAGTGTGATTATGAGGGTAGAACAAAGAGGTATGATTGGATGCATATGGAAGACAGAGATCAGGTGGTGTAAGGAGGTCTCCAGAGAAGTCATACTCCACATAGTGGAAACGGTTGTCATGTGAACAGATGAGAATGATTTGGATGACAGTTGTTAAAAACAAGTGGGCGGGGCTTGCTAACAGAGATCAGCAAGGAACCTTGAACTGTATGACTTCATATGAATAAATTGATGAGTACTGCTACTTATTTAAGTAGCAGTGTCTCTTTGGAATGTCCAGGGGGTTCTAGCCAAAGATGGGATGACCGAGGTGATCCCTCAAGACTGTGCATGCTTGCTGTTTCTCTGGGATGGGTAAATCAGAAATGTCCATTGCTACTTGGCTTCCTTGACCTTCTGAGCATCTTCGGAAGTCACCAATCGGACACATCGTTTCTGTATCCGGATCCCCGCGGCTGCTCCCTTTCCAGGCCACCGCGTCACCTCCGTATGTCTCCTTGCGTCCCTCAGTTCTCCAAAGAGAAGTACCTGCTGGACAGCCCACCTGAGAAGCTTCGGAAGGAGCTGGAGGAGGAGCTGAAGAGGAGCAGCGATGACATGAGCAGCCATGGCTGGTACCATGGCCTCATGCCCCGCGAGGTGGGCTCACTTGTCCCTTGGAGACAAACCAGTACATGAGCACTAAGGTTTGACCCGCATATCGGCTGTCTGGTTGAATTGGCAGATATTACGCTTCTAAACATTTATAGGCATCGGCGGAAAGTCTGCGGATAAAGAACCAATGAAATCTCTTTAAGCATTTTTGATGGGAAATGGAGAAGTACAAGCTATTCTTCTTGCATTGTAACTTTTCACTCATCGCCTGGGATTATTCGTGTTATGGCTCAGCCTCGAGTTGAGCCATGGCAGAATGTTAGCCGAGCAGCCGAGGGCTGCTCTTTTTGCTATGAGCTTTATTTGTAGTGGTGACACGTGCCACAGATAGATAGCCAGCTTCTAATGTAAACAAAAACTCACATCTATTTAAACATATAACCCAGTGAAAAACAAAAGACAATCACAAGCCCTGATGATCTATGAGGCTGAAAGGCCAAAAACGGTCACCCAGCATTCATAGTATTTGTATTTGGTATTTGCAGTATTCACTCTGAAAAGCAGTCCCACTCATACTCTTCTATTCTGTATGTGCAGACTGTATGTGCGTCGTAGGTCTAATTCAAGAAAATACTTCAAGTTGTTTGGAGTTTGGGGTAGTAGTATTTAACCCTAATGACATTCAGGCCACAATAGTTGAGACATGGTCAAAGCCACCAAAACTGTCATCCTTCTCCAAAAAAAGACACCACCTATATTTATCTGTATCATCTTATGTCGGCTTCTTGGATTTGATTGTCTGGATTCTCTTGGGTGGCCTGATAGGTGTCAGAGACGCTGGTCCTGCGGAATGGAGACTTCCTGATACGAGATTCCCTCACAAGCATGGGGGACTACGTACTGACCAGCCGCTGGAACCACAAGGTTTTGCATTTTGTCATCGGCAAAGTTCTGGTGGAGTCCGGCACCTTTCACCCTCGGCTCCAGTACCAGCTGGGGAGGGAGAGCTTTGACTCCATAGCTGCCCTGGTCCACTTCTATGTGGGGAGTCAGATGCCCCTGTCACATGAGAGTGGTGCTCACATCTACTGCCCCATCAACCGGACCCTTCCCCTGCACATTCTGGAGGCCGCCTTTGCTCTGACTCACAGCACGCGAAGCCCAGTCAGTCCCTGTTCCAGCTTGAAGAGAACATTCATCCAGAAGCAAAGTATCACCCTGGAGGACAGGCCCATGACACTGCTGGCTGTCCCTCAAAGGTGAGAGGAGCTACCGAGAAGTCTGCTGCCCTCTTCTGGGAACTATGGGTACTGTCTAGTGATGGTCTCATCAGATTCTCTTAGGTCTCTTATATGTTTTTCGCAGACATGTCAATCTAATCATAAGCAATGATGTGTCTCTTTAGCCCATCCAGCAGCGTGGATCAGATCCAGATGATACAACCTCCACTATCACCTCTAGGAGAGCGTGTCCCCTCTGCAGCCTACACCTCCAGTGAGTCCTCTAACCTGAAAATGTTTATGCCGTGAATGCAGAGTGATATTATCAGTTACGCAAACCAGACACAGTCGCATCGACCTGCTGTGACTCCTCTTACCTGTTAACCTGTTAGCGCCACTTCAGCACATTTGGTTTTGCGTGATGTATCAGAATTACCTCATTATGATGCCCACTGACTGTTCCCTGTGTGTATTTTCTGTGAACTTGTAGTCTCCCACCATAGAACTCCATCTGACAGTAAGCTGTTCAGTGCTTTCCCTCAATCGCCGGACCCACGTTACGCCAGTGAGCACCATCTCTGCCCAGAGACTTTGCCCAGTCCCTACTCCTCCCAAAAGATCTCCAAGCGCCACCTTTCCAATGCACCTATCCAGCCCAATGAAGGCAGGTACACAGTGGAGGGGCTGGAGCATAGCCGAGGGACCTTCAGTGTCCCGCTGGTGGAGAAGGAGTCGTCCTTCAACCCCGGACAGTACTGGTCACTGCTGATGCCTGCAGAGAACAAGCCTTTGGAGGCAGGCATCCTTAAGAGGGTGAAGGACCTGCTGAGAGAAGTGGATGCCAGGACTGCCGCCCAGCACATCACCAAGGCAGACTGCATGGTAGGGACCCCCACATCTCTAAGGCACCGGCCCCCCACTCAGACAAAAGCCTCAGCTTCGCTGGAGCCTATAGTTTCTCAGACATTCATCCACATGCAGAACCAGTGAAACGTCTGGACTCATCTGCTTTTAATGCATTTGTCTCTATTTTAACTTTGTTATTCAACTTATTCAACTTATAGTAAATAGCCATCTGGCATTGAAGTAATGCATATCAAATACAGCCACGACCAAGAGAAATGTTCTGCATCTCAAAATCTTCGCAAATCTCACCCCCTTAGCTTTGATGACAGCATTGCAGACTCTAGGCATTCTTTCAACCAACTTCCAGATGTAGCCATTTCTCTAACAGTCCTGAAGGAGTTTCCACAAGTTCTGGGCACAAGTTGACTACCGTGCTCTTACACTTTGATCCAACTCATCCCAGACCAGCTCTGTAAGGTTTATGTTGGAGGAGGGATTGTGAGGGGCAGGTCACCTGTCACAGCTCTACATCTCCTTCCTTATTCATAAGAGTCCTTGCATAACCTTGAGGTGTGCTTAGGGTCGTTATCTTGTTGAAAGACAAATGATTTTCAGTATGTGTGTCCATAATTGTATATTATGCATCTGTGTATCTGTTGAGGCACTTGCAGCAAAGGCCTATAGACGTCCTTCTTGGCAGAGGACACTGTCATTTCATATTCCAGCCCCTTTCTATTTTTATCGTCCTAGTTTAGATCAGGTCCTCTCTCCCTGCCATGTAGCACAAAACGATTCAAGACGGAGGCTCTCTCATGCTAACCGACGTTAGTCATCTTCAGACTTCAGATTTCTTTATTTATTCATTTATTTCCTATTAGGTAATCACTTGTACAATTCCTGGTATAGCTCTAGAATAGTCTTGTCATTTTGGGATTCTGGCTGTCACCATATTTTATTTTGATCATTTGCGCAAGTGCTTTTTACAAGTGTACGTTGCAAAGAATTACTCTGTGAAAGGGGAAATGGCTCAGCAAATCAGGAGCCTTTAGGAATAATACCAGTCTATTTTTGACCACCAAAATTTGATCGGAGGTTATAATACCTGCTAGGTGTAAGGTTGCCTCTTAGAAAACCACTGTTCTTTTGCAGTCAGTCAACAAGGTCACCTATGCTGAGCTGAGAAAAGAGCTACTTTGCTAATAAATAAGTGAGTGTCCATCAGGCCTGAGGATGTATTGTCCTTTTGAAAGTACATTTAAATGAGCTCACCTTTTTGCCATCACGCCATGATCTGGGCCGTAGGTTGCTAGGATACTGAACGTTTCTGAGGAGATGCAGCAGAAGATGGCAGTGAGCTCTGGTCTGGAGCTGCTGACGCTCCCACAAGGACATCAACTCCGCCTGGACTTGTGGGAAAGGTGAGACCCTGGAGGGAGGTGGGGGTGGTGAGCAAAACATTAAAGATTCAGCTCTTGTACAGCACTGAGTAACACTGCTTACACTGAAATCGGGCTACATCCAGTCTGGTGCAATGAAAAAGGGAATAAGGAACTGCTACATCATGCAACGGCCAGGTTGCTCCATACTAATAGCTAAATAAAGCAATGCCATTGTATTGCTCTGTGGGTTTAAACTCGGTGGCAAGCAGAGTATTTGTATCACTGCTGGGTTCTTGAGCAAGACAAATAACCCTAATAGATTCTGCATTCCCTAAAACTGTCTCTATCATGGAGAGTAAGATGCCATGTGCAAAAAACCAAAGAAGTACTGTATGCGCATGGCAAATAAAATATATTTCATATTATTATATTGCTTTTAGATATGTCCCATAGATTTTTTTTTTTACCTGATGTGGAACATTACAATGTTAGCTTTTACTCATTTATACGGCTGGATAATTTAACTGTTGCAATTAATCTTTTATTGCTAAAGGGAGTAATAAAAGAGAGGCTAGGTGCCACCTGTGGTGATCCCCCCCCCACACACACACATACACACACAACCCTTTCCTGCTTCAGCCTTGACCTTTGCCCCTGTCCCACAGATTCCACACCATGTCATTTATGATGGCAGCTGAACTGCTGGGCTGCACCGGGAGCAGAGAAGAGAGGGCCGCCCTTCTCCTCAAAGTCATCCTGCTAGCCTCCGAGCTCAAGAGCAGCCAGGGCAACATGTTTGGTTTTGCCACAATAATGAGAACACTGGAGCTACGACAGGTACCTGCCACCAGAGGGGGCTGTTGTAGGCCGGGAGCAATGGTGGCATTAGATGGAGGTCGTCGGCCGACATGCTCAAATTCATTTGTTGTTATGCAGGGTATCCATGGTCCATGACAGCTACCGGGTTCATATGGGCTTGACTGTGATACACGAGGAAGTGGCCTGCATGCCCTTGATGTGCTTCCTATTCCAGATCACGAGGTTGGAGCAGACATGGATGACACTCCGACAGAGACACACAGAGGGAGCTCTCCTGTATGAAAAGAAACTCAAACCTTACCTGAAGAGTATGAAAGAAGGCAATCTAGGTACAACCACATCACAGGTCTTTCTGTTTTCAGTACCGTGCGCTAGTGAAGAATTGTGAGTAAGTCTTGCCAAAGCGGAAGCCAAACCACACAGCTGTTTTCTCTCCATGTACTTCAGAAAACCGCATCCCCTCCGACACCACCTTCCCTCACGTGGTGCCCCTGCTGTCTCTGCTGGAGAGAGGCGTGGCTGTGGGAGAGGAGGCGGAGCCTTGGGAGAGCACAGACATGGGAGTGGACGTGGTAATGAGTCACTTGGAGGCAGCGCGTGCCATGGCACAACATGGAGAACTCTACTGCAGCAATGCCCAGACCAAGCTGCGGGGTACAGACAAAGAATGAATGTAGAAACAGTGTGGCCTCTGTCGTCTAAAGATGATTGGCTGTGTCACATAAAGCTCATGGCGCTTTTCTCCTTCAACTGCACAGGATTTCAGGACCAGCCGGAGCTACTGGAGATTTTCCTTACGGAGTTCCAGATGCGTTTGCTGTGGGGCAGCCGGGGAGCTGCGGCAAGCCAGGCAGAGCGTTACCAGAAATTTGACAAGGTCCTGACAGCCCTGTCCAACAAGCTGGAGCCCCCTGGTGGGCAAAGGGTGGATAGAACCTGAAAGAAGTATGTCCCAGGAAATGGGATAAGCCCTGGTTTGTCAAACTATGGGCCGCGGACCGGCGCCAGTCCGTGACAAGGTTACTGCCGGTCCATGGAGCCGTGCTTCTGCAGCCCCAAAGCATTGACTGGGCCCCAGGACAAAGTAGTCTGAGAAATGCTGGTATAAGCAATATAACCCACCAATCAGTGAGTGGAAAGATACATGCCCAAATAAGGCAAAGGGGTGGTGCCAGCATTCGGCTACGGTGTAAAGACAACATCCCATGGAAAATCTATGGTGAAGTCAGTCCAAATCAGGTGTCAGCACACTGCAATCTTAGGTGTCGTTTAGTTTGGCATGTCAGATTGTCATCCTGAAGCTCAGTATAACATTGCTGGTTCAGGGTCGGCACTGATATATAACTCCCGTCCAGGGGAAGCACTTATACGAAAAGCACTTATACCCACAACCAATTTGATAATTTTTTGTCAATGAAAGTGTGAATTTACTTCCTGAGATTCCTAGCTATCCATTCCTATGAATCTAGCCCTTAATTAAGGATGCTACTAAAATGTTTTGTTTTTTAAAACCAGGGCCGGCCTGAGCCTTTATGGGGCCCTAAGCATAAATTTGCCCCCCCCACCACCTAAATCAAGATATCTTGACATTTCAAGCGCTTTTGAGCGCCCCCCTGGAGCTGTGGGGGCCCCAAGCGGCCACTTAGTTCGCTTATGCCTTGGGCCGGCTCTGTGTAAAACATATGTTTATTGCAGGCATAAAATGAAAGGTTGTGGGTGGTTGGGGGGGGTGTGTTTTGTAGGCTTGTGTGTATTTTGTATGGTTAGCCCATAGACGTGGTTTCAGTGCAGCTATATAGATGTCTGTTGCCCTGCTGCTACTGGAATGTTCTAGGGATTGACCTGTGTCTAACACAAAATCTCTGAGTTCCTGGATGTGGGCCTATCTGCTCTGCTCCAGCCTCTTGAGCAACCAGGATCAGTTGAGGGAAGTCACCTTAGCTGACCACGTCTGTGCTGGCCTTCACCGAAGAGTTCACTGGTGACAGGTGCCCTACTGTGGCACACCTGGTGCTGTGTCACTTTAAATTTGGACCTGTCACAGTAACCCAAAGCAAAACGAGGACATGAAGCTGCCTGCACATCTGCTGCGTCCCACTGTGTCCTGAAGGGCAGTGGTGGGTAATGGATGCAACATCCTGCAACTAGCCAAGAATGCTGTCCCTTCCACCCACAAAAAGCACTACATGCATTGCACACCAGAGGTTTCTCCTGTTAATGTCGCATACTGCCATACTTTTATACTTTACAAATACCTGAGGAGGGTCTGTCAGCAAGCTTGTCGTCTACATGGCAATATGCAGGCATCAGGTTTCCATGTAAAGAATATTATATTATGAACATGCTTGTCTGCTGAAGTTTTAATTTTATTGTTGAGATATTTTCTTTTGTAAATTGCTGAAGAGACAAAACAGTTCTACTGAAATACAGACATTAATCTGCCTTTCTGTGTTGACATTGTTTTTATAATAATTATATTAAATGGTCTGAGTATGCATTTCTGGAATATCTGTTTTGTTAGTTATACATTTCATTCAATACAATACTCTGGTTTTATCACTGAATAAATATAACATGATGCAGAAATTGGCAGGCTAATTAATCACATGCTTTATTTTAGCAAAAGGTTAACAGTTTTGGACCTGCAATTTGAATGAATATGCTATGCCAGTTTGAAACAAATGCTGTAGATACAGGATACATGGTAATCTGCTTGTCACGGACCTGACACGTGTCTCAGCCCTAATGCAGGTTTTATCATATCTTCATATATTCATTCATATATTAAAAAGCTAAATACATTTATATTTTTAAATGTACCTCAGTTCTTAGAAAATATTGAAAATAAGGGACGAGCACTAAGAAGATGTTTACATTGTCGACTTAGCAGAAACTCAGACATTCTTGTGTGCAAACGAGATGAACCCAATCAATGACAAGTGGATTTACATCAGGATATTGACTTGATCAAAACACAATACCTCTTATGTGAGGTTCTGGGGGTCAGTCTTTCGACTCTCATCATTATTTTTTTCATTTCAACTCCTAGAAATCTTTAGATTAGAACTTCAACTCTCACACTGATGTTCAATTCAAGAATTCCCTATAACGCCTAAGAAGGATTTTAGACCCCAGCAAAGCATCTCCAGACCATGACACTCCCACTGCCATGCTTGACCATAAGCTTGTTTTGGTGGTGAATAGTGTTGATTTTGTTGACCATGGCATTTTTAATTGTGACCCAATGGACTCAGAGAGCCAGAGACTAACAGGGATATTCTTAGCTGTCCCTGGAAAACCTTATAAAGGTAGTTATTTTTTTACCATCCGAATGTTCCTTCTTGGCTAATCTTGCACACATGCAATTTCTATTAATCCTATTGTTCATGGACTCACCGTGGTATCAGATTTCAGCCAGGGAGATTTTATTCCTTATTTGTTTAATACATGCTTTTTTACTCATATCTCTAGGTGATATTTTATATGGAATCATTTTAGTAGATGCTATTATATGAAAAAATAATGAAAAGGTCTTGTTTGTGTAATAATCAATTTTCAGTTGCAAAAGGGAAATATGTATAAAAATTTACAAAATTATGTGTGCAAAATATGTGCTAATGAACGTAATTACCCACATAATTAGCTGAATGGCCTTTAACTGTAGAAATTACAGTTTTTTCCCTCATTATTTCAGATTGGAGATTGCAATCTCTCCGGGGTTTATTTCCAGATAGTGGATTTCATTTACATACTATGAGAAGCTATGCATGATCAAAGCCAGGTTAAGGATCAGGATCACTGACAATCACGCATCAGGTGATAGGTACAGAAAAAGAGCCACAATCTGCGGAATCCCTTAGAAGGTGAATTCTGTCTGTCATCCTTTGTGTTTCATGTCCGCTCTCTAATGGACCTGATAGGCAGAACATCGTTTATGGGAAACTGCAGTGAAACTAGCAACAGCTTGACAAATAAGTTTAATACCGCAGGTGAGAAATGAGAACTCTGGACAAAGCATACCTATGTAGTAGAGTGAGAGAAAGGACGCTTTCTGGAATGTGCTAAAATGTGCTGGTTTTAATAACAGACAACTAGTAGTCAACCATCACATTTAGCACAAACTCAGCACAGTTTAACATCTTCCATTATGATGAATAGGATAATAATACGATTACAAACATAATGCTATGTCATCTTATTTTAGCTCAACAAAATTTAGCTAAAAAATTTATTGAGTTGGATATTATTTTTGATAACCTAATCAACAAGATAGTATCTAATTACACACATATAATTAAAAGAAAAAAGAGCTGATTTAATTATCTCTATTGTATTACAAACTGCCTTACATTTACACTGCATATTTAACATTATACTCTATATTGAACATTTTTATTTTGCCTAAAGCAGAAACTATTAACTGTGGCCATCCATTCTAATCTGAAATTGCGAGCTAATATATGGGATATGCGAACCGGAACTTAACCAGACCTTGGAACTTAATTCTTTATATGAGAATCATTCAGATAAAAGGTTTCAAAATATTTGAAAATCTTATATATGAATGTCACAGTTCATCTGAGAGCGTCATCTGAGAATTGATGTAGCAACACTGTTTGCTAGCCAAAGAAGACACCCTTTTGACCTTGCATTTGGCAGACAGTTGCCTGGATAATACAGCTTTCCTGCTAATGTGGTACCTGTCGAGAAAAGACCACAGACTGCTGAGAACCAGCTGGGCCAAGAGCCAGTAGTATGGGGTGAGAATGCACAGATCAGTGAACCCCAGCTCTAAATGTGCCAAGAGTCAATGCTGATAAAACAGGTGATATTCCACTGAGCTAGGGGAGACTAGGCTTGCAGCTCCTTTGCACTGTACTACGCTAAGACCTGATGTTAAATGACAGTTGCAATTTATGAGGGTGAGTTTCCCATAGACATTATTTGCTTCCAAAATTAACCGGAAAATGCAAAAAAACATTAGATTCAAATGTGAAATTACATTTAAATTTCCGTATGCATAAATATGGATTTACGACATTGCAATAGCACAATGCTGTTTTCCAGGTGTTCTTGTGCGCCTCTCTGTGGCAGTGTAAAGAATAGTTCCCATAGTGCCGATATTTTGGTGACGTAGGTAACGAGATAACCAGATGCATTGTGGGTGTTGGTGTTTATTTTGAAGCCCATTTAGGGTAGGTTGCTTGCTTTTGACCTCGATGAGGACTACAGCAGTTCCTAGTGGCCCGCGGTTTCACACAGAGGAAGCTGTTTATGTTGCGCTTACTATGGCGCTCTCCGTTAATGTCCATTTCACGCTAGTTTTATTTTTGATACTCTCCTGCAGTTCTTTTTCGGTGGTGTACGCTTTTCAGATTACATCAGTTTACTGCACAATATCGAACGATTGTGAATGTGATTTTAAGCCTGACATAAAAGGTAAGAAAAACAGAACGAGACAATGTCCTGTACTGACAAAGGCTATGACACCACGGGAGACTTAATGTGCTTCGTTATATTTAGAATATAAAATGTAGCTGGACATGTTTTACCTTTACATTAAACGATGTCAATTCCCTTGTTTTATTCTTTAAGCTTTTTAAAAATTTACGACTAGTCAGCATCAGGCTAAGGTCCTTAAAGTCATCGACGTGGCGTTTTCTAAGGACCTTTATCTTTACTTCCTTGTCATTAGTCTTGATAACCTCGTGCAATTTGTACGAGGTACATGTTTTATGTGGTTGTATTTTCTTTGTTTTGTAAAACAAATGACTTCCCGTCATGAATATGACGTATTTAAGCGAGATTGCATGCAACTTTAAGATCATGATTGACTTTATTGATCCCGGGGAGAAATTAGTGTTCCGTCAGTATATAGGAAAGGCTGACGATGCCTGTGTCTGTTCAGGTTTAGAATGGGACCTCTACAAAAATGTGTATGGACAGCACCTAGCCCAGGAGGTGGTGTCAGAGGCTGTGGCAGGCTTCCTGCAGATGGAGAGCCCAGACAGGCCACTGGTGCTGTCCTTCCACGGGGCCTCCGGGACGGGCAAGACGCTGGTCAGCTCCATGGTGGGACGTCACCTGTATGGCACAGCCATGGGCAGCCCCTACATTCACCAGTTCGTTCCCACCCTGCACTTTCCTAAGGCTAACCTGGCACAGCAGTATAAGGTAACTTTAGTCTTCCTTCTAATCTCTTTCTGCCTGAAGCAGAAGGGCCCTCCCCCCCCAGCACACAGGTGGTGTATGTAGGCCTGCTAGGTTTATCTCAGTCTCAGTCCTGATCGACAAACAAACATTGCATAAATCTTCAGATGTGTGGTCGTTCTCTGACCCGGAGATCTGTGAAGTGTCACAGATATGTCACTCTGTGCAACCAGACACACTCTCACTTCTGTTTCTTCTGCCGTGACTGTTTGCATTTACCTCCTCTTGCTCCCTTACTTCCTCCTTTTCCCCCCCTGCTTTTCTCCCTCGTGCCCCCCCCCCCCCCCAGAAGGAG
>JAODKN010000041.1:31380662-31394928 GCA_026774425.1 Petrocephalus zakoni | reverse complement strand
TCGCAGCCTTAGAAATTCCCTTTGGCGGTCCCCAAAGGGGGATGACCTTGTCCCCATCAACTGTAATGCGGATGTGAAAAAAAAAGTTGCTTTTGGGTTGTTGCACCAGCCGACCCCCCCCCCCCAGCCCGCAAAACAATATCCCAGCCTGCACCTGGTTTCTGTAACGCTCTGTCCATACCACCCACAGGCTCACGTCAGTGATGCAGGACAAGAAACTCCCGAGAGCTACCCCCCCCCATATCATGGCGACATTGGGATGCTTTCAGCAGCCTGACTCCCATTCCGGAGGTGCCTGTTGGTCGGTACTGCCTAGGCACATGGGGAACCAGACATCTTCTGTTCTCAGCCCTGTGGTTGTTGCAAGGGGGCCCGCGCTGAATTGGCCGGTACCACAGCACACTGCAGCCGTGTGGGTCCACAGTGCCTGCAGAGCCCCCATCACAGATGCGAAAAGCTATAATGTAATCCAGTTGTATCTGAGCACCTCTTACACACCCCCACCGTGGCATGTAACCTGCTCAGGACTCCTACAAATCACGTATGAACTGGCCCTAACACATCCTTCATCGCCTCTGAAGACAGTCAGCACCTCACAGCCGATTTCACACACTCTGTGCTCTCCGGTCGAGCTGTCACTCCCCAAACTGCCACTCCCCCCACGCGATCCCCCCGTGGCCCTCACCCAGCACAGTAAGCATGCACAACTCTGTCTGGAGAATTTAAATCAAAAAGAATGCTTTAATAAATCATGAGCATTAAACCAAAAAGATACACCAAGCATTATTACTATCATACCTGCCTCATCATGAGCTGTCAAAGACCTCTGAATAATTTCCTTTGAAATGTTTATTTATTTGCACATGGTGAACACCTGCTGACCTGGTCACCGTGATTACAAGGGGGGCAGTTAACTAGCTGCTAGGTGCACACAATTCGAAATGTCAGTATTTTAAAAAAAGAAATCCAAAACCCAATCTCCTCATTTTGTTTTTGTCAAATTAGAATATATTTTAAAATACACCACATATTACAGGCTTAATTGTTCCACATATTTTAGAGAATATCCAATTCAGCAGCAATTGGCTGCATGCATAAATTAATAATTACACTGATGATTAATTGGTGGCATATTTTCTTGCACATGAGCGGTGGAGCTACATTTAATAAAATTGCATAACCTATTATCTGTTCTTTGAAAATATGCTATACAAGGCAGATCACATGACGTCGCGTTATCTAGGGAAATCACACACGTCCGACGTGGAGCGTGTGCTGATGTCATACGTGTCCGCATGCATACATGTTCCTGCTGCCCCTGGTCCCGACTCTCCACACCAGCCTCTTTGGTCTTCGTGTGCAGATCCTGACAAAGGAGCCTGGCTGGGAATACGCAACGGCAGTGACATCACAGGCTGGTCGCCCTGCCTTATATATGTGCAGTGTGCAGTGTGCAGAGTCGTATATATGTGCAGAGTGACTACAGCCAGAGGGGGGAAACACTGCTGTGGGGTGGAGAGCGTGGCAGGGTGGATAACGCAGACGAGAGTCTATCGCAGGTACCAGTTATGATGGGGGATAGAGGAGGTATTTTATGAGCAGAGGATGTTGTGTGTCCTTTCTCCCTGACAAGTCTGAATAAGAAAAATGAATAAGCGCATGTACAGATACAAGAACTGGTCCTGCTGCACATCTAAGGAAGGACCCGGTGCAATTGCTATTGTGCTTCCCGTTGCTGTTCAGAGGGGATGCCTGCTGGCATTACAGGTGATGGCTTGGACCCCTATGAGCAAAGGTGGTGGGCAAAGACTATAGCAGAGCCTGGAAACCCCTCCAGGAACAGGAAGTCCTATCGAATGGACAAGTGATGGCTACAGGATGGCAGATGCTTCCTCGTGTTAGTATTCCTGTTAAATCCATGACTGAGAGTCCATTCTATTATCGCTCAGCCTACTGGTAATTTTCCATTACCTCTTTACCATCATACTATTTTACAGGTTTCTGAATGCTGTTTTTTTCCAGTCATTATTGTGCAATGAAATACGGAAGAAATTGAGCTTTGGTTTCTGGGTAATAAAGAACAATGCAAATGTCACCATGATGCTGCCATTCGTTCTTATGTGACTCATTCATTTTGTTTGTTATTAACCGTGTACTTTCGAATATAAAGTTGAGCTAGGGGTCGGTATTTCTGCTCAGTTATTATGTGGGAATGGGGATGGTTAGGGGCTGCATATCTGCAGTTCAGCTGTGTTTATAGTGAGAGATCCAGATTGTTAGACACGAGCGAAAGGCTTGCAGCCCAGGCGTGGAGCAGTTTGAGTTATATTTTATGACAGCCTTGAACAAACAAATTATCAGCGTTTCCGGGACAGAGG
The DNA here is from genome assembly GCA_026774425.1 of Petrocephalus zakoni. Classification (NCBI taxonomy): domain Eukaryota; kingdom Metazoa; phylum Chordata; class Actinopteri; order Osteoglossiformes; family Mormyridae; genus Petrocephalus; species Petrocephalus zakoni. The sequence goes on along the minus strand of JAODKN010000041.1, from coordinate 31,392,550 downwards.
AGGCGGCCACTCGCCCGAATAAAGATCTACCCACGTTTGGACTGTGACAGGAAGCCGAGGGGGGGGTCCAAACAAGCACTGGGAGAGCACAGTAACTTCACACAAACATTGCGCAGGATACAAACACACTTGTTCATAAGCACATGATTAAATTTCCTAAATCCACAATTAAGTAAGAGTCTGGAGTAGGGGCAATGGAGACAAGCATGGATTATATTGACAACCCAATATTGTGGCTTCTAAATAAAACAAATCCCCCAACTGGGTCCAGGAGAGATCACTTCCATGAAGAAATCTGCAGAACTAACGTCACGCTAAATTGAGACAGACTATCACTTCTGTCTGCCTTTCCTCCTTCTCAAGCTTCCTTTGATATCTCAAAATGTTCTACAATTTACACCTTAAATGTTCTAAATGATGACTAGAACTTTAAAAAATGAAAACTTTAAACCACAAAGAACAAACATTTGCACATTCTATAAACAAAAATACAATTCGATGTTTGATTAGATCAACATAAAGCTCTGTAACTGTCAGTATTTAAGAATCTTCAACTTATGCAAATTGTTTTTTGTTTTTATTAAATAACAGCATAAAATTGGCCAAACAGAAAATGGAGCAGGTTTACTAGACACCTTGTTTTCTAGCATTGAAACGTAACCACTGTATATTCGGTTATATTCACACGAGAGCTTACAGGACTGTGGGGAGCTGCACTGCACAGAGGCGATGCAGATGAGGTCACATGCACACATCATGTGACCCACAGGAAGGCCTGCACTCCATCACCAGCTAAAGGCTGTGCACCCTCCTCAACCCAGTTTTTCTCTCACACTACGTTTTTAGGCAATTAACCTAAATTATTTCTATACCCTAACTTACTATACCCTAACTTATTAAAATTATTCAAGGAGAGGAGCATCATTGTCTTTTTCTCCAGGTAGTGCTTTTTAAAAAAAAAAATAATGTGGCTGATGTACTTGAATTTCCAGAGTGTATTTTGTGACTTCCTGGGATGGGTGCCAGGAGGCCCACCCACGACCAGACCGGGATAAGAATTTGCAAGATTTGTTTTCCCATTATTTTAAATAGGTCTTATGCTGCTTCAAATTATATTTGCAATCTTTCCAAAAATGCAGATCCAGATCTGTTTACCATTTGCATGGTCCCCGGTCACTGCATCAGGTGTGACTGTGACAGACTCCTTTGAGTAAGATACCTGGTATATGTCCAAACAGTAGGTGGCAGAAGCTCCGTGTGTGAATAAAGCAGGCCTGCTTTTAGGCTGCCCTTAGCTAATGGGCCACCGGCAGCGGACCAGTACCAGCACCAGTACCTGTTTCTGTAGCGATTCTGTTCTACAATTGGACAGAACAAAAAACATCATGCTCAGCATTTTCAACAAACACTCTATAATGGGCTGGTAAACATCGCTGTATTAAATATTCGAATGGCTGTTATCATTTTCTTGCTGATATTTATTTACATATTACATGTACCTAAACTATGGAAGTGTAAATCACATTGCACATATTAAATTTAAGTGATGGTGTATTTAAAAAAGTGTTCCATACAAGTAGAATAAAATTAACTGATTTTTTTAATTGCACAATTTACAACCAATACCATATATACCACCACTTAACAAACTGCTACTGTTGCTACTACTACTAATAATTAATAATACCAAAAAATGCCAGTGAAAATGAACTGGAAACAACACATGATAACAATAAATCCACATAACTATGGGATTTATACAAGTAGATAAATGTTGCATAGGTATATGTTATTGCTGCAATATTTACTACATGAACACTTTTGCTATATCTTAAACTGTGCACGTGTTTAATGCACTATTGTTTTATATTTGTTTGTTTATTTGGACTAATAAATAAGTTGAAGTTTTTAAACTTTCCACTTCCTTAAACTGGAAACAAACAGAATAATCGTGGCATACACAAATGGTCATATTTTCACAAATAACCAATTAACCTTTAATTACGCGAAGTTATTGGTCTATTTTTGGTTTTAAGACGTACACGAAAAGGCTGAACCGATGGGTATATTCAGAATAGCCGTTTATGCAAGCCAGGATAAAACGGTATTTGCGAATGTTGCTCCATTGGCTATAATGCATTTATCTACCTCTTCTATAGCATCGTCGATTTCGTCTTTTGGTACAGAGCACGGTATAATATAGAGAAAGTAATGAAAAAATACTTATTTTAAATATACAGGCTACCGTAAGCTTACACTCCGTAAGGAAATCTACTGTTCAATCTCGAATATCCTTGGGATATGTAATTATTAAATATTGTTCGATTAAATTAAACCATTTACGCAATTCCGAAGTTACAACTTTTGCTTCTGCATCGCAAATATATTATTAAATAAAAACAAAGGCTAAAAATATTAATTTATTTGATCGCGTAATAACATTTCAAGTCGTTTCAGCCATACAGTATGGGTTTGCGGCGCGTGCACCCGGCAAGTGCATCTCGCTTAGATTAAACCAATAAACCAGTAAAGACCACGGCGAATGGCCCTGGAATACCTTACTCTTTCAATGTGTGCATTAAAGATGCATGAGATTCTCGGTTCATGTAGTTACGAATTCTGGCTTAACACATTTTAAGTACCTCTATTCCTTCCTACCATTTAGGCCTAAATGAATAATACGAAACTTTCTCGAGGTCTAATTATGACGAGCCGAATCATTTACGATGATAATAAAGGCACTGTATATGTTTTACACGTTTGTTTTCCGGTGTAGTGTCTGTTTTGAACTACGCTCGCTGGCAAGCTAAAACTGTATTCAGCTATAGGAAAGGAGAGAGCTTTGTGAGATACACATTTATATACCATGTAAGTAAGGCAAAATATCTAACAGACTGTAAAAATATAGGCATATTTAGATTCCCATGCGTGATTTTCGCAGTCTTAGTATTAACTACAATGTTTTTCTTTAACATATAAAATGTGAACTTATCTTTAAAACTGAGTGAGGTATCAAGTACTATTTTATACATCTATATGAAAGATACTTACCTGTAAACAAATATTTGGTTTAAAACAATGCAAAATATTTGCTGAGGAATCATCAACAAAGCAGGGGCCCTTGTTTCGTGGATAACCTTATTTTACGTATCCAGCATGTCTCAGATACAACGTCATCACCAAACAGGAACCAAACTTTCCTAATACTCCCGGCTCCCCGCCTGTCTTTTAATCCCGCTTAATGGAAAAAAGGCGAGGATTATCAACGACCAAGTCCCCAGTTTTTAAGAATCACTAAAGCCTTTATCACTTTCGATTACCTTTGATAATGACGTAATAAAATTGCCGAGAAGTGCCAGTATCAGAAAGGAAATGTTGATATTTATGTGCTGTACCCATCAAATATTCTTATTTAAACGTATTTTCCAAAAACAGTGGTGCTGCGCAAATATACACTATATGAGCCGGAGAAAGATGTCTGGCTTACTTATAGTTAAGAAAGTCTCTTGGATTTAAAAACTCAAAGATAATAATTGTAAAAATACTGACTTGTTAACGAAGCAGCGGTTGTCTTAACTGATGCAAGTAGGTCTATAGGTAAACCACAGGTAATCACGTGCTAAGAATAGCCATTTTATTTTTTATGTGTATTTCACGATCAATTCTCGATTCGTATAACAATTCGGCAAATTTCCTGAGCCCTGGTTTTTTATTATTGCTCAATTTACTCGTGTTAATTCAGAAAGTATAATAATGTTGCTAGGCGTTAATTTTACTAAAAACTAAAAGTGACAAAACATTCCCGTCGAATTTGTGATTCTAGTAATTAGGCTACTTAAGTTTCTATAGAACTGTATAATTATTCTATATTGAAGAATTTAAAGTGTAACTTTAACATCAAGTCTACATATTGTGCCGAAACCCGTCACATATTGCAGTAGGCCTACAATTAAATGTAATTAACCTTATGCTTTTAGGAACCACGGCGTAATTAACAAATGCTTGGCATGCAGCCCATTCAGGATCTTTCATAACTCCTCAAAAAAGTTTTTTTTTTCTTCGATTTACAACAAAATTGACTGCAAGCTTCATAAACTTCCCGAGCTCAAGGGAGGATGATACTCGCGGTATAAGTCAGGAGTGTATCACCGGAGAAGACATGGATGAACTCGAATCAGCGGCAACAGATGTCCAGGCACAATTCTTGGTTTGTTTTTATAAATTGTACAAGAATTGCGTTTGGACAATCAGCTGCAGGGATCCACAAAACCTCTTCCATAAATATATAGCGTATTTAACCACAAGAAAATATTTGAATGTTGTCGGGCTTTTCTGGTTAAGTCCACTACAATATTTTATACTCATACATTCATAATGTCTGTGAATTTGCTTGCTAATGTTGCGCGCAGCTCCGAAGCACGAAGCAAAGAAACCACGAGCATCACAGACCCTGCTCCTTTATAAAGCAATTTTTAGGAATAGGTGGCTAAATAAACTATTCGTGTCGAAAATTTGCAAACCATTAATGCGTAAGAATCGATGGTACTGGCATCACGACGTCACAAAATAAAAATAAATCCCTCAAAAATAAGTTGACAGCATGCACTGTCAACGAGGCAAATCTGGAGACCTTAGCTTGCATGTAAATTAGTGAACACCAGTCTAAATACTGTGTACACATGGAAATCACAATAGGTCTGCCAAATACCCTGGGTACATAAAAATCAGATTCCGTCGCAATGCAGTTTGCTGTTATAAAATCGTAAAAGTAAAAGTAGGCCTTCTGTCTGAACATATCTGGTGATTCTAAAAACCTGTTAAATGAGAAGTCTTATCAGCAGCAAACTTCGAAAACATTCTCCAGCATCCCATGGCTGACAAAAAAAACGATTATTTGTCAGCATCCTTCCGGTACCCGGCGTTTTTCTGTGCGTCGGTGCACGAGTAAAGAGAAACACTTCGCAACCCGAACAGCAAAACGACACCTTCTTGAAAGTCCAGTCCCGCCTGCGCTTCGCCATTTCTGCACCTGTAAGGCGCTTTTGCGAGCATGCAGCCTCCCACATCGCCTTAGCGACGAGCCCGAAACACCCGGGCAGCCTGCTGGTTTATGCTGTGGCGCTTAAAAATCGATACCCCCCCCCCGGCTTTAAATGCATAAAGTTTAATACTAATATTGTAAAGCCGTCGATGGATAATCTTGCGTTGATGCCACGGAGAAAACTGGCCGGGGTACCGTGTACGGTAAAAAAAAAGAGTCCCGCACGCTAAAATACAGTTTCTCACGTCCGTTTGTATCCCCACTACTGCTCAGAGGAGGAAGGAAAAACGAAAAAGGAGAAGAAATATAAATCGGAGAGGCATTGAGAAAGGGAGATCAGACGGGCGAAGTGGCGGACTCCGGCGATGACTTGATGGGACGCCTATTTCAGAACGGCACTGGCTCGCTGCTCTGCCTCACGGAGGCTTTTCTTGGGCTGCCCTAACAATAACGGTGTTGCTGGAGAAGAAGGCGAGAGAGAGTGGGGATGGTCTTCGCTTGGTACTGAATTTGAATAACACCACGGGGTGATAAATGTCCATTGTGCTGTAGAAGTAATGAATCTCCACTGTCTCGTACAGCGCGCAAGCCGGCAGCTGCGAGCGAGGGACCGACAGCCTCTTAAAGATACAACAGTCCCTATTTTCCGTCCACGGCAATTACAATCCTAACATTGTTTATTCAGCGCCGAAACGCACTTCCAGCCGTACATGACGTTTGTTGTGTTTTTTTTTCTGACGGAGAAATACTGTGCAACGCTGTAACCAGGCACGTACAAATTAAGAGTCTTTTACATTCATCCGCACTCAAAATACCCACAGAATGCATATACTAATTATTTCCATCGGCATTCGTAACAACAATGCACCTATTTAGGGCAGTGTGTGTTCACGACACCCGTGTAATAAATGTATTCAAAGTTTCAATACAATTTAAATTGACTCTGGATAAGGTTTTTTTAGAGTTGCACGATCGGGACCAAGTGAGCAGTGCTTCTGCCGAGACATTACCGGATCGGACCCTTCGGAAGGTGCACAGCACAATCCACTGTTAACGTGAGAACGGGAACGCTCCTTGTGTTAAATGGACACTGGCGGTTATTCATTCACGTTCGGCTTGCTGCGGGCTTTGTTTTAATTAATCTGTGCCAATTAAATAGCCACAATTACTCTGTTATTATATAGTTACTTAAAGATCAGCCACGAGTGGAAACAAACTTTTCCTGCGACATTGGGATGAGAAGACCAGAGAGGCCTAGCGAGAGATGTGCACACACCACGGAAGCACGTACAACGGCAGTAGTGATGTAGTGGTGTCTTAGTACAGTAGGTGGGTATATTGTTAGACCGTATAATTACGTATACTCACTTGTCTTCTGACTGATACGCAGTTCTGACTATTTTTAGACGTTAAGGCCATTTTAGAGGCGGGTATGCGCCATATAGCTGCATATAACAGTATCCTCACACTGATGGTGCTTTCCTGCTCCCTCTCTCGGTGATAGGAGCATGCCACTGGCAGCTTTCTTGCAGGCCTATATATCTTGAACTGTTACATCTTTACAGTACGAAATAATTGACCAAATGTTACAAACATACACAAGCCCATCAATCGAAGCACTGATTTGCATGTTGATTTAAGCGGTGAATAAAAATAAATTATGGGCGGGGGGAAAGAATGAATAAATAAAACGATATCGTTTGGAATTGTTTCCTATTTTCCATTGTGGATCCATACAAACATAAAATAAAAATTCAAAAATGGGACAAAAGTGGAGATCTAATAAAGTAAAGCGTATCCGCGGTACTCGTGTGTTGGCGTGCCTGGAGTCCCGAGATTCACACACATAAACACACGATTAACACGAGCCGCCTCGGCCCTCGAAGGCCTAAACTGTCCTTATTGAGAAATTCGGTTCCGAAACACGTTTTTGCCGCAATGCGAAAAGGTCGCCCCAACTCGACTGGTCATAGCGTTTTCCCGTATTTCTAACTTTATTTTTGGCCTTTCATTGTAACGAATCTACTTAGTTAGCATGTTGGCAAATCTTCATCAGATGAATAAATACAGCATAATAATGTATCTCTAATTTACTGGAGATTTGGATTTAACCAGCACTGATGCCAACATAAATTTAGAGGGACGAAAATCCGTTTTTAATAGGTCTTCGTCCAATTGCAAGCATTACCAGAACACTTGAAACTGCATATATACGGTGCAATTGCGGATACCAGGTAGGTAAATAAAAATCACGGCAATAGGCCGCCCCCCCCTTTCGGGATTAGATCGTGTCTCATGTGAGGGCGGATGTATTAATTGACAGTGATGTCACGTGCCCCAGTCCAATTCCACAGCAAAGCCCCGCTTCCTCCTTTTCCTTCGTGCTCCTGCTCCCTTTCTTGAATAAATAATTTCCAGCTACCGCCGTCGGCTTAGACCCTCCTCCTTAAAGACATCCCCGTTTCTTTTCACACGTCTCACTCCAAAGATGGGCCCGAGTTAACCTTTCATTTGCCTCGGGATAACTTCCCATCGCTCGCTTTCGTTGCTCATTTGTTCCTTAAAGAGCCAGCCCGCTGTCGCCCTTTCACGGCTGTGTCAGAATAATTTAGTACGAGAGGTCCGAGATCGAAGGAGATTATGGCGATGAGGACCGAGGCGTACGTTAATTATATTTACCCCTGGGAAATGGGCACTGGATGAGTCGCTATTCATCACAGCGCATTTCACCAAGTACCTCCAACTTTGTTTCGCTTTTGAAATATTGTTATACCCTTTGTTCGCAGTCACTTTGGGAAGTCGAATATGGCTAAGCTTACACGTGAAAGGATTTGCTTGGAAGGGGGCTACTGTTCTGTTTCAAAAGTGTTTATATAGAAACAATTTATGAAGACCCTACTTAAAACAAATAGAAAACAAAACTGAGACAAGTGCTTAAATTAAGGAGACTAATTCACGCTAAATATCACAGGCATGTGCTATAACATAATATAATATGTATGTTTCACATAATTCATGATATACATGACCTAGTTGTGGATATTGATTATTTATACTTAATAATATGAAATAGTTTTGATGTTTCTATTGCAAATGAAGACTTCAATCTTTTTCCTCCAACTGCCATGCATAAAGACCTGCTATGTTTACAGTATGCCTGTAAGTGTGCTATCATGTCTTTCCTTTCTTTGACGCCTCTCATCCCTTTCCTCTGTTTACCTGGCTGTGGTAAATGTGCAGTGGCAACTGGCCTCCCCTAAAAGGGCCCCTCCACCCTCAACCTGCCACGACATCATAGCTCTTTTATAATAAATGTGATTCTAAACGCAGTCAGATACTGAAAGAACTGGAACACCTTTAAGGACAAACAGCATGCGTTCTTATGGGGACCCGTGTCTGTGCTTTAAAGCAGTCATTTCAAATCAGTCCATAAAGGGCTTTCACAGCCCATTTGCCTAGCCTAACCGATCCTTTCAGTAGCTAATTCCGTGTTGTATTTATACCTCATTATGTTTTTTTTTCATAATCAGTGAAGTGACACATAGTATTTATTATGTATTGTGAATCACAAACAGTAATCATCAGTGCCGTGGTTGCACTTTTCTTTATACCTTTTTATTGTATTCAAATACCAAAAATATAGAGGCATTGACAGTGTAAGTTAAAAAAAAAACAACAACACAGATTTGGCTCCCCAGTGCTCTATGCAGAAAAAAGACAGTTGGATATTTTACAGGAGCAATTTAGGTTAAGTATCTTGCTCTGAGGAACTACAGCAGTTCCTCTCTTAGGATTTGACCTGACAACCTTTGCATTCTGTGTCTATGCCCCTAACCATTACACTCTCCGCTGTCCTAATTCAGTAGGCTATTGCTGTGCATCAGAGTACTTCTTGTCCAGACCTTAATACAGCTCATATAAGCTGCTAAAGATATTTTTAAATCATCTGCTTGGCAGATACATTAATCTAGCATACTAACACTGCTCATGATGTTTATACTACTGAATATGTAGTTAATTCATATGAAGTTATAATCTTAGGGCATTACGTTTGACACAACATCCTGACATGTGAGCCTGCAGTCTTTTGTTATAAAAAACAGTTATTTAGCCATGCAAATGTCCTGTTGTATAACACAATCCATTGGGCAGCTGTCTTAACATGCCTGGTTTTGCTACATTGTTTTGTCTTAGAAAAACAGATGTAACCTTGTAATGTAATTAACATATTGTTACAATGCCAGCTCTCCTGTTTTTAAATTCAGACCCTATATGTAATAAGAATACTTAGGATTGATTCTGTGTATCCTCCTTACAGTCACTTCCTAACAAAAAAACTCAGCCTAACTGAATTTGTAACATTTGTTACATTTCCTAACTTCATCTGAAACTTCACGTTTGTTACAATGGCAATGCATCGATAACCATTTAGGTTATTAATACTTACTGAAGGAAGATGCATGTAGTACAGAATATGGCACCCAGTGACTATGGCACCAACTGTGGCATGCAGATGGCATGTAAATTATGGAATTTACATTTGTGTCCAGACTTTTAACTGGTACTGTATCTTTTAGCTGGCTTGGGAACTTGAGTTACAGTCTGTCTGGTCTGGCCTGCTTGACGTGCAGCCAACCCTCACCAGAAAAGGTGATACCAGGAAGATGACAAGATTTTATAAGGTCAGCCATTTATAGTAATGCGTATACTAATATGCCATATTTAGAATTAGCAATAAAACATTAGTTATACTATATGTGATGTATTGACGCTCCATTTTGGGTTATTCCCTGACTTGCATCCATTGCTTCTGGGATAGGTTGCGGACCCCCGTGACCATGCATAAGACAAGTGGGTACGGAAATGAATGAATGAATAAATTTACAAGGGACTGTGAATGATGTGGCATCCCATCAGACGCATACCCCTACCTTCTGCTCTATGCTCTTCCATTTTCACATTTTCACCCCCCCACATAAAATGCCCCCCCGGCCCCCTACACTCAATCTGCGAAATCCTTATCAATGAAATCTAAGAATGGGAGGTATGCTCTTTAGGAGGCCATGGGCTGAAACCCATGGTATGGAAGATAAAAGAATGAATGAATGAATTAATGCTCATATAAGCCATTATTAGATATTATAGATATTCTTAATTCATCTGCTTGGAAGATACATTAATCCTAGGTTACTAACACTGCTAATGATGTCAGTGTTGTAATCCGGAACCATAATCAAACTTTGAAATTCACCACGATATGTTTATGCCGAGGGTGGCGCAGTCATGCAGTGGTTAGCACTGTTGCCTCACACTTCTAGAACCAGGGTTCGAGTCACTGCCTTGGCTTTATGTGTGTGGGCTTTACATGTAGTCATGGGGTTTCCTTCATGTACTTTGGTTCCCTCCCATGGTCCAAAAACACAGTGAAGTTAATTGGACTTACCAGATTGCCTGCATGTGTGAGTGAATGGTGTGTGAGTGTGCCCTGTGGTGGGTTGGTGCCCCATCCTGGGTTGTTGCCTGCGTTGTACCCATAGCCTCTGGGATGGTCTCCAGACCCGTGTGACCCTGGATAGGACAAGTGGTTTCGGAAGATGGATGGATATTTATCCCCAAAGGCCTTTTCAGTCACTGTGGGAAGAATTGAATATAAGCCTTGGGCAATTTGCTGGCCAAATTCAAGTTTTTGGTGTCATAACTGAGAGCTTCTGTGGGAGAAAACTGCAGCACCGGTTTAACTCAGAGAAACCAGCTAGCCTCCAGTGGACTAAATATGCCTTTTATATTAATATTAGTCATTTTAAGTCAGTGCAGAGCAGCACAGAGGCTTTTCTGACCATTTAAAACTTTAGAACAGCTAGGATTTTTTTAAGACACAAGGCAATGTAGTGATGAAGGAAAGTAGTCTTGAGACAGAATGGTTTCCTATTCAAGTCCCATGATGGGCTTTGCTATTGTGCCCCTGAGCAAGAAATGTAATGTTTCTTAGATGACAGAATGCAACGTTATATAAGATATATTTAATATTTGGTATTGAAAGAGAGGTTAGGGTATTGCAACTCTGAGTTCTTTTACTGATAGACTTGAAATTGCGGAATACATAACTAAATCAACGATAAAGGACCAGCCATTCCACAAAGTTATCTATATAAAGTTAACAAACAAGGTGAGACGCATTCACGTTTTATTTCAGTGATACAAATTTTTCATGCTCGCCCTGTCATTGACTCTCGTCCCTTCTAGGGTGACTACTGCCCTGTGTATTCTGGGATTGGCAGTTCCAAGCGCACGGAAACCGTGCTCTGGAGAAGCATATGTGAGAAATGGATGGATGGATATTGCCCAAAATGACTGAAATTACTGAAACCACACTGTTGATTGAGATTTAAACTGCTCTGAATGTCTTAAAGAAGCTGGCAATGAATTCCATCGAGTAGTATCTGCAAAGGTAATGCTAACAACAAATACCCAAACAAAGACTCTTCAGACGGCAGCACAGTGGCACCCCTGGGAGTCAGGTTTGAGTCTCTACCCTAGGCGCTACTCAGGCTGTGTTTGCATGTTCTTCATGTTTTGTTCTAGAGTTTCTTCCATGTTCTCCGGTTTCCCCCTATGGTCTAAAAACATGTTGAAGTTAATTGGAGCTGCCAAATTGCCCGGAGGTGTGCATGTGTGAGTGAATTGCGTGTGTATCCCCTGTGATGGGTTGGCACCCCGTCCTCTGATATTCCCTGCCTTGTACCCGTAACTTCTGGAATAGGCTCCGGGCCCTGCATAAGTCACGCGGGTATAGAAAAGGGATGGATGAGCCTTCAGGGACACCATCCATAACTTCATGGTATGCTTA
>JAODKN010000041.1:31354685-31370338 GCA_026774425.1 Petrocephalus zakoni | reverse complement strand
CATTGCTGCCCAGCACTCCGATCACCTGGGTTAGGCATTTGAATCCTGCTTTGTGCTCCTATATTTTGCTTTTTATTTTCCCTATATTACACAGTCTTTCTCAGATACTTTATTCTGGTTTCTTCCTCCTTTCTCTAAATTTCCTAATTTTTAGATAATTTAGCTAAAAAAAAGCAACTGCAAAAGCAAATTAAGTCCCATTCATATGTGACAGGATTATCAGTTTTACTCTTTGCATGACTGTTCAAAAATATACAGCTGTACAGCTTTAAGTTTTACAAACACAAGCCTAACAGTATTTTCACGGACAATAAGCAGTGAGAAGACGGACGAACAGCAGTATTCTCTGTTTATTTCCCAGAAGCACTCATCTAATGCACGATCAGGATCTAGGCCTATGCGCTATTCTAGGAAACACAAACCACCAACACCAGTCCATTGCAGTCTGTCAGACACAAGCCTGGAGGTATGAAACCATAATGCTACCCACAGAGACACTATTCCATCTGTAAGAGGAACCAAAATAAAAGCAAATCTGTTTAAAAAACATTTTTATTGTATTTTACATTTCATTTTCGTTCGCTTTTAAGCACACACCTGCGTGTCAGACGGAAAATTATTTTATCATATTATTTTTTTACAAGTAAGTGGAGAAGTGAAATGAGATTTTGCTTAGTACTACATTCTCGCTCGTTACCCTGGCCCTTTAAATGGGACACGCTTTGTTTCTGTGTACGCTCTCAGTTGCCGTAGCGACGCTTAGGGGACTTTGATAAGTTGTAGCCACATTCCGTCAAGGTGCAAATCGGAATTTCCCGGAAGGCTACTAGTAGGAATTACTATGCCTCCAAAGAGTAAGGGCAAGAATAAAAGTACAGATAAAACCAAGAGGGATGACACGGATTCACGGGGGAGAAGCTCAGCAGGGCCGCTGACTGAAGTTGACAGAGAGTATTACCGGGCGCAGATAGTGGACTTAGAGCGCCAGCTGCAGAAGTGAGTCTCTGATTTGGTGGATGTCTTTGGTGCAATCTCATTGTGTTTAGGACTGAAGTAGCTTTTATGTACTTGAATGTTTTTCCGAAGAAATATAAAAAAACTTATTTTAAAGAGTTAATTAAAATGTAGTACCCAATAAATTCAGCCAATGTTTTGGCTTCTTCATATTTGAGCGAAATCTATTGGAAAATTCTTACCTAGACAGACCTATATATAAATTGTTAACCTCGAAGCCCACAGAAAAATTCCACTCAGCAAAACTTTATTTTACAGGATTTAGTCCATATCAAGTTTTCAGAAGTGATCATGGTAGAGACCCAATTGCCTCGATGTGACTAAGCCTTTCCCCCAGGGCCTGCAAGGTGCCAGAGCCCAGGCACTCCTTCATCCAAATAAATACGTTTTTAAAAAAAAAAATAGTAGATGCATTTACAATAAATAATAATTACACATTAATATGACTAACACAAGCCTCGTTTTCAAATATAATTCTGTTTTGCAATATAATTCTATTGTATTGACCTTGGAATGGCTCAGTGGGGTAAGCATCTGTGCCGGTAATTGGAAGGTCCTCGGTTTGAGCCCGGCTTGGCAGAATAGTTACATGTCTGTGGGCCCTTGAGCAGGGACCTTAACCCCCAGCTCCATGGGCACTGCTGCAGGTGGCTGCCCTTCCATGCCGAGCCTGCTCTCACTTATATATGTGTCTGTGTGTCATAGAGAGCAAGATGGGGTAGGTGAAAGGAGATCCCCCCCGGGGATCAATAAAGTGTCATTGTTATTAATATGTTCAAATAGCATTTTCATCTGACCTGCAGGGGGCGCAGTTTCACACCATGCACCCCCCAATAAATTTGCCTGCGGTTGCCTCTGTTCAGGTACCAGCACAAATGCGATGAACTGGAAGTGAAGCAGAGGGACTTCTCAATCCTGCACAGTGACTTGCAGAAAGAGAAGGAGGACATTGTACATTACCTGAAACACTCTCACACCCAGAAAGAGAAGGCGCTGCAGGAGCTTTCCAAAGAACTTGCCAGACTCGAGAAGACCAGGGATGCAGAAAGGGACTCCTTTGAGCGACAGCTGGTCCAGCTCCAACAAGAGTTCCAGGAGAGCAAGGAGCAGCTAAGTTCAGAGAACACAGTCTTAGGTGAGAGCCTCACATTTGTACCCAAGTGAATGTCATACATAAAGCTATATATTCAGGCACACGATGTAAGAATAATATAGACACACGCTCTGTACCCACACACATAAAATCAGTTAATCCTATATGTCAATAATGAGCAGCAACACAACCATAGTTAAGAATGCAGAGGTATTGACCCCATTCTAACAGCCTGAAACACAGCTCTGGGGGATACAAAGGGAATTGGCCCTGTGTGGTTAATGCTGGTGTTATCTGTTCCCACCTCAGCTGGCAAGCTGGCAGCTCTGGAGAAGTTCCGGCTGCAGAAGGAGGAGCTAATGGAAAACCTTTCAGTGATGAAGGAGCAGCTGGAGAAACAGAAGCAGGAACACAGCACTGTGATCTACAACCTGGAGAAGAAGGCAGTGCTGGACAATGACAGGTCTCTGTTTAGGTGTTCGGGATGTGTCCTCCTGATATTTGTGTATGGCCAGCTGATCATCAGGAAGCACGCGGATGCGTCCTGTTCTGCCGAGTCCGCGAGCCCATTTTGTGCTCCCCCTGCAGGCTGAAAAAGGAGATGCGCGAGCATGTTGTCGCCGTGGCAGCAGAGTTCCGGCGCGTCTCTGACGAGAAGATGCCACTGACGACCATGAGGACCATCAAAGAGAATGTGTCTCTGACAGCGCAGCTGCGCAGTCTGTCCGAGAAGAGCCAGAAGTTGATGGAGGAGAACCAGACCTTGAGAGAGAAGGAGAAGACACTCAGGCGGGAGCTGGAGGTGTTGGAGCCTTTGCTAAAGAAAATGACCTGCAAGAGTGTCTGCAACCAAAAGGTAGAACCTCAAATTCCTGGCTATGAAATGCCTAATCTAATGTAGAAACATGACATGACCTGGGAATAATCATCCAACCTACATGCTACTAATCTAGTACAGGGTTATGGCAAATCTAAAAGCTGTCCCAAGAAGAGCAGAGACCCAGCATATATACATCCAGTCAATCACAATTATGCTAAAAGAAAATGATTATAGTCTAGCACAATGTTTCCCAATCCGGTCCTCAGGGACTCACGGTCTGTCCCTGTTTTTGCTCCTTCCGAACTCCCCGACAGGCAGTCCACATTTTGGCTACTGGGAGCTGGGAGGGAGCTGAAACATGGACTGTCTGTCGGCCCCCGAGGACCGGATTGGGAAACACTGGTCTAGCATATATGGCAACAGGCCTCCGTTACAAATGAGCTGCTTTGCAAAATGCATCTTTTCATTATTTTGGAATTTTCAATATAATGTGCATCACCTCATAATATGAATAAATCAAAGTGCTTATTTCAACCTCAACAGATATTGTTTCCAAATCTCTTACCAGAGAATTAGTTTTCTCCTCGTGTTTCATCTGCTTATTCCAAAGATGGTTTTAGTGAGCCAGTCTTATGGCAGCTCACATCCAGCTCCGAATGCCAAGCCGTTACAGGGTATGCGCATAACGTGCGAACCCCACACACATACTGTGGAAGGGGTGGGATTCAAATAGCGGTAGAGCTAACACTGCTGCCCACTGAGCCCTGTACTCGGCTGGCCCTCAGGCGATTGAGGCTTGATTTGTTTACAGTAGAGTTTTCCATTCCCCGGCCCCAGTCCATGGTCAGTATTCCACCTGGGCCACTGAGTGCTAGGGGTTTTGGGGAGGGGTTGGGTAATTTTGGGGAATCCCTACTTTACACTTACATTTACATTTAAACATTGCATAATGGCCACGTTCTCTGTCCCAGGTGATTCAGCAGCTGACAGAGAAGTGTAAGCAGCAACAGGCCGAATCACAGGAGCATAAGAAGAGGGACGGTCAGCACCTCCAGCTGCAGGAGGAGCACAGTGCCTTACAGCAGCTTCTCCGTGACATTAGGTAACTTGGGGGATAAAAATTAGAAAGCAATTCCAAAAAAGGTCCTTCAGAAAACATAAGATGTTGTAACAATACTACATACATTGCAGCAGAATTAACTCTTAAAACCTTAACTTACTACCTCCTAACAACCTCAGTGAACTCTTTATTCTGTACTCACCTTCTCGCATCGTGCAATAATAATCTCCTCGCTGCTCCATGCACTCAACTTTCCACCATGGGTGGCAGGTCCTTCAGTGCCATGGCCCCCAAACCATGGAACTCTCTTCCACAATCACTCCGCGACCTTCTTCTTTGTCTTCCTTTGAATCCGAATTAAAGACATTCTTTCTCTTCTGTCTCTTCCTCCTGTACTGATAATTTTTTTTGTGTGTATAGCGACCTTAGGATTGTGAAAGGCACTATATAAGTGGAACTTTTTATTATTATCATTAGTAGTAGTAGTAGTAGTAGTAGTAGTAGTAGTAGTAGTAAAAACTGAGAACAATGAATCAAAAGGTATGTATGTTTTGTATTTACACTGTAAGTAGCTGTGGTGACACAGCCTTCAGTTATGCAGTTCAGAATTATTCCTTTGGGGAATTTGCTACATTTTAGCATATATTGGGATATTAAAAATATAAGCACATTCATATAATGCTAATAATAATGTGAGTAAATTGAAAAGTGTGCATTTTGAAACAAATTAATAGTTTTAAAATGAATGAAGTTCTATTTAATAACTATTAAAATTTATTCAACTGAAGTTATTATCAAATGGTAAATCAGAAAATAGTATTGCATTGTTTCTTAAAAATCCAAATGTACTCCATATGCTGGTAGTGAGAACCAAATTCTGTAATGTAGCAAGGAGTTAGTGGTTTTACTTCTAAAAGCCAGCAGGGGGCAGAGAAGTGAAACGGAGCAGTCCGTGTGGCGTCCGTGATTAAATGTGTTGGTGTTAACGTTCTTTGTCTTAACAGCGTTGTTCTTCCTCCATATACGGAGGCTCACTTTGTAACGTAAGCCATGGTATGTGTTTAGGGAGGAGCTGGCCGCCATGCGCGAGGAGTCCCATCAGAACCGCGCTGAGGTGGACAGGCTGAGCTTGGAGCTGCAGAAGGAGAAAGCCCGCAGGGGCCAGTGGGAGACAGTCCTGGAGGAGACAGCCAGAGCCCTGACAAAGGTACTACAGCTGATAGGGGTGAGAGGGGATCTCGTTGTCATTTTGACTTTACTCAAATAATCCTCTGGTAATGGCACCCTGTTGCTACTGTTCCGTAGAATAGAATTTGCTTGTTGCTTAGAGTGCAATCTACCTGCTCGCTCGGGTCTTACATTTCCAGGAAGAGCCGAAGGTAGGAGAGGAGGCCCTAGGTCATCACGCTGAGATGATGCACAAACTTCTGGCTGTACTTGAAAGCTCGGGTCTGGCGGGGGAAGGATCTACCCTGGCCGAGTTATTGAGAGAAACAGTGACCCTCCATCAGTACGAGACCTGGAGGAGCACCGAAAGCTAGAAGGCTTGCCTGAATACCTGCATTTGCATTACCGGTATATTATTTAGCAAATTTTGTTTTTAATATATCAAGATTTAAATAGTCATCTATGTAGTAATACACTGATTTAATAGTTAACCCTGTGGCATCATCTGTGGGGTTGAAGGTTGGATTCTCATACTTGTGTCCATGTGTCTCTTTTCTTTCTTCTCTGTGTTCCTGTGGGTTTCTTATAGGCGAGTGTTTCTCATCCCAGTCCTCCGGGACCCCCAGACGGTCCATATTTCTGCTCCCTCCCAGCTTGCACCACACTTGCACCAGGTATTCAGTGTTCTTGATTGGCTGGGACCTGGGAGGGAGCAAAAATGTGGACTGTCTGGGGGTCCCCAAGGACTGTGTTGCGAAACTCTGCTTCAGGTATTCCTCTTTCAACATTCACTTTGGGCGAATCCATTTCTCTAAATTGCACGTAGTGAGTGTTAATCATCCAAGCATCTCTGCAGCCCTATACACATATAGTAGGGGTTCTGAAACAACTTTGACAAAATGGAAAATATAATGGTTATCATAGGGTGATCTATGTTTTATATATAGGATGTAATATTTTCTTGAAGAGCATTTAAAGTTTTATCTTTGGATGATCTAATTTACTTGGCAAGGTTCTGAATGTACACTGTTTGTGCATATATGGCTAGAAGCCACAAACCTGCCCACCACAGCATCCAGCCTTCACCATTGATACATCTCTGTATCACCTCATCTGAAAGTAGATTTATATCAGAACTTGGGAACCATTTGACACTTACATTTAAGGGCAATTCCAGTAGAGGGAAGAGTTGCATTTTTAATGGGTACTTCCTGGGATTTGAGTCCACAACCTTTGCATTGATAGTACAATGCTCTCCTTTTTACTAGCAGTACACCCCGTTTCCCTGTATAGGGCACCCAGCAGATACCGCTACACTAGGGCATGCAAATACTCTGCTTGGCTTAAGCTGGCATTAAGTCTTGGTTGTAACTGAGATCTCCCTTTGAGTTGCCATCCATAGCCTGCCATCCATTACTCAGATATATAAGCTTGGATGTGTATTAAATGGTTTCCCAGTAAGGAGAAAGGTGATTAATTGTTATTGCTGACACACCACAACAAAATGTGTCCTCTGTATTTAACCCATGTGACACAGCTACATGAAGACTCAGGAGCAGTGCTTGGGGATGGTAGCTGAGCAGTACTTGCAGATCAGGGACTCGAACTGGCAATCTTTCAATTTTCAATGGTCCCTAACCATTACAGCACCTGCCTGCCCCAGTAGCCAGCATCTTCTGCCCTCCCATCCTGAAAGTAAATCGTGTGGGTCTGAGATTATTCTGGCCTGCTTTTCTCTCCTGTCCAAGGACCCGACTGGCCTGAGAAAATTGGCACATCAGCGGCCATCGGTAAATGCTGAACCCAGGGACAGTCCTTCAGTACAGCTCTCTGTAGACTCAGACATGAAATCAGGCAGTTGTATCTTTAGTGTGCTTTATGAAGAAAATGCCAACTTTGTGTATAAATAGCCAAGGGGTCATACACAACAGCACCAACGATGGCCCTCTTGTTCATTATCTCAGAGGGGCTAATCTGTACTTCTGTGTACGATCTACGTCATAAGTAGCCATGTAGCCACATACCCTACACCATACCCCAATGCCTGTAATCGCATCTTAGATTCAAACAGGGAATTTTAAACTAAGTGGCTCCTCACACAGGCTGGGAAATTGCAGCGAAGGAAACACCAAAGAAAGTCATTTCAATTACCTACATTCACAAGGTCTGCATACTGCAGAATTAAAATTGACGCGATGAAATGTGCCCAGGTAATGATTATTTGGGTATCTGTGCTGTATTTGGATTGGATGATTCACTGTATTAGGTTACCTACATTAAATGGATAAAACTTAACATGAATCATGATGCATGTTTTAACAGCAGCAGTCAATATACTTGTTACTATATCTGTAAATTCTGTACATCTTGGTGAACTACTGGAGGAATTACTGAAGGACCCAGCATGAATAACAGGAGAAATACTGATCATATGATTGTTAATTGTTAATGAATTGTGACATCTTTTATCTCAAGCAGTCACCATATTTGTTCAAGATTTGTACTTCAGTAGCAACTGAATTATTACTAAGCATCTGTGCCCCGTCAAGTAAATTATTGCCATTTAATGCAACGCAAAGAGGATCCAACTTGTACACAGTAAAAGTGTCATTCAGGGGCCCCATCACACATTTTGAGATGCTATTGTATTCCGTACCTGAAACCAGTACTATGATGTATTCCCTGTGAAGACATTACTTTAGGAGTATGACATACTGTTATATTTGGTAGGGTAATAGAAGACCACCTGAGATTTTTAATAAGAGTCAAGCTTTCATGTCGTATTAAACCAGAACACTCTGTAAATCCTATAAGATGTCTTTATGGTCAGCAAACTGAGGAAAATTTAATAAGCTATGTATAATTTTATCATCCATTCATCTTCCAGCTACTTATTCCGGACAGGGTTACAGGGATATATAATTTCAATAAGCAAAAATAAGCAATTTGTAGATAATTGAACTGGACGTTTCTGATAAAACTTAATTTATAAATACACACATTTTGGCTGCAATACCTGCCTGAAGATTCAGCACTTTCTGCGGCCACAGCACATGTAATTTCTAACAAAATCACACCACAGGTTACAGCCTCAGGTCACAGAACAAGAGTGAGAGGGTAAGTCACATGGTGACTCCAGGCACACGCGTGTTTCGGCCACATGGTGGTCATGAAGCACACTGCACGCCTTGGTCTTTACTGTCAGCTTGGGCTTTACTATCTGGTGGAGACTGTCCACAGTGCAGCTCTCCATCATCCATGTGGGCCAGGCTTCTTCTGTTGTCAAGTGAGCACAATGCAGACTGCTGGTCTAGGTTTGTCGGGGCTTCTGAACACTTCCCATCTTCTGGTGGTAACCGTGAACATTGCAAATCTATGTCTCTCTTAAAGGAGGCTTGTTTGCTCCCTGATGGGGATTTCGATTTCTTCAGATCTCCAGCCACAAACTGGGACAAAAGTAGGTCCACACTCTGGCTTAATACTGTGCTCAAAACCTTCTGCTCCTCCTTGGAGAACCGTCCAAGGACGTGACTGTTGACCAGTGCCTTCTCCGCAGGTCTGCCAATTCCAATCCGCAGTCTGGGCATCACCTAGGAAGAGCAATTAAATAATAATCATTAATAGTAATGAAGATGTGCCCAGTCTAGTGGGAAAAAATGCACAAAAGTATAAAACTAAAAAGTGTAAAAACTAAAAGCACAAAATAACCCCTTCAGCTGGAAGCCCTACGCCCACCCGGCTCACTTCCTCTTTGGTCGGCTCCCCTCTGGTTGAAGGTTCTCCTAACTCAGCACCCAGGACCACCAGGCACCTTCACAGCTCCTTTCCCAAGGCCATAAACCTTCTCAACAATCTTGCATGGACTCTACAATAGATTGTGCTACATTCACACCAGTTTTTCTATTTATTATTTTTGCTGTTTCATCCATTGTTTTTTTTTCCCTTTTGATGACCTATTTTGAACCTTTTTATCTCAATTTCCACTGCACTGTACCACCAGGTCAGATCCCTGTGTACTTGCTGCGTTTGGCGAATAAACTGATTCTGATTCTTATGTATCCTGGAGGCCATTTCCTTATGATACTATGAATGTGGAGTGAAACCGGCAACAAATGGAATTATGGAATTATGAGCCAATGTTCTGCACTGAGAGCTGAACTGAAAACTGAAGATGAAGCACAGAATTTCTCCTCTTTATTCTTACTGTTACTTTAGGACGAATTATACCATCAATCCAGACCACGGCAGGATTAAAAACAAAAAAGAGCCCTTTAAACGGTCAGTCGGGGGGCCTCTAATTAACATCAACAATTCTAAGAATTTTTTTTCAAAAGTACATTTGGTGGGATTAAAAGATCCAATTTCTCTTTAAGTTTGCCAGAGCTGAAAGGGAGAGACGAAAGTGGCAACCACTCAGCACCTACTAGCAAGCGTCAAAAGGGGTTAGCATACACCAAGCTTCGCGGTCATGCCGGACGGCAGTCATTCCCGTCACATTGTGAGGTACGTTACACTATGAAAGAAGGCTGAAGACGACATGGTGGTGCCAATGGGCTGAAGGACTTTTTGAGAGAAGAGATCACATTTCACAAGCATAGAATTTGTGGCTACAGTCGTTTAATTACATCATTGTCATTTAAGTCCCTTTTAAAATCATATCACCATGGCACGCAGAAACCACTTTTTAACTGGTCTGAAGACCACTCACGCATTCATTTAGGATAACTATACTATAGCCTGAAGACAACATTCACATGCTCTTTGAATAAGGGCGTCAGCTCTTACTGACGGTTTATAAAGCCACAGTTTACTTACATCTGTCTGAAGGCACTCCACACAGGACCGGACACCATTGTGACCCCTGCCAATCAGTGACAACGAGAAAGTTTGCTGATGGTCACCACCACTAAAATTTACTTATACACGTTACAGGCCTGCACTGTTTGTCAAGCAGAGGAATCAAACGTGCATATATTCAGCTCTATCGCTAGGATAGATGTAGATGTGTCAATGGCTTTTTAACTACATATGCAGGCATTGCCCAAATAAGATGATTTTATACATTATGATCCAGTTTTTCAGTGGATTAATTTGGGTTTCTATGTTTTAGTCAGAACAGACCGAAAACACCCTAGAATACCACCAGTTTTGCTTGTTCATCTCACCTAGCACTTCCACCCCACTTGATGGAAAACTTCCCCAGTGGTTTGTCCAGGTCATCATGTACTAAGAAGATATGCTCCGGTTGGATCCGATACTTGCCAGCTAAAGTACAGAAGACAAATACAGGTATCTATTACAGCAGAATTCTCTCATCGGAGACAACAAACTTTAACAACATCATGGGTGCCACCAAGGGATGGCCAGAGGTTGCTAAGGATTCACCATTGGAGGCACCCTTGATGTTGTTAAAGTTTGTTATGTTTGATGCAGCGCAAACAGTTAGGTGAGTGCAGTATGGCACTCAGGAAGATGTGTCTATGGCAGCATAACTAGTAGGGAGAGGCAACTGGGAATGCAGGCATGGGGAGTTCCTGAGCACTTCCACAAGTGAGTGAGAAGCTGGAGTGACAGCACTGGGAGTACAGGTCATCCAAGGACAATGGCACGATTCCCACACCTCACACGGTAGGCCTAACTGGGAGGGAACTGTTAGCTAGAACTAGTCTAGACTTGAATATCGAGAGTCTTGCACATCCATTGGAAGACCATTCCACAGCTGCGGAGTTCTGCAAGAAAACGCTCTGCAGCCTGCTGGAGTTCTTTCTCCTTTAGGTACTAATAGATATCCTGCTCGAGGTCGAAGCAGGTGAGGAGGCTTGTGTGACACCAGTAGATCTCTGAGGTATTCTGGTGCAAGGCCATTCAGTGCTTTATAGGTTAATAGCAGCATTTTGTAATTAATCTGAGACTTAACTGGAAGCCAGTGAAGGAAGCATTGGACAGGGCTAATATGATAAAATTTAGAATAGTTTTACTTTTTCCCTTCAGCTCACACTTCTGATTTCTTGAGAGACACTGAACTACCAAAACGGGCCTTGAATTAAGTTAATTATATTTGAGATCATGCAGTCTTTCATTGTATGTTTTCAGAAAATACAGAGTAAGCCTTTGCTCATAAACCTGAGAAAATAGCACTAAACCAAAACAAGGCTGGCTCATTTGCTGCATCAAAGGCTCTGAAAAACAAACTAACAAATAAAAATCATTCAAATCTGTAACAATGAAGTCCAAAAGTGATTTGACACGGAATTACCCAATAGTTCCTTCAATACTTTACAGAATTATCAAATATAGTAATATAGTTGTTGCTTGAGATAAAAGATGTGCCACGATTCATTAATGACGAACAAACATGAGATCGGTGTGTAACTAAGACTTACTTTGTGGTTAATTAATACGTAAGTAATAGCATAATAATATTACATTATTTGTGTCCCCTAAAGTAAAGTGTTACCACAATTTCTGCTGGCGCCGCCGAACAACACCGAAGGACACAGAAGAGGCGCGGCAGGCGGCCGTCCTCACCGGCCTTCGCCACGCTGACGCCGTTTATGTTCATGAACAGTTTGGGCCGGAGGAGAACCAGCTGCATGTCGCCGGCTGCACACAGGACCACTTCTCCGGACACATGCCTGTCGCTGCGCCAGCTGCCGGACTCCCCGAGCCGCTCGGACGTCGCCGCCAGAAGCGCCATGCCCACGCTGTGCCGAGTGTTGCCCATGCCCGGGTTCCCGAGCCCCACCACCTGAGCGGCGACAGTAGCGCTGACAAGGTGACCGGCGTGGAATCGGAATGGCATGGGGCGGGACGTCCGCGGTCTCCCTCATACTTACCATTCTCCGACGCGAAGTTGATTTCAGCATTGCGTCACTGCTCATTTTTCCCGTGAACGGCTCATTCAGTAACAGATGCTGCGTCAGCTTTCTAAACCAGTTCGCCATACTGGAAGGCTCCCCCAAAGTGGGACAGAAGTGAACGCGCCCCTACCGCGACCTCCCCGGCGTGACGTCATTTACACGCGACAGCGACGCACCAGTTTGTCGCAGAGACTACGTTATTTTTTTTAACCTCCCTGAAAATCGCTCATGTACAGGAAAGATTGAATAAATAGATGGAGCAACTGTACGATTTTTAATATTACACCCGAATTACTATTATTTGAGTAATCATTAATTTTACAGTTAAATCTGCACTATTCTTCTGCACTTATAGTGACAGGCATTTGTATAGCGGGTGTAACTGTTGATACAGCTTTGTGATGCAACAGGTGGTATTTAAATAGTCAAAAATTGTATTTATATTTTCCTAAAGAAATTTAATTTGCTCCCATATGTCAACACTTTAAACGGTCAAAAAGGGTGCAGCCCTGGTGCAGTTTTGTTCCCCTAGGTACAGAGAATGTTAATGTATCCCCAAGGTACAAAAGTCAATTTCTGTACTTAAAAGGTTCATTTACTTACAGCAAGGCTACAATAGGTACGCCCTTGAGGGTACAGAGCCAGTGACAAGTAACTGTACTCTCAATGGCAAAAATGTAACTTTTTCTCTGACAGCATTGTAATGCATACAAATTAATAAGTAAAATGACTAGTAAAAAGTAACAGTGTGTGTGTGTGTGTAGCGGTGATTATAATATCAGACTGATCATTTTAATTGGTGGTATGGACACACTGCTGGTCCCATGCCAGTAGAGTGTGGCACCCCCCCTGGGCCTGGAAACATGCAGCAATATAGTGTGGAAGGGAGTCGTACAGCCGCTGTATCCTCTCCTGCAACAAGTCAGCCCACAGCTGTTGTAACTGGTCTTCAGGCGTTTCAGCAGGCGTTGTCTTGTTGAAAGACTGACAGGGTGCTGTCTCAGGAGGGGTGAGACGTGTATGCTGGATGTCACTGACGTACCGCTGTGCTGTAAGGTTCCCCCCATATACTACCAGAGGTGACCTGAAGTTATAGCCTATGTGTCCCGACACCATGATGCCAGGATTAATGCCTCTTTGTCTCTCGACAACATTGGCAGGATCAGTCCTCTCCCCTCTCCCCGCCATACATGCACATGCTGGTCATCTGTGGAACCGAAATTCATTGCCGAACATGGTAGAACACCAATCGTATTCAGTCCATGCCTTCCGGTTATGGCATCACTCCAAATGCAGCTATCATTGCACTAGTGTTAATGGCAGCCTATGCATGGGACAGTGAACTCGTAATCCTGCTGATGCCAGTCACCAAGACACGGTGCCGGATGACACGAGGTGTTGTAAAGAAACCGATACCTGCGTCCGGATGGCAGGTGCAGATGTCATGCAGTTCTATAATGCTTGGTGCAAAATATGACAATCCTCCCTTGGTGTGGTATTTCTTGGGTGACCGGAACCTTCGCAATGTGTAGCTGCCCTCATGTGCCTAGGTTCCAACACTGGGCGACTGTGACATCTGCATGCCCTACATACCGGGCAATTGCATGATACGGCCACCCGGCCTCATGCAAACCCACAATGTGACCCCTATCAAACTCCATCAAGTGCTGTTAATGCTGTCTAATGTGTCTACGGGGTGTCCTCTGTGTCTGGTGACTAGACGTGCCAGCTGCTTGCAAATCGAATCATTTAGATACCCATCCCAGGTTTGCATGTGTACCAAAGCACATCTAAATCGGGCCATCACTTTTGGGTGCATAACTGTTTTATGTATATATGTAGGATATTTGTCAGGTATGTATGTAGCCAGTGCCATAATAATAACAGTGCAGCCTATCCTAGGATTAAAACATGCAACTTAGTCTTTACCCCAAATTCAAAAAAAAAAAATTCCATTGTTTAAGTTGAGATAAATGTTTTAATTGATGACATCTTTGCCAACAGCATTTACTACTTATGTTTTAAGAATATCTGTCATGAATAATCTCTTTGCATTTGCTTGTTACATATCCTTCTATGCTCTGGGAGTGTTAAACTAGGAGCAGAGATGCATCAGCTGCTGCCTGATTTCTGTTCACATTCAGTTGGCAGTAAAGACAGAATAAGACCGGAAGCAGCTCTTACAGTAAGTTAGGATATACATGCTTTCTACATGTGCTGTTTTTTTATTTGCTTTGGGACATGGAAATCAATAATGAACTGGGAAACATTAGCTGCTTTCCCTTGAGGGACAGGGCTGGGCATCGGGAATTGGCTGGCAGCGGTCTACAACGGCATTTAGCTCTGAAATCCTCACACCATTATAGGTACCGGTGATAGTGGTCCAATGAGTGTTTCCATCATGATAAGTGCGGCTCAGTTTGGCTGTGAAAGGAATGTCAGCTACTATCTTTTTCCCTTCCATGCGTACTGTGCAGGAGTGGTTTGGCTGCACCACAATCTGAACAGAGATGGTATGGCTGATGGTCTCCACAATAGTTGTTCCCTTGGAAAAACTTACTGTCTGCTCTTTGGAGAAGTCCACATTGTCTGGGTTCAATATTGGGATCTTGCCCGTAATGGTGGAAGACGTACCGTTCCGTGTCTCTCGGCCAATGTCCCAGGTCTTCTCCACTGTGCTGGTCTTTTCAAGATGAACAGTTTTCTCAACACTTTGACACTCGAGATTGGTGACCTTAGCTAGTTGCAAGGTCTCTGGTGGATAATGAAGAAGCTCTAGCTTATCAACAGCATATTCCACATGGGAGATGTGCTGGACATAGTAATCTGGGTTGATGGTCAAGACTTGGTAACTTTTATACCAGTACTCATCCCCATCCCAGGGAAGGAAAAAGGCTTCATGCTGAGTAGCAACCTTTCCCAGGCCATACTTGTTCTTCCCAACAAAAATTTTGATGCCTGAACATGTTCTGACAGAGTATGCGGGCACAGAGCCATAGGAATCATCCTTCCACTCCAGAACCTCAAAGTTATCCTCATTGACCAAGATGTCAAATTCTGAGGCAGTATATTCTCTGTCAGCATAGGGGTAGAAGCAGTACGGGCCTTTGCTTGGTGTGTAGAATCCAGACTCACAGTTGAATTTGCAAATGTAGTCAGTACGTGAGACGTAGCCATTATAGATACCCACTGCACCATTTGGCAGGACCCCGTTCCAACTCAGCCATTTGAGGTTGACATTATCAACGAAGATTTCAGTGGACTTTCCTCCCTGTGAACTTTGCAGCTCTTTTGGTGTCTCTAGAAACGTTACAGGACCTTTGCTGGCTAGAGGTGGAACGACATCTTCTGAGACTGGGTTTAGTTGGGTTTCTATCGGGAGGATACAAGAAATTTAGTTTTGGTTTGCTAGGTAAGCGCAACCTTTATGTGAAAGTAGTGCATTTGAAATGGCACTGCCTTTGAAGACATCTAGTTTTGTTCCAGATTCAGTGCAGTCTGGAAATAACGTGTCAACAGTCTACCCAACTACCAAATATAGTCAGGAATGACACTTACTGGTCTGTGGCTTTTCCACTCCTTCCGCCTGCGATCCTGGAAGCTGGGCTGCAGATGGGAATGCAGCACAGAGCTGCAGTG
>JAODKN010000041.1:31327830-31346852 GCA_026774425.1 Petrocephalus zakoni | reverse complement strand
CAGAAAATACAGTGAGCGGCTGTGCACATGCCTATGGCTACATTTTTAGCTCTTGCCTTTGGCACCATTGCTAACGATGTGAAGATTTGTTCACAAATAGGACTAATGGATTAATGACAACAGGTATTATGATTTTATGGGGAACCATATCTGATTATTCAACCACGGTTATGTTTCTCAGTGTGGCACTGTTATACTTGCTTTTTTTGTTTTTGAAAAGTATGAATAATATTGTGCTTTCATGTGATTGGAAACTGTGTTAAAAAGAACACCATATAAGCTGGTTAGATATAAGCTGGTAGTTTGTACTCGTTGTGGTGTCAGCCAGTGGTGGTGTCTGGCCAGCAGGTGTCCCTGGTCATCTCGTCCCTGGTGTATGAGTCCATCGTGATTACGGATTGCCCTCCCCTGTTTCTTGTTACTCATACGAGGGACCACGCTTTTTAAAAAACGATTTATTTCGAAACAAGTAAAAACCAATTACATCACTTTTCTACATAGTCACCTTCTTTGCCAGCGTCGTACGGACTTTTTAACGCTATCAGCTGTTTCCGGTTGAGTGTGTCGCCACTGACGCACCGCCGCTTCCACACCATCATCATTCCCCGCGGTCGTGGCTGCGGCTGGACGTCCAGAGCGCTCTGCATCCATCACACCAGTACGGCCAATCTTGGACATTACCATCCACTCACAGACGACTCTGTGAGAGAAAACTTTACCCCCATACTGAGCACACATGCAGAGATGGATCTGCGCTCCCGGCACACCTTCTGTCCACAAAAAGCATACGACAGAGCACTGTTCCTCTTTGGTGCAATTTATGTTTCGCTGCCATCTTCACCAGAGGGTGACAATTCTTATGCTAACCTGCAAGGGCAGCTGGCTTGCCAGACAGAACTAGTGACAGGACTCGCTCAGACACAACCAGTTACTGCGCCTCCTCCTTTCACCGTTTCCAGCGAAAATATACAAGTGCGGAAGCTTTTTGAATGTCCCTCCTAGTTCCCATTGATTAGTTCATTATCAATGGCCTGCACCCATTCCTTGTCTAAGCCTTGTTGCCTTTGTATATATGTGTCATGTATCTGGTCTTTCTCCTGTATTTCTCAGTCGGTTATTGTGTTTGTTCCTGCATGTTCCTGAACCTGTGTTTCCTGAACCTGTTTGGCATAGGCTTTTTTCCCTTGCATTTATTTTTGACTCTTGTTCATTTATGTTTTGCCATCTTGCCTTTGTTTTGACCCCTCGTTGTCCCTTTTGTCCTTGTTTGGTAGGCCATTCAAAAAAAAAAACCCTTGTCGGTAGCAAGTCGCACCATGGATCGTCCATCCCATCATGCCGCAACATGGAAAACCAAGAGATGGTGGGACTTTTAATGGGAAGCAGTTGGTAATTTTCCCATATTGCAATGGTGCCAAGCCAAGAAGTGCCAAGAGGTCAATTATCCCCATTGTTTAAATGTTGCAATAAACCAAAAGCTTGTACAAGATATTAAATACATAAAATACAGATCAACCAGGTCCTCCCAGAGTGACAATTCACCCTTTTAATTTATCGAGATGAATAAAAACCTGTAACATCACCAACCTGTCCAATTAGCCACCCTGAATGTGGCCAGGAATGTTGTTTTAGCTGCGTTTATAGTGTTTATGGTTGTGTTTGTCCTCTACTTGTGGCAGTCAGTAGTTAGTGGCTGTGTGTTATAGCTACCTTAAACCTGTCTTTAAAACCACGAGAATTGTCCGAGCTTAGGAATGTCCTTCAGAACCCAGTGGAAAGGACATATGCTCTAGTACAGTAACATAGGGTTCCTATGTACAAGAACTGTACTTACAGCAACTATTTACTCTTGGACAAAATACAATACTTAATGTTATATAAGCTCCTTAACACCTCTCTCAGATTAGATTAAAATTCTTTATTGTCATCTTATCATACACTTTTGTACAATCAAGGATGAAATACCATTCCTCCTAGACCAACAACCTAAATAAATTGCAAAAATTACAAAAAAACTATTAAAAACTAGTGGAGCATTAAGAAGATGCAACATACACAACACACACAATACACAAACAACCCGTATCCATGGTGATCCATCTTAATGGTAGTAGTGGGGTCCAGGGGCAATTCTAGGATTTGACCCTTAGGTTTTTTTTTGCTGACAGTGTGGTCTTTAATAAACTGGGCCTATGAACAATAATGCCAGGTTCAAGGCCAATGAAAGAAACTGCTGTTGTGAAGCTAAAATGGGTACTTCACAGGTATTACAGTGCACGATGACAGTGAGACAGGAAGGACAGGGTAGTCGACATGCTGTGCGGAATGCAGAGGAAAAACATGCACATGCACATACTGGCCCGGGGTCAGGAACAAACCTCGCAGTCCTTGCAGTGTGAGGCCCCAGTGCTGTACACATGGCGCACCATGATCCCTTATTATGACTGCAAACTTACCTGGTTAACCTGAGGAAATTGATAATATAAACGTGATAATGTGCTATTGATTCCGATGATTGTGGTATGCATAGAAGTAATCAAAGTAATCAAAATAAATTCAATAATAATAATCATGTTTTGTGACTTTTTGCTTATCAGAAGTACATGTACAGATGTACAGTTTTACATGTTTTACATGTTTTCCATTTGGACAGCGATATTAGCTGAATTTAAGTGCTGAAAAACAACATTTGTTTTGTTCCCTCTTGTGTCAGGATAAGACCTTGAGAAGATTAATCAGGTGAGATAGCATTGTTCCATGCGAGCTATCACCTCTGATACCTGATATCTTGCATTATCGAGACTGATCAATGAAGTGGTTGTACTGCAGTCATGACAATGGTACTCAATCGTGTTTAATTTCACTGCTCACGGAGGAATGCCAAAGAAAGGACTCTGTATGAACCGACGGGGCTATTCTGTGCGTGTGGGGGTTCCTAATGGCTGGGAGTGAACTCTAGTCCTCTTAAATGGAGTGTTCTTAAATGTTGGCTCAGTAGATAGCATGATATTCTAAATTAGTCAGACACATGTTTTAAGTCAAACAGCTCCTCCTGTACCTGTAGTATGTTGCATGCAAGGGGTGCCGTGCATTGTGCCCTGTGCTTCCTAAGATAGGTTCACTGCAACCCTGTTTAGGCTAAGCCTTTACTTTAAAATCATGCCATCTATAAATGATCTTTGGCCATCAGATATGGATTATTATAAGCCAACTGCTTCCTGTCAGCATTGTACACACAGATTGGAACAGATTTCGAAGACTCCACATCAGGTGCATGACTGCAGCAAAACATAGTGTACATCCCCACTTGTGAAGTTTTTCTATATTGGATAGCTTTCTATTAAGTCAAAAAATGATGAATGCAGTGTGTTATCACAGGATTCTCCCTAGCTTTACTTTGCATAAATAACACCGTGAATCCTGTCCGGCAGCACAGAGCCTGTCATATTATAAATCACACTTTGCCAGTAACAAATTGCGCTTGGTTTGATGTAGGTTTTAGAAGCACGTGATTTGAAGGCAATGAGGAAGAAATGGATAAATCGCCCAGAGACTATTATTTTGTGCGTGTATGTGCCCAGCAATGGACAGGGAGAGGGGCTCCAAGCTCCCCACCTATGACCCTTACTAGAATATGCTGTTAGAAAATGGATGGATGATTGGAATGGGAGATGACCGTACATCACGTCAACGAGTGCTTTCATTAGCACACTGACAGCATGCTGCTGAGTTAACAGCACCTGGACAAGTATGTGTTCTTTCTCTGACAGTGAGAGTCTGTTTATGACCCAGAGGGCTGAATGTGAAAGTGTGTTTGGCAAGTCGGTTTACTGTAAAGTATTTGTGGGCTAATGACATGCTTTGTTTTTGTACAATTTGTAAAAGACACCACACAATGTTTAAACCTATGCAGCAAGGAGAGTCTCCTCCGTGTTGCGTGAACTGGACGATACTGACGAACTGGTCAGTACCTATGGCCCTAGATTTGGAGGTATCTTCTTGGACTTTGTATCTCTCGTCTGATTAAATTATCAGGTGGTGTGCAAATTGCATATTTATCTATGGAAGTGTGTCAGAAGTAAATGTCTAATCAATCTTTATGTTCTCCGGGCTGTTATTCAATCTCCAAGGAAGGCTTGTGATGCACAGACAATCAGGCAAACGAGATATATGAAGTCTACTGCCTACACATCTGACCGCAAGGATCCCGAAAAAAATCATGATTAGATTAGTGAGTGGACTGAGTCACGCACAGCATCCATCATACTTCATGTCGAAACGTGACCATTTCTGCTGATTTATAGTGGATTATCGCCAGGGGTCTAATCCTTCATCTGACATTATGGGAATTTTCATTCCTTCCCTTGCAATAAATTTGTTCAGTATAAGTACACAATGTATAAGGATAACACAGTGCTAAAATTAAATAATCCTAAATAAATTTTCTTTATTTTGTACAAATCATCGATTAACTTATCTAAAGGCACAGAACCTTAATTTCTTAACTAAAATAACCATCTATTTGATCTATTTTTATTGATATTTCAGTTTGGTATTGTATTGGTATTGCTGTTAGGATTCTAAGCCTAAACAGCACAATCTCGCTAAAACCATGAAATCCCACAAACCTCTCCGGTTCAGCCATCTGTATTGTTGCAGTATGGTGCCCCTATTTGGGGGATCAGCCTTCATTATTGCCAGTCCAGTGCAATTCCCTCAAGCAAACTGCACTCCTACAGTAGAGTACTCTGTGTAACAGAATCCCTTACTGCAGCAACAAAAGCCCCGGATTCAGGGAATTTTATGCAACTTTATGCGACTATTTACTCAAATATTTGACAGTGAGTGCAGACAAAGCAGGTATTGCTCTAAACTAGCCTATGCCATGTAAATACTGTAACTTCTGCGTGATCATCTCCCTCATCCTGCTGGGGAGAGACACCACAGCAAACTGGCAAATGAGGGGATCTCAGGCTGCTGCCTGGTCGGACAGCTCTAGAACGAGAAGGCTCAAGTGTCGGGGATTACAGGGGATGGGAAGATGTACGGAGGTGGGAACAAGGGTTCCAATCAAGGAATGGGAATCAGCTGGAGCCAAATAGGGGACAGGAGCCAAGAGACAGAACCCAGGCAATTTTGCACAAGCTACACATAGTAGCCAAACACCAAGCAGGACCAAACCCCGAGCATAGCTTTTCCTACTAGCGGACTTCTGAATTTTACATTGATAATCTGTATGAATAACCATTTTTGATTTGGGGACACATTACTGATCTGACTTTGTGATTGTCATTAATCATTATTCGTCATGATCTGACTTATACTTTGTGCTAAACTACACTTAATTTTTTCATTCATTTATTTGTTATAGTGAAGCAGTGGGTTAGGTGTAATGAGGCCATGGGTTAGATAAATGAGTGTGAACCTTTTCTCAGCACTATAGGCGTCTTATCCTACTTTAACCTTGAGTCTTGCCGTCTACGTATGACAAAGAAGCCTAAGAGCCCTCTTTGTACCAGTCAGCAAGGTCTTTTGCATCCATAAACATCTATCTCATAGGTGCAGGTCCTGGGCCTGGTGGATACGAGTGCGCATATAGGGTTTCTGTTCTCTGATTTGTTAATGCATCGTATTTGTTAACATAATTGGTTAAAAGTACGATATCACATAATGTGCGCGAGGTATCAAGAATGTATGAGTATGAGTGCAGAGGAAACCTTTCTCAGCTTTAATGCTTGAATTTCCTGCTTTGTTTATATGGTCTGAGAAGTACTAATGGAGAAAATGATCATTAGTTTGGATTCAAACTCATGGAATTGTGGAATAAATTATAGTATATGAGACAGGTTAAAATGTTAGTGGTTAGCACTGTTGCCTCACACCTCTGGGACCGGGGTCTCAGGCAGGGTTCCATGTTCCCCCCATGTTGTTGTGTGATTTTCTCTGGTTTCCACCCACTGACAAACCCCATGCTGAGATGAACTAGAGTTACCAAATTGCCTGGGTTATTCCCTGCCTTACACCTTCGGTACACCCCCCCCCTGCCCCCCATATGGATGGATGGATTGAAAAGTTGCTCCTTAGTACATCCACCTGAGGTTCATTGATGCGTTTTTGGTTAATGGAAATGTATGACAATACCATCTGAATGTGATTATCCATAAAGAGCTGGGGCATTGACTAATTAACAACTAAAGGTTGTTAGGTCATGTTCCTAAAGGGTCTTGTTCTTGGATTTGTTCTGGGTTAGTGCAGGCTTTGTTTAAAGAGGATAATCTCATGTCAGGTGGAGACTTTGACAGGAGAGACTGTAATTCTGGCACCTTTTCGGACCTGATACAAAAGCAAATATTTTCCCCATGCACTCAAGAGCTTATTTAAAACAGCTAAAGCTTGCACCCAACGGAACCCTGATGCACAGGCATACTGACATCCTTCGCAGCCATTGACCCAACCCGGTTTTCGCTGCTGCAGTACCACTGCCGGCCAGCAGAAGGCAGCAAGACATCGCATCTCAAGAGACCAGTGCAGGAGTGTTCCGTGCAAGTGAAGCAACTGCACGAAACAATATGGAGACAAGCAACAAAACACTGCTCATCTGACACGCAGCTCTACTGACATTAATCTTTATTAATGTCAGTAGAGGCTTTACATTCAAGCCTGTCGTGTTCTGAACTGCAGTGACAGAGATCTTTGCAGTATCGATGTTCTATGTGGCTAACATTATATTCTGCTTGATAAAAAAAAAAATCCTTGCAAACTGCAGCAGTCTGAATGTCACGCCATGCTGCCTCCTTCCCTGCCGTTCGTTTACTTGACCCCATGACGGATGTTTGCTGTTGCTCCTCTTTTTATCAGAACCTGTGTGTGCCCCTGATGTCCGCAGAGCCCAGCGCTACCCGAGAAAAGCTGTCAGGCTTGATGGAGCGGCTTGCTTCCTAATTAGGAGCGGTGTCGAGAATCACCCGGAGCGGCCCGGTCCGGCGGTGAGATAAACCAGAGGCCTGATACAGCATGACCAAAGTAGGAGCTCTGATGCACCTCTGCAAGGCAGAAGAGTCGGAGGATTCTTGTCTGGGGTTGATTCTACAGTGTATATTTGTTTTTAAACAAAGATGGGTGCGGGGGATGTGCTTCAGCAGGGCAGGTGTGCTGTGCCTGTGATCGGAAGCTTCAGATCCTACAGTCAGTAGAGTGATTTCACCATCGACCCTTAAACTACATCTACATTTTATTTACGTGGCAGGTGGTTTTATCCAATGCAATGTGCATATTTGAGGAGGTAGGATCAGAGAGTCCATGGGGGAACTGGGAGTTAAGATTTCATTTAATTAAACATGTCAGATATTAAACTGGAATACATAATAAAGCATCAGCTATCTACCATGCTGCTCTTTCTGGACGAAAAATCAGTATAATCCACATGGCACAATTATTATCGATATGATGTTAGCATAGGATCCTGTGCGTACTGTGTGCGTTTATCTACAGACTGTACCTGCACATCTGTATACGTGTCTGTGTGTTTGCTGGCTTATGCATGACCTTCGTTTTTAGGTTCATGTTGTCGTTCTTGAAACCATCTATCCTGTCATCTGGGAATTGGACTCAGCCAGGAAAGACTCTTTCCCCAGATGGGACATTTTGCTGTGGCTGCTTTGGTCCCGGATAGGCCTTGCCCAGAGCCTCACTGTAGGTGTAGAGCTTCTGTAGAGCTGCTTCCAGCTGACTGATGCCCCAGATGATTTAATGAGCGCCTTGATGCATGAAACGTCCGCCTTGCTGGGAGGAGACACTCTGCCCTGGGGACATTATATCTATATCATCGTGTCACTGATTAAGCTGGTTTGGCTGGATGC
This sequence comes from Petrocephalus zakoni, assembly GCA_026774425.1. Lineage (NCBI taxonomy): Eukaryota > Metazoa > Chordata > Actinopteri > Osteoglossiformes > Mormyridae > Petrocephalus > Petrocephalus zakoni. The sequence goes on along the minus strand of JAODKN010000041.1, from coordinate 31,338,993 downwards.
ATAGCAAATACAAAGACAAGCTACCCATACCTCTTACCTGCTTACATTTCCAGAACCTTAAAGTAACAGATGCACCCCCAACCGTCTGCGAAAGGGCCTCACCTTCTTAGACGCATCAGTGGTGAAAGAGGGGCGGCTGTCCTGTCTGAACTTCCAGGGTGCATGTAATCTGTAACAGACACCCCCCATTTCCCTGAAAGAGGAGCTGCTCCCCCGAGAGAAGCTGCTCCGCTGGGTAGAGTGACTGTGTAGCACTCCCCCCAGGAACCTGTCACGCGCAGCTGCCTTGCCGAACAAATGGCCCCGTGCTGTTTACCCCCGGCTCATGTGATTTACTCCCAGGCATCTCCAAACGCGTATCTGCTGGACGTCGTTGCTAGGAGAGTGGGTGGGATCCCGGGCAGAGGCGGAGGAGGGGGGCTGCTGTCTCTGAGTCAGGACAAGGCCGGCGAGCCTGGGGACCGGGCCTGCTCGGATACCTGGGTGTGGCCGCTGAGATGTGGGCTTCTGTGGCACTTAATCATGAATACATTTTTCAGAATTCCCCCTGCACAGTTTGATCTCCTTCGCAATAGGAAAGACCAGTAATTCTCCCTCATGTGGAATAATGGCAAAGGTCTCACTCCGTCAGATCCTTCCCCTTCAGTGACACCGGTGAGTCATATGGGTTCAGAGTCACGTCCCATGTGCTCAGCACACACCGTAAATAATGAAGGAAATTATGTCTGTGTAGGAAGATCCATCCATCTCGCTTGCATATCACTTTCAACCATTTATCAAGCACAGGGTCATAGGGAGGCCATCCCAGCCAGCAAAGGGCACATCCCTTACCTTAACCCTAACCCTAACCCTAACCCTAACCCTGGACGGAGTGCCAGTCAGTGAAGTCAGATACAGAGCACAGACACACACTATGACCAGTTTACAGTCTTGTTGGACTGCAGCAGAAAACCAGAGCAAGATAGATAGATCTATCTGTCTGCCTGTCTATCTATCTGTCTGTCTGTTTATCTATCTTCTCATAAATGACACAGACAGCGAGTTCTGTGACATATTGCTCCCCAGCAGATTTCTCCAGACTTGCTTTTAGGCCTCTTTCATTGCATTCCATGGCTTCGCTCGCCATCGGCGAATCACAAAAGTCTGGTCCATGTTCACGTCTTGACCCATACTCTTGGAATGCAATGGGACTGGACATTTAAATGCATATATTTCCACTGAGCAATGTGAGCTCACGCTTTTCAGCGTCGAGTGCAGCCCGTGTCAGGGTTTTGAAAGGCGTGCCCCTCTGTCTTTCGTGGAATATGCGTTGGCTCGCTTTCTCCCTTCTGCTTTCCTGTCCCAACAGGCCTCTCCTCTCCTCTCTCACACTTCACCCCATGTGTCCCTTTCCTTCCTGCCCTTGTTTTACTGCAGTTCTGTCCTTGCATTTTTTTTTAAATGTGCTAATGGCAATGTATTACATTTGTGTAAATAAAAATAGCTTTTATGCAAGTTAATGAGTTATGATCATATGAAGCTGGAGAACTTTGCATGCTCTGAGGGGGATATGACCTCTTCTGTGCTATGGCAGAGGTTACAGGGCAGAGATGTTTTTTTAATGTACGATGCAATCGATGCTTAACGTTGCTGTTTTTATTGGAGTGTGTTTGCATTAATCTCTTTCCAGCTCCGAGGAATAAGGGCAAAATATCCATTCTAGCTGAACTATTTTAAAAGTCTCCTCCCAGACAGCCACCGATTATCAGTCACAGCATTAAATCAAGGTAAATGAGAGACTGATGCAGCATAAAATCCTGGCTCTCCTTTCAGGGCCGTACGTGAAGGTTTGACCATCATGCGAGTATGTGTGCCGCAGAGTATGTGCCACGTACACGCAAAGGCCCTGGGCTTGCAGTGAAGGTGTTGAGGGCAGAATTCATAGAATGTCCGCAGCAACTAACTTACTCAGGAAATTTTGGGGTGGTAACATTGAGCTCAGTTAAGAAATGCACATTCCTCAAGTATTATGTTCCTCACCAGGGTTCCTCAAATCCTTCACAGAATGGTGGGTCAAGAAGAGGCTTCCCCAACTCCAGTCCTGGAGGGCCAGCATCGGGAAATCGGCAAACTGCGTTGGATTCTGGCCCTCCAGCACGCGATTTGGGGAAACCTATTCTTGACCCACCATTCTGTGATGTTGATGCTCCAAGAGTTTTTGAAACTCTCACAGAACTCCATCTTGGTATTTCTTAGAGATTGAACTTGTGCAGATGGTGTTTCTGACCTCTTGTAACCGCAACCATGGACCTCCAGCAATGGGGTGGGCACTGAGACTCGGGAAATAGCCATATTTACTAAGGATGTGTGTTTCTGCATGTCTCTGGGTACCGGAATGTACTCATGTGAAAAACAGATAAGAAAATGACCAGGATTCACGACTAAAAGGACGATGTTTCAAACTGCAAGAAAGGCTCTATTGACGTATATTACTTATTATCCATTGTTTACAAGAAATACCATGCGTCACCCAGCTGCTTGTCCTAGTCAGTGCTCCATCAGGGAGCCTATCCCAGGACAGAAGGCTGGGATACACCGTGGGTGGGGCACCAGCCCATTACAGGGTACATAAATGACAAAGTAAAATTGGGTGATGAAGGTTGGTGGAGGAGTGGGGAGGGGTTACTTGGGTGCCAGCGATAGAGCTTGCTACCTCGGCTGTCACATGAAGTGCTGTGAGCAGCAATGGCACCATTAGTGTAAGTCACTTTGCTTAAAAAAGCCCTGTAAACTGGAAAAATAAAACATAAAAAAAAAGTGTGATGATCACGGAACCAGACCTGTGGTCAGAATATTAAGTATGTGTAGGAGATAAGGGAAATTACAGTATCACTGCTGTCTCTGTCCACAGAATTAAGTACCTACAAGTTTTAGTTCACTGGCTTCATTACGTAGTGGAGCCTAACCCTCGATACACATCCGTTTGTATTGTTTAGATTTTTCTGACTTTGTGATCTTTGTGTTTGAGCTTAATTCTCCATGTAGGTTAATTGGTGGGGACAGGCGGACACATGCAGCTCTGTTGATTGACAGTTCACATATGCCATTTTTAGTCTGCAGCCTCGTCTTTTTCTATCTGAGAAACTTCGGAGCGCTTTTAGGTATCACCTCGGGGAGTATGACAGAAAAGGTGTTTTGTCAGTCAGCCCAAAGTGTACCGGCACATTCAGGCCCTGGAGATCTTGCCAAGGGCTGGGAGTCTAAATGGTGGAAGGACAGTAAGGATATAGATTGGGGTCCAGAAAGACAGGGACGTGACTTCAGTAGAAGCAGGTTAAACTAAATCTGGCAGCTCTTCAGGCCTGCCATGGAGATGCAGCATGCGGTTCCAAGCTGGCCCTGGTTTGGCTTTTCTGAATTTTCAGTCTGGGTGCTCCTCTTGCTCATCTATGGGCTCCTGCCTTACCATCCCAGGAGAGATCCAGGGGTGAGGGAACAGGTGAGCCTGCTGGCTGTCATCCCGGGGCGTGGCGGAGGGGTGGCATCCCGGGTGGCTTGGCGGAGGGGTGTCGTCCCGGGGGGCGTGGCGGAGGGGTGTCGTCCCGGGGGGCATGGCGGAGGGGTGCTGTCCCGGGGGTCATGGCGGAGGGGTGCAGACCCGGGGGGTGTGGCGGAGGGGGGTCGTCTCGGGGCGTGGCGGAGGGGTGCCATACTGGGGGGCATAGCGGAGGGGTGCTGTCCCGGGGCGTGGCGGAGGGGTGCCGTCCCGGGGGGGGCATGGCGGAGGGGTGCCGTCCTGGGGCGTGGCGGAGGGGTGCCGTCGGGGAGGAATGTGGTGTGAATGGGTCTGGCATGGCAAGCCGTCTGGAGGAGCACTGGGAGCACTTCCTCCTGGGTCAGCAGCTTAATTCCTCGAGCCATCATAAATAACGCAGCTAGCGCTTTTACCGTTTCTCCCTTCTGATCCAGTCGCACAAGTCTACATTTTTTGGCACGGCCAATGTATAACCTGCTTTCGGGATTTTTTATTTCTTTTTTGCATGTGTGCATGTGGGTGTGTTCCGGCATGTGTGTGCCTCGCTGAGATTTTAGGTGTGGCTAGGTGTTTACTTCTCATCATTTACATGTGTATGTATTGCAAGTACTTAAGAGCCAATCAGCAAGTACTTAGGAGCCCATGATTGGATCATTATTACAGCTCAACAACGTTACGCAGCAATAAAGTCAGCTTGGTGCCTGAATGGGCAGGTTATCCCATCAATGGATTTTATCTTCCCTAACGGCATGGGCATATTCCAGGACGGGAATGCCAAAATTCATCAGGCTCGAATTGTGAAAGAGTGGTTCGGGAGCATGAGGAATTATTTTCACCCATGAATTGCCCACCACAAAGTCTTGACCTTAACCCCAGTGAAAGTCTTTGATTTGTGCTGAAGAAGACTTTACAGAGTGGTTCAACACACCTATCATCAATAAAAGACCCTGGCAAAAATGCATGCAAATCTGGATGCAAAAAAATGTTGAAATGTTGCATAAGCATGTGGAAACAATGCCATGACGAATGTGCACCATAATCAAAGCTAAAGCTGGTCCAATGTAATATGTAATTGTGCAACTGTTTTTTGGGCCATGCAGTGTATCTACCTGATGATTACACTGGAGATGGATTAACTACTTTTCTACAAATCTGCTGGGGTATTTGTGTCCTTCCCCTGATGTACCTTCAGAAAGGATACATTGGACTCTTTCTCTTCCTGCAAATAGCATGCATGTATCCACTGAAAATTGTGTGTCCTACTGAGCTAAATCTAAAAAAGGCATAATCTATTTCATCTAGATATAACAACAAATTTGCAGACATCTGCATACTATCCACTAGCTAGAAAGGTCAAGTTCATTATTTCAGAATATATTCTCAGCAAAAACATTTCAACCATAGATATGCTCAGCTAATTAAAGTCCTTCCACATTTACATACGTCAGAGAGTAATACTGCAGTTTTACTTCATTGGTTTTACTGTTATTACAAATATATAAGCCATTCTGCTTTTCGTGTTACTTTATGAGAGTGGGCACATGGGAATAGGCCGTTTATGAGTGAAATTAGTTTGCTGCAGCAGAAGGTTGTGTGGGTTTTAGTTGCGGTCATTTCAAGAGTCTCAAATGAATGCTGAAGAGGCCAGCATAGTTACATGGATCAGAGAGCTCTAGAGTGCTCTGACACCTGCTGTGCATTCTCCCCTGACACCTGGCTCATTCTCACGTCCACTTATGTTGCTGGTTAGTGGATTTGTGTCGAGGAGGGTTTCATATTCCTGCAATTAAGCTACTTCTGAATGACCTTAATAAGAGCGGATTCGCCTTTTCATTCAAGTCGCCTCCATCACACATGGATGTCAATCTCTTCTTCCTGAGGCATGTGCTCTTATTAAGATATTCCTACAGATGCTCCAGTATACCAGGGCTTCATGGGATCTGCCGCCAAGCTAAAGGCTCCTTCTCCTTGAAAGCTACATGTGGCAGCAATCTTCTCTGCTTCCTCCATAGTTTCAGCTGTGAGGACGGCCATATCTGTAGGAATGCCCAGTTCTAACCTTCATGCCTCATATCTTGTGAATAAAGGAAAAGGGAAACCAAAGTTCTAGGCTGAGATTTAGTGAGGGCTCCAGGGAGCCTCTTGACTGAGGTCTGTACAGCCTCACTGGCTGCCGGAGAGTGGAACGTACCCTGCAGAAGGACGGCCACAGGCCCAGCAGGAGCAATGTGCCAAGTCATCCCTCAGATATGTGCTCGGCACAAGTGAAAAAAGATGGGGAAAGACATGAATAAAAATGAGCGTGGCTTCCTCTGCGTGAAGAAGCAGCCAGTGGACCTGCCTCTCTGCCAGTGATAGCAGCACTTACAGGTCTGGATTGTTCAGACAGCGGCATGGAGCACAGAATACCACATGACACAGGGCCGCACGGTCAAAGCAAAGACCTAAAGGTCTCCTTTGTCCAGTACCCCTGACACGGACCCATCTTTAGGCAGGAGACACCGAAAAGACCCTGGTGCAGGACAGGGCAGAAAGTGGTTACCTCGGTGATGGACCCGATTTGGCAAGGATGACTCAAAAACCAAACCTTTCTAGTGCCAATGTGGGTTGCTCCCATGAGGAAGTCACATAAAAGAGCCGCTTCGGTACCTTGGAGCAAAAATGGGTAAAGAAACAGAAACAAATGATAAATCAATGGTGTCTGATGATTGATGGCATTTACTTCAGTTTGTTTTAGGAAACCTCAGCCTATTAGCTATGTGAGGCTGGATACAGCCTCCAGTAATGGCCATCTGTATGTTTCAACTATCTATCCTTGCTTGAATTTCAAGAACTCTTTCACATGTTAGAACATTCCAACTGTCAGTAGGAGACTTTAATCAGTTGGCTAACACAGTATGCCTTGCTATAAATATCTGACTAGATCAGTTATTTTGAAATAAATGTATCTGTTTCATTACCTTATAGGTAGATTGATCATCCATTATAATCACATGCCTACATCTTACATCTTATAAGCTGTTTTTTTTTACGAATTATTTTTATAAAATGTATTGGCTGCTGAGAGAGTGATGCCATCTTAAACTGGGGAGTGGGACTTGAATGAGCAGGACCGATCAAAAGTGAGAAAAAAATTGCTTTAATTCCACCAGGATCTGGAATGAAATAGAGACCAAATGGTAACACATTGAATTGCCAATGACCGATGCGAGCTCCCCCAAGGCCTGACTACGGCTAAGTCTATTATGATGCAAATGACCTCAGTAAGCACTGGCTTAGCAAGCAGTCAATGTACTGCATTACACATACTGTCATACTGCATTATAATGCCTTCATAAAGTATTATAAATCTAGCTATAACTATGCATAAAAAGGCATAACACACCATAGTCATGTGTATTATACATTATGACTGCTCTTGATGGTGTGGCCTATAAAGCACCCTAAACACCTTCATAATACAACACAAAGCATCTTGAAAGGTGTTTAAAGCGCATTATAGATGGGACCTTCATTGAGCACTCATAATGCATGAGAAACATGGCTATAAATATTTATAGCCATGTTTATAATACTCTATCAATGTGTTACAACTAATTATAAGAACACTTTCTAGGCTTTATGTATATGGGCTTCATAGAAAGTATTACCACAAATGCTTACACTTTCATAATCAACTCTCTTTTTCAGGTAATCATTTTCTCTTCAGATGAAGGGATCCCAAGGGATCAGAGCTGGCACAAATGCCAATGGAATACTGCATTCTTACCTGACAGACAGAAGGGCACATGGCTTCAGATGCCAATGTTTTCCTGTATGTATACAACTAATACCGTGTATAATGTGTTTATCTGTTCCGTTTTTTTGTGCCATAATTGTATTTCAGAATATTGCTATAGTTGATATTATTGTGCATCAATACCAGCTGCTACACAGAATGCTGCTAAATTTGTAAGTGATTGACTGAGTCTGAACTCGGCTGTGGGTGGTTGCTCTCCAAAACTTGCTTCTAAATATGGAGTAGATAAGAGAGGCTACAGTCCAAGGGTGACGTGAGAGGTTCACTGGTTCTCATACCTCATTTTAGCTGCATTTCTATAAGCATGCATTACAATTTCCTAAAATTCATGCAGATTTCTCAAAGTGAGTACATTCTTGAGTGCTTTTTGGAGTTATTTTTATTTTGCGATTTAATTAACCAGTCTGGAGACTGGAATCCAGAGTGGAAGGTTTGTGAATATTAGCTGATGTGATGGATACAGAAATGTAATGAAATTAACAGGTGATTTACGGATAAGTAGGAGGCTTTGGGTGCTGGGTGCTGTCATGCCTCGCATGTAAGATTGGATGTAAGAATTGTAGATTTAGATTTACAGTAATAATGCAGAATAAAGAACTTAGATAAATAATAAATGTAAAACCTGCGAAAATATAAAAATGGGATTTTACTATAGGGTTGTAATAACTGTGTAAGAAACATGATACTTTGGTAAAGTATGAGTTTGGACTTGTTACTTATTTCTTGCTGTCAGAACTAAAGCTCAGCTGAGTGGAATTCAGAGCAATGCTTAGGGTGCCTGGATAATCTGCCAGATTTCTAAGCTCTAGCAGGGCTATCTGGTGCCGGCATAGGTGCGGTTTTGGGAACAGAGGGTTGGATCTACGCAGCACAGCTCGGTAGAAGCATGTGAGACGGCATTTTCAGGGAGAACACAGCCGTATTAGTAACAGGCACTGAGGCACAGCACTAACAGCCCTGGTTGCTAAGTAACACAGTTATATTTTGCTTTGGACTTTAGAATATCTGTGTTATATATATATATATATAAATATATATATATTATAAGGAAGGCAATTTCCTGCCCACGCACATGCACCCTCGTGTACACACACCTGTACATATGTGTAAGTATGGCCTGGTATATATCATGTGTGTAAATATTTTTCTTTTTCTTCCACTATAGATAGAAAGTGCATCAAAATGTTTTACGTAAAGCAGTCCCTGACTTCTTCCACAGCCTGCGCTGGTTGTCCATGGACATAAACATTCCATTCAAGCTGGTAATCTATTTACAAAACCAAAAAGCTGGCATCGGGACAAACAAAGGCAGCTGTTTTGCATGGTAGAGCTGGTAGCACCCTTCTATACCAACCATACTAACTAGGCATTCCACAAGTTTAAATGATTAAACCTACTGATTGGTTACATTTATATGCTAGCCATTAAGTGAATTGTATTTTTATAAACAGTACTTGAGTGCTCTAATTGTTGGTTGTTTATAAGTTTTAATATGCCCAGCAAGTCAGTAAGTTAAATAGCACATCATTGCGTGTAATTGGATTGCAGAATTAGCCTATTAGCTAGCGAAAGCAACCGTAGCAAACACAGATGCAAACTTGCAGTAATATAATAAATATAAATATAATAAAGTCTTAATGTGTAGCAGCCCAATATCTTGTTCAATCAGCCATTGAGATTGCCAAGAGTGTAGCTTTGGATTCAGCACAGGTAGTGACCAAATCATCCCTGAACCCCCTGCACCCCTCGACACATGTGGTACTCCCATGGTATTAGTAGGAACATGTCCCAGCTGCTCATACCCAGATCTATGCCCTTGGATTCTGCTGCTGGTGATCACACTGACACAGTCACCTACATGCAGTGTAGCATCTTATTAGAGGTTCAAAACCCTGATCTTGATAAACAAAACAGGTTTGTCATGGACACTTTCGAGAGGCTGAATTTCTTAGTTCCAACCCCACCGGCCCCGTACTACAGTACATATGCAGTTTTATATTTCTAAAGTTAACCAGGCAAGTCACTAACGGGTGGATTTCTTAAAGATTCAGCCTCTGTTCATAGCTGAAGTTGAAAATCACGAGCACGGCTACCTGGAACAATTTTACATGATACGACTTTGACCACTTGGTAATTTGTTTTTTATGTTCAATAATTTGGTTATGGGGACGAAAAGGAATGTCTTTCGTACATAAAGCTAGAGGTGGTGAAGGGCCAGCTCCGGGGAGCCCCTGCTAGCTGATGCCTACAAAAACTGTCAAAACACATATATCGTGAGAATTATAGCTTGTCAACTGAGTCCTCTATTACTCAGCGATTAAGCAGTAGTGAGTATATCAATTAGGAAAGAGTTATAAAGGCAAGGAATTATTGTCTGAGAGAGACAATGTGTGTGCATGTGTGTATGTATATATTTCTGTATGAATACAGATAAATAATAATTAGCTATCCAGAGGATATAGATAGATAGATAGATAGATAGATAGATAGTCCCTATAAACTTTGAATACATAGGAAATAAATACAGTAAACAGTGAGTAAAATATATTCAGTTTATCCTGTTAACCATGTTACTCAGAATACTTCTTTAAACAGCTGGACAGTTGATGCATTGAGACATATCAATTCTATACTGATGCACTGAGAATGTAAGCAAAATATGCAGACAATAGAAGATTCCTCTTTATCCTAGATTGACAGAGGAGTAGGAGCAGTGAGCCAAAAGCAGAGAATGAAAAGAGGTGCACCTTCCCCTCTGTTTTGGCTAGGGGCATACGAACCGGTGCGGGGGGCACGACATGCCCCTCCAGTATTTCATCTGGTTTTATTAATCTCCCCAATAAACACACCTTTTGTATTTCAAAATATTAAGCCATTGATGCTGGATGCCATATAAGATGAATACACTATTCCGTATCTGGAATATATTGCAAGTTTGATGTACAAAAACAATCGTGGTCACTATGACAACAGAGTTGCGAGGAACTAAAGAATCCTGACAGGCTCTGAGAGAATAGCAAAACAATGATGACCATTTGGACCATGCCGGCCCTGCCAGCACTGGGCACAGCTGCAGAAGCGGCCGTCCAATAGTCCTACGGCAGCCCAGGCCTGCGTCTAACAGATAAGCTAGCAAGTTCTTCCTCAAGAAACACACTGCAATGTAATCTTGCAATGCAATGTGTCTTTGTGAGTAACATCTGCTTCCTAAGCCAATGTTAGGTGTGGCATCCCATAATTCATAGCTGATCATGGAGGAAATGACAGAGAGGGACACAGAAATGCAGGAGTGAGGAGAAGGGACAAAGAATGAGTGAGTGATGAACAATGCAGTTTAACTTTCTGGTGAGCTAAGTCAGACCTCTTTCCGTGATTAGGTGTGCTCTGTAGGCGCTCTGGAACAGCCCCATCTCTGGACAGACTGAGTGCAGTCGCGTGTAATTCTGCAGATATTACTGGACAGCTACTTTCTGTATTGTTACATATTGCATTCTATACAAGAATGTACTCTCTCTGTAATCCTCGTGACCAAGCCTGACTTATCTGCACCGCTCCCAAATTGAGGAGCACCAGTGGGTACAGACTGCCCTGGTAGAGGACAGGCCGTTGTGCAAAAGGGGAAAATTACCTCGTCTTCTGATGCTTCATCTCCAATTAATATTTTAGGGCCCTGCCTGTACAATATAAAGGAATCTCTGCCTCCCTTAATATCTGAGTTTAAATATTAATACCCTAAAAATGCGGTTGCTCTTACACTGGCACTTCTTTTCATGACCCCACTTTTTATTGTGTTTGGGGGGTAGAACCCGGAAGTGTGTGTTCCGATTATTCCAGAACCAAGCACGTAGGT
>JAODKN010000041.1:31293916-31307149 GCA_026774425.1 Petrocephalus zakoni | reverse complement strand
GTCTTCTTCTCATCCGAGCAGCGCACTTCCCTCGTCACCTGACTGGTGCTGCCACACTTTGCTGGGCACTGGAAGCAGTGGCAGGTAAAACAAGAACCAGTCAATCGGGCTAAATTCCTCCTGATATTTTCCCCACACTGGGGGGGATATGTCTTGGCACTGCCCTATAACAGTCCATCTTACTTTATTGATGGACATTAAAAAATAATTGTTATTGTACTATGTAAGCTTCCGGACTCGACCAGAAAATAAGTTTGACCTTTAAGTATTGTACTGCTTTCAGTAACATGAATAAGCATGATGGATTTTGGGCATTTAAAATGTCTGTTCATTCGGCTAGTAATTTAAATCCAGAAGGCAGCCCACCTCAGACCACTCTGCAACTTCCCACTGGGGGCCACACGTGGGACTCTTACAAGGCCGGCGCTCCGGGGGGCGCTCCAGCTCTGCCAGGGTGCAGAGATCACTGTACACAGAGCTGTCCAGCCCCGGCGACAGCATCTTCCAACAGCGAACCAGCCGGAACTGGAATCCCTCGCCACAGGTGCGAGAGCATTCGCTCCAGCTGCTCGCCTCCCACCTAATGGAGGGGCAAAGGTGTTTGTCTGGTTGCCGGGGTAACCGTGATGTCATAATAGGGGAGGATACTAAAACATCATCAAATATTAACATTCCCAGTGCCATGAACAGAATGCGGTACGCATTCAGCGCGTGATGTTCAGCGAGATCCAGAACACTAAGCCCAATTGTGCTCTGTTGTTGGTCAATGTCATCTTTTAGTGACAAATTAAAGAACTTTCTTAAAACTGTGTCTTTGATTCTTAAATTATCTGGTGCCGACTGATGGACTCTGGGATTGACTCTGTTCTATTAGACCTTTGTACCTGGGCTGACACTCTCTCCCGATACAGAAGTCGTGAACAGGTTCGGGCCGGGTCAGGGCATCACAGTACGTGTCATCCACCTCCGCGCCATCATAGCGGACACACATGGCGAAGGACTTGGCCACACCTGCCAGACGTGAAAGAGACAGAGGCATTGCCTATGCAGTGCACCTTTCTTCTGTCCATTTCTCAGAGGCTTCCGTGGGGGTAGAGCAGCTACAGCACTAATTTGGCCCAGGAAGATGATGAGACAGAGCAGGGCTGATATTCGCCATCCTGGGGCCTGATCTGGCACGTCTCCATTATTACATAAACATCGTTCTATAAATGTGAAGACACAATATATATCATGACATGCCTTAGCAGGGGAATTCTGGAATATGACTTGGATTGTTTCTGCAAATCTCCTCCCCGGCGAGACAAGAGCACGTCTGAACTCCATTAGCAGATCAGCGTCTGGCCTTATTACTCCTGGCCTGCTGGTGAGCGGGCAGGTGAGCGGGCGGGTGAGCGGGCAGGTGAGCGGGCGCACAGCCGGGCCCCCGAGGGGCGGAGAGCAGTACCTATGGAGCAGGTCATGCTGCAGGGCTCCTGTGAGGACAGCTTCCAACGGTACATATCTGCTGCGCTCAGCCTCAGGTTCTTGCTCGGGGGCTTCTGGTGACTTCTGTCAACAGAGAGACCATGAGGTCACACTGGCATCTGGAGACACGACTCCCCGTGTGCTCATCCGAGGCGTGTCGTTCCCTCATTGTGATTTCCAGCTATACCGTAACATGGTGAGAATCATTCTGCTCGATTTAAATAATAATAAAACAAGCTGGAACAAAATGACAAAATATCCCTAAGTAGGAGATCTTTAGTGTCTCTTAGCCTCATTGATCTTCACATCATCGCATCGCTCTCTGTTCTCTCCATACAGTTTTCTAGAGAAGCCTCACATCCGTGCTGCATGTCTACCTTACAAACAGACAGGCAACATCTGCTTGTTCAAGCCTCTTCCTGAAAGAGAAGGAACCTTCTGGAGCGCCAACCTCATCCTCCGTTTCCTCACCAGAATCGAGCGGAGGCGACACTTCCTCCAGCGCTCACTCAGTGCAGCGGGGGAGCACAACTGCACGCCCAGACTCGCGCCAGTGCACGTGCACGAGGCCCTGACATCACCGGCCTGTGCTTCAATCCACGACCTAGTTGCTTAGACACCTCTGTAGCTAAAGGAGACAGCGGGGCCAGTGGAATGTTCTAACTACGTCACGGCGAACGTGCCGCGCTGGAGCCTCCCGCGGGCGTGCCGCGGCCTTCCCTCCCGTGCCTGGAAAAGAGGGCTCACCGCCGCGCGGCATGTTTTACGAGGCCTGGCAGCCGGGCTGGCAGGCCAATATCTGTCAGCAGCAGGGGGAGCCCCAACATGAATTATAAATGTGGCAGGAATTCGAAGCCGGCGTGGCCGGGCCAGGCGCCCCCCCCTCCCTGGGGCCCGCGCATATCTGAGAGAGGGCTCAGAGCACTGGCTCTGGGGGCCCACAGCTCGAAGGAGGTGGTTCCCCGGGAGCCTGCACAGTCTCTCAACAAGCCGCTTAAAAGCAGCGCCGTGTGCCTCCACTGCCATGTGCAGCGGGTCCATCCCCACTTTTGCGTATCTACTTACATTTTACGCAAAGCCTCTTTTTTATTTTACTTTAAGATTATCTGACCCCTTGGTTTCCTTGCACTTACATATCAACCACACATTTTCCAGTTCCCATTTCAAATAAAAGGAAACACTGCAGATTCAGACTGCTGCAATTTTAACGAACTGACTCTTGTTAGTAGTATTGCGAGCCACTGTGCGGAACCTCACTGTGCGGAACCTCATTGTGCAGAACCTCACTGTGCGGAACCTCACTGTGCAGAACCTCACTGTGCGGCTGGAGAACGTTTGGTGTCCCAATACGGGATTCATGCAGGTACTCCCGCTTCTTCCCCGCAGACACGAGACATGCAGTTCAGCTAATTGATATTTCTAAATTGCCTGCAGTGTGTGGATGTGCGTACGAGTGTGTTTTCGTGCTGTACTGGAATCCCATCCAGGGTGTCCCTTTCCTCGTGTTCCATGCTGCCTAGGATAAGCTCCAGGCTCCCTGCTACCCCGCACGGGATAAACGGCTGGAAGATCGAGAGAATGAATGAATGGATGATACCCATTTTATGATTGCGTGTAAATTTTACTGATACACAAAACATGAAAAACAAATATTCTGCTTTTGATTGGTTTTAAAAAAGTTTTGTTTTAAGAGTTAAGTACATGCACATTTGAACTGAAAAACCTCAATAATCTAATAAATTAGTTAGGAATATATGGGATAAACTAGTAAGTTTTGCAATATTTTAGAGGTAAGGTCCAAAGATCTGTTCCAAGAATAACTAGACAGCTTAATAAAAAGTGTCTCTTAAAAACCCTATACTTTATTCTGTATTTCATTTTTAATACCATCCTGATGATTTGCATTTCAGGGTTCCTCGGACTGATATATTGGCATCTTGCATAACTCAAACATCATTTGTGTTTCTTTGTATATCTATAGGTTACTGCACAGCTAACCATTGGGTCTGGCTGAAGTGAAATAAGTGCATAATTATTACCATATGTGGTTTACCCTGACAGATGACATTGTAGACTTTAACCTTAAACAACACGGTTAAGCGCACATTAGAATGCATTCCCTCCTCTCTTGTCTCCATATCAGTATTACTGTAAGTGTGTGTTTCGGCATTCCATGGATGTTGCTGTGGCTTGTGTAGGATTACTTTTTGCATGTGATATTAAATTGTTATAAATATAACATTTTAATATTGTGATGGCTGCATGCTCCCTGGTACAGAATAAACTGTTATTTATGGGCAGTTGTAGCTAATGATGCAGATTTAAATTTCATTGTTTAGATTAGACTTTTGTTCAAAGACACTTTGTATCCATTCACACAGCAGGTCAGGTTAAGAACTTTCATCAAACTGCAGCATGGCTCCAGCCATGCCCATATAGCCATACATTGGAGCAGATGCCACCACCATTTCTCAATCCGTTCATAAACAAACTATATAAGGATTATCAGAATCTATGTCATTTCAAGAATTAAATTTAATGTAATAACTTATGTCAGTAAGTCATCACTAGACCAAAGTTTTCAGCAGTTACCACGCTAAAGGGCACAACATTAACCAGCAACCAAGTTACGATGAAGAAAAGAGTGTCTCGCATTCTCACGTATTTCCATGAGATTAAACATTTGAAAAGACAAAAAATCAAAACATAAACGTCTACAGAAACTTTATCGCCCTTTATGCTCAGCTCAAGTGCAGAGCTACTACAACACTTGGGGTGGTGATGCAAATTAGCCATCAGCTCTTTGTGACGTTTTCTTGGGTCAATAACCATATCTAATGTGTGCTCAATTTTCTTCTTTTCTTAATTTTTTAATTTGAACTTTAATTTAGTTTGCATCTTCATCTCGGTTGGTATAGGCTTCTTAGATAATGGACATGATGTCTCACACCTCCAGGGTTGGGGGATTGAATCTGGTGCCTGTAGTGTGTTTAGAGTTTCCAAGTTCTCTGCGTTTCCTTCAGGAATTCTGGATTCATCCTACGGTCCATTGCCCATAGTGTGTGAATGTGTGTGTGTATGTTCCCTACAAGGGACTGGCATCCCAATCAGGGTGTACCCCAGTCTGTATCCTTGTGTTGCCTGGGATTGGCTTCAACTGGGAGATGGATGGACAGTTATTGGAAATCGACCATAGCTACACTTACATTTTTACATTTACTTTTGGAAGAAGAGGGAGTGGGTAGGTGGAGAGGCTATTTAGAAACCTGTGAGGATGGAGCTGAAGATCGTTTAGCTCTTAGTTAGTCACCATACCTGGTCCGGTTAGTCCGTGTGCCACCTTTGAGGCCTGGAAGAGCTGTCCGGTTTTGAAACAGGAAGTCCCCGGTGTCATTTCGACGCCGACCGATGCTGAGCTCCTGCAGAGAGCCATCGCTGGCATTGACGTTGACATGTGCTAGACTTGTATAGTCTAGTTCCAAAGGCTCATTCTCTGAAGAGTACAGTCCCTCTCCCTGGGCCAACAACTGATTGGTCGAGAGGTTGACAAACAGCTCATCTGAGCCAATGCCTTTGCCCAGAAGTACACTCCAGATCAGGTTATCCGTGTCTGGCACTTGCTCAGAAGGGCCCGCAGGGAACACAGGCCCAGTCGCACCACTCGGCCTGGTATCGTTCCTCTCTGTATAGTTTGCAGAATTAGAGTGTGTGAGGGCGCAGGGGTAGAAAGAAAAGAGAAATACAGACAATAATACTGCAATTAGTGAAATCATGCTTGGAAACAACTAAATAGTTGTCCATACAGTGTAAGTAAGGCCTAATTATGCTTATCACCCGGCTTGGTGTGCAGGGGATTATGGGTAAGGAAACAGGCCGCTTTATACACTGATGGGATGCAGAGTAGTGGCAACAAACAAGGATATGTGTTTACTTTACCTTAACACCTGGAAGTACAGAGTCCCTGCTACGGCACTTACTGATATTGTGGGTATAAATCTGTTGCTGAACCAATCACCTGGGCCAAACTACATGTCTGCTGAGGAAAGATGCACAGCCCCTCATAGCCCGAAAGAAGAGATTCTACCCATAAACACTTTCTGTTTTATCTCTTGTGTGTCTGGTGAATGTAGAGTGTGAAATAGTCTCAGCAGCCTGCATTCTGACCCTGGAAAGGAGCGATGTGCTTCAGGGAACGAGAGTTTTCCTAGTTACTATAAGGAGGTGGGTGTGATGGACTTTTGGGTGATGGAGGTGAAGGATCTTTGGAGATAGGGTGGAGGAGCTTTGAAGGTGGGTGTGAAGTGTTTTTTGGTGATGGAGCTTATCATGCCCTTGTAGTTTCTCTTCTACTATCTCAGTATTAGAGCCAGCTTAGCTTTGAGATGGGTGTGAAGCATTTGCAGAGGTATCTCTGACGGATTTGACTGGCATGAAGGCTATGAAAGGACATCGGGGAGGAGCCACACTGAGGGGCTCACCTGTGTATTGACACGGGGTCAGGCCTTCCTGTGCACAGTTCACAGTGCTTATGCCCTTGTACACCTCGTTGGTCTCCTGACCCTTGCTCCCTCTTGTTGCGTCTATGTTCGATGTCGGTTCGATCTCGGCTGCACTCGTGTTCGGCTCCATGCCATTTACTGCCAGTCGCCCAACCCCTAAGGAGATATCTCCAGCCCCTCTGTCCTCTGCTGTCTCAGGATGTTGTTGGGCCAGAGGGCCCGAAGAGAGAGGATCTCGTAGCACCGTGTACTCATAGGTGATGTAGGGGGTCCGGCCATTCTGATTCCACACCTTGGGAAACCAAACAAATTAACATATGAGAGAGACCTTCAAAATGGCAGTTGACAAACATCTTTAAAGATGAATGAAACATTATGAGTTGCATATTTAATAGGCTGCTGTCCATTGCACATTGCTTAGAAGTGACAAAGTTTTTATTCTGATGCAAATTTGTGACACGGAAGCTGAAACCTCCAGCAAAAATTGCAGGCATGCCAATGTGACATAATCATCCATCATACACTATTCAGTGCTACCACTCATAAATCACTTATGTCAATCATAGGGTCTGGCTTGGCAGATTTGGCAACCGGTGTCACCACCTGCCGGCCGTTCGCCAGTGCAAAGGCTAACCCCTCTACAGTACCAGGACATTGATGGGCTGATTGATGGGCCCCTTGGCCACGATGTACTCAATTCCCGTCTCATACACATCCATGGGCCGACGGTACTTGAAGATTGTCCCAGCAGCCTGGAAGTTCTGTGGGCTGTCCACTTTGTAGGCACCATTGAAGAAGAAGTTCCCGGCCTGGTCTGTAACAGCTGGACGAGAAGAACTCTTAGGAACCCTATTAAGTCTTGACAAGGTCAAGTGGCCCATATGTATATATCAATATTAATGATAAACTATTATTTAATTTATGAATTATATCATATTAATTATATGTGAATATATACTAAGTATGTATGCTTTTGGGTACTCCTTTAATGTCCTGAAAACAACATATTTTTATAAACTAAATTCGGCGCATGTATTATTTGACCAGACATTCCAGGATTATTCTTTTATTGCATATAAATCTGCCACAGCTGCTGGTCATGTCATATACAACACAAGTTAACCAGTTTTCAGAACAAAGCTAGATATTAATGGATGCATTCTGGGTTCTAACTGAAGAGCAAGGGAACTGATAGCAAAGATCACTATTTGACATAGAACCCTTCAATCATAATCAAAACCATACCTGAAGTAGGTATTCTTTGTCTGTACTATTACCTTGTCATTCTATCATATTTTAATACAGCCTTGTTGGCTATCCTGATTTTGCCAAGTTAGATCTGCCCCCGGGCCAACAAGGGAGGGGGTTTTAATCAATTACAGTCTTCATCGTATGACATCACCACATTAGTCCATATTTATTATTCTCAAAATCAAGGCTTCTAGCCCTCCAGCCATCAGGCCAGGGACAGTGTGTGGCTAAGCAAGCTTAGGTTGCTGGTTTGAGCCTTGTTATTGTTGTTGTTATTATTATCGCTATTGTCATCATGGAATAAAGACACACCCTTAGATTGATCCGTATAGCTTTTGCAAGTAAGCATATTCCTGTGTTTTTTCTGTTTATCCATGACATGTCCCTTAACAAAATGTTACATGTACATTTAAACAGGTGCTTTAGAAATCTGTGCACCTTGCCACTCAACAGAAAATACTCATTTTGATTAGGGTGGTGATGTCACACAATGAAGACTGTGATTGGTTAAGGAAGTAAAACACAAGCCCCTCCCTTGTTGACCCAGGGACACAGCAAACTCAGCAAAATGAAGACATGCTAGCCATGTTTATATGGATTTGCAAAGGTATGTTTTTGTGTATGTCACTCTGGGGTCCGTTGTGCTAGAATGATTTGCTTTAGCGCCAAATTCATATTGCAGGATATCTTATTCCCATCTGTTTTTTTTAATGTCTGTTGTAGAGGGAAGTTTGTGTTAGGATGGTGAGTTTATTTTGTGGGACTTCTTGAACAGAAAAGGCAATAAATACCTAAAATGTCAGCAGACTTCTTTCTCTCTATGATTTGGATATCCCAAGAGCCTTCTGGGATTTGTGTGATGAAGGAGTAACCTAGAGGAAAACAGCAGTGCATGCCCATTACTCATCTGAACACCTTTGTATATCCGTGAGGCCTGATGTTTCACATCCACTGCCGTCCCTCCCACCTCCTCACTCCTGCACAGACCATCCAGAACCTCCTGTTCCTCTGAGCCATGCCTCTGTAGCCCTACCGCGATCGCCCCTATCGCCCAATCTCTGCCATGTAGCATTTTCGTAGGACCCCAGTAGCCTTTGGCACCTCTTACCCAGACTGGAGGCCCCCCGCCGGAAGTTTCCAGTGATTCTGCTGCAGCTGCTTCCATTGCCCTGGCACACGCCACACTTGTCCAGGGTGTGGGGGGAGAAGAGGACACCATCACAGCCAATAGGCTGCAATGACACATACACACATGGTTGAGTGTCCTCCCTCATAGAAGACTTCTCATAGTCATAAGTAACTTTCCAGGCTCTCTGTACTATACCTATGCCTTCTTACAGCATTTGACACACTCATGATCCATCTCTTCCCAAAGCAACTTCCATAGCAACACTCTATAAAAACACACATTTACACACCTCTGTCCATCCCTATTGTGACACATGCGAAAAAAACTCTAAGAGAAACACATATGATAGATCAGCTGTCTTCTGTAGAAACATTTGTGTTCTCTTTGACAATAATACCTGTGAGTCAACACACTATCATGCCAGAGTGTAGATTTGGTTTCAACGTTAGGAGGGACCAAATCAGCACTGAACCCCTCCACCCCCTAGACACATGGTACTCCCACAATATTGGTAGAGACATGTTCATACCATCCATACTCAAATCTAGGCCCTTGTTAGCACGTTAAAATGACGTTGGAAAGTCATCAGTTCAAAATCCCATGGTCAGTAGAGTGATTTTACTATTGGGCCATCGATCAAGGACCTTAACCCCATTGGGTCTAATGACAGCCACAGCCTGCCGGATAAGAGTCTCTGCTAAATAAATAGGTGAATCAATAGACTGCTCACCAACCTCACACCTGCCGTTGACGCAGACTCCCCTGTAGTTGCTGTACTTGCAGGATGTGCCGTCGCGGGCAGGCGCCATCAGCTGTCTCTGGCCGTCAGGTGTGGTGCAGTGCAGGTCGCAGGGGTTGCTGGAGATATGGACATAGTCGTCTGCAGGGCGGTACAGGCCAGGTCAGAACTCTGCACCTGAAAGGCAGCTCAGCTGTGCAGAAGGTAGGGAGTGGGCCGTGTTTAGCCCGTGGCACAGAAACACGCCGTTACCGGGGTAGAGGGGCTTCCAGTGATAGCTTCTGCCATTGTAAAGCTGCGAGTTGAAGGACCAGCACTGCTCCTCTCTGAAGCTCCTGCCGGTGGACGGGCAGTCCTGCAATCACGGTAGGGGTCCATAGACCTTAAGGCACTTCGGCAAGCCTGGCTCCCCTTATGTTATTGCTGGCATCAGCACTGGTAGGAGCTTGACGCAGATTCACTAACCTCAGATTCAGCATCAGCTACACAAGCCACTTATAACGGGTCTCACACAGCTGGCAGGGGAAGCTATTGTGGACCTGTTGGGTTTTTAGCACTTGAAGCATGCTGTGGGAAGCCCTGGCTCGGCCTTGCGGGCAGCAGGAGCCTCACCTTGGTGTTACACAGGTGGTATTTCTTCGCTGTGCCGCTGCAAGTCACGTTCTCCTTCCCAGCAACAGCTTTCTTCCTTTGAAGAAAAAGCAGTAGTGGCCATGGTTTTCGTAATTTATAAACACATTTATATAAGCATTCATATAAGCATTCATAAAGCATTATAAACATGGCTATGAATATTTATCAAAGGGCATAACACATTATAACTATGTGTATTTTGCATTATGAATGCTCGATGAAGGTCTCATCTATAATGCACTATAAACACCTTCATAATGCATTATAATGGCCAGTATACGTGGATGCTTTGTGCTTCATTATAAGAATATTTATATTGCATTATAGATGAGACCTACATAATGGATAATACATATGCATATAATTGTAATGCCTTTTTATAAATACTTATAGCCATGTTTTTAATACTTAATGAATGTGCTACAATGAATCATAAGAACAGTTATTAGGCTTTATGAATAAGGGCTTCATAAAAAGTGTTACAGAGAAAGCTCAGCTGTAGATCGTTCCCTCAAGCTGAATTCTAATTTGAGACTGTGTGACAAGTAGAGACACAAGCTTTGGTAGAAAGATGCAAGTTCTGAGAAATAGACTGATAAGAGATACAGGCAGCAGACAAAAAAATGTAAACACCTGCATGTACTGGAGAATGCACCCGTCACACCTGTACAAGTGGCCTGGGAACCTTCCGGGGCCTTTCTTGGCCTCCGCTTTTGGACGTGTAAACTACTTGTCAAGTTTGCACACAATTCTAGCCAGCATGTCTATAAAAGGCGGCCTGATTGACCTGCCTGGGTCACCCGAGCTTTGCCGGTGTGCGCTCACAGGCAGAGACTCCAGTGACACAGGTGGCAGGGATCCCCGCCCAGCGAAACTGAATGCCGCATCCTCGTAGGTGAGAGTAAAATAATGGCAAGACGAAACAAGAGGGCTCAATGGATAAACGTGGTGCGCAGTGTAAAGAACAAGTGTTATATTAACAGAAATGGCTTAAAAATGTCACAGGGTTCACAACTTTTCAGATACAGGTATCTGGTTGCTTGGGAAACCCAGTGGATCGTATGCCATATGGAATAAATGCCATCTGGCTGCTCCAGGGACCACTCTAGGACCACTCTGGGACCACTCTGGGACCAGCGCATGCTGCATGTGGCATTCCTCTGCTCTCTGTCCAGTTCCCGCACATGTTCTGACCTCTGCTTCAGACAGTGCCTTTCCTGGAACATAACCCCTCCTCCACACGTGCGTGTGCAGGCTGTCCACTTGGCCCACTCGCCCCACCAGTAGGTTGTCACTTCTGACTCGTCCTCCAAGCTGTTGGAGGCCACGCCCTCTTCCTGGAACACAGAGCAGCACAGCATATCGGATTTCTCTCAAGCACTGGAGGACAACGGACTTACAGTAGGGGGGAGACACGGTCCCAGATGAGACCTGAAACACTTAAGAAAGAGACTGCCGCTACTATGTGTACTCAGTGGCCACTTGATTAGGTACATGTAACTCGCACTGCATAAGTCCACCTTTTCTCTCCAGAACCACTTAAAACGTTGACAATTTGTGCATTCAGAGAAGCCATTCTGCACACCACTGTCGTACTGGCCCGTTATTTTCGCACTTGTGGCCTCCTTTTATGAGACTTTTATGAGTCTGGCCATTCTCAAACTTCTCCCATTAACAGGTTGCTTTTGGCTTCAGAAATATCATTGACTGGAAGTTTTGTTCATTAAACCATTCTCTGTAAATTCTGGCCACTGCAATGCATGAAAATCCCAGTAGAATAGTGGCTGGTACCAACACAAGTGGTACCAGCAATCACACCATGTTCAAAATTGCTTTGATCAGGCATCCTTGCTGTTCTAATGCTTAGGCAAAGAATAACTACACGTCTTAGCCCTGCCTGTGTGCTGTATGTATGCAATAAACTGGCCACTAAGTGCATGTACCTGAGGTGACTATGAGATTGACAGGCTCAACGAATGCGCTCTACCTGTCCTCTGGTCGAGATGTTTCCCAGAGACACTGAGAGGGACAGGATTCCCAGCAGCACTAGGCCGGCCTCCACACACTGAGCCCACGAGAAGATTCTCATCCTTATAAAAAAGAGGGAATTGGATGCAGAGAGAAGGCGAAGGAGGACAAGTCCCCATCATGACATTGCAAAAACTCAGAAGGTCAGAAAAGCACTTTACCCGAGTAGAACGTGTGATTCTAAGCAATACATGGCATGATTAGCATAATTAGTAAGCTAAACAAACTGCTCAGCATGATAAGTGCCTGGGTACCTGAGGTAAATTGTCCCGCTGTGTCACACACTGGATCGGTGGGCACAGAGCACAAACTGCTCTGGGCGAAGCCCCCCCCCCACCACCACCCCGCCATCCTTAACCGCCTCTCTTGCGCAGACGAACGCACCAGTTAGGTAGGCTTCTTAAAATAAGCAAACAGATCGTCTAGCTCTGTTTGCAGTCTGGCTTTTTCTGGCACTAAATATTGGTGACAGGTGTCTTGAACTACCCGCAGGAACACCTGGAGTTCATTACGCTCCCAGACACAGCTGGAGCGTGTCCAGCTGCCAGACACGGGCTTCCGCAGACAGACTGCACAGCCCGTCTCCTCGAGACTTCCCAGGCTGCACACCCTAGCAGTACCACCCCCCATCCCCTGGGGCCTCCTGGGGGAGGCTCCAGCCTGGCTGTCTGAGGGCTGTAGCAGACTCATCCTTTCTGGAGAGTGGTTTAACCAGACTTGGCTTCCGCCTTTCTCAGAAGCCCACTCACGTTTTCGTATCACGGATGCTTCGGTGGAGGGCTCCGCAGAGAGATGAGGTGGCTCTGGTACGCTCACAAGTCCTGTCTGTCTGCAGACAGATACCCAGCTCTGTACCCAACCTGCATGTTTCCGGAGGAAAATAAATGCTAAGTAGCCTACATCAGTGCTTTATCAAAAACTTCAGGTGGAAAAGGTTCCAGCTCCTTTCCGTGCCACACCAATCTTATATACCTGGTTGTACTTTTCTAATGCACCGATGTACAAAGTTTACTGAAATCCACAAGAGAACCAGCATAGAGCCATTTTGCAAGCTGACCTGAAGATTAATCTATTCCATGCCTTCCTTAAAGCGCTTTAACGAATTACTGTCCTTGATGACGTTCCCGGGTACTACTCCAGTAAACAATTTCGGCCCATCAGTTACTTCATAACATATTTTTGGGCTCAGGATCCCTGTAGCCTGTAAGACTCCCTTATATGACATAAAAGTCAGAGTTAGCCTCAAGTTTGTCCTCCAATATTTTCATAGGGTACATCCAGACACTGCAATATTTCATACTGTACCTCAACATTATTCTCTACCCCAACCCGGTGCTAAACCAAATCACAGTATCTAAACTCTGTTCCATTATGTTAAGGTTTTATCTATATCGTAACACTTGTCCCAGCAACTATAATACTACTAGATGTTTAATGCAGTGCATGTGTCTCCAAAATTGTCAAAAACACAGCCCTGAGAGTTTCCC
>JAODKN010000041.1:31280164-31290945 GCA_026774425.1 Petrocephalus zakoni | reverse complement strand
GCGTTGGCTAGCGTCGCGTTCAGGGCGGGGAGAGGGACGGCTGGCGTCTTTGACGCATAAGTCACTTTCGCAAATCAGGAATTCCTCTTTTTAAGTAGCCATATGTTTAATATTCTGATTTGCACAAAATGTGTCCAGAACAACCTGAATGAGATGTGTAAGCTCCACAGAAGTATGACATTAAGCATGTTCCACTATAAGAGAACACCAGGCAGATCTGAAATGTGGTATCAGCACCAGTCTAGGACAGATTGCTGACGATTTTTTTTAGGATCAATCTGTGGATTATTACTAAAATGGCTAAAAATGACCCATAAGTGATGCTTAGTGACAAGAGCATCATTTGAAATTAATTTCCATATAACACCTACATGGATAAGGACATCAGACATCTTCAACAGAATTTCACGTTCTGATGTTAATGATGCTATATTATGATAGATAGCACCGTGACCATAGAACGCAGCCAGCAGTGTTGGGATACAGGAAACTTGGAGAGATTAAAAAATGAGATAAAAAATTAGATCAAATCTATTTCCAAATTCCCTTTCTTAGAGGCGAAGCATTTTGATCTTGTCAAGTCATGTTCTTTGATGGATTTTTGGCCAACTGACTGTACACTTTTCTGTTTCAAATGACTTTCTAAGAAAGCTCCTCATACAATATTTCCACTTGTAGTCAGTAACCTTATGCTAAGTCCCATTTATTTGGATCCTGCTTACTAATTCTTATTAGCTAGACATTGAATTGCAGACCTTAACGTGCATTTCTTATTATCCTGAATTATGATGAGACCTAACTGCTTTGCATTGAGAATTTGATTTTCCTGTCCTGCATCCTTTCTGAACCTCCCCTCCTTTATATGATGCCCTGACTCAACCCCTGCTAATCCCATTACACGGAAATGTGTCCCTGCTTTCACTGAAGAAGAGCAGGCATGGCCAGTGAGAGTGAATGGCTCCACATTCCACTGAAATGCCATTGTATGACCTTTGACCCAGGGATCCCAGTTACATTTCCCAGCTGACAAACACTAACACTATAATGTTTTTATTTATTTCAGGCTCTGTTCTACATATCTGCTTTTTACGTACCATAAAAAACTGTCTGTTGTATATTCACTGACTTTGAATATACAACTACTACATGTGAAGATGTTCAAAACCCAAGCCAAAGTAAACATTTTATGGTTAATAAATATTTATAATCACTCAGGTAATTAGATACAGGGAAAAAACTTCATATTCTGGAGAGTATTCAACAACTTATTCAAGGTCTTTGAGAACACCTTGAAGTTCTGAGGAGGGATCAGGCTCCAGCGCCACCCTTGGCATCCCGTTCCTAGCCCACATACTTTCTTTGTGTCTCACTGGCAGGTGGGACAACTGGGCCGAGTCTGGCAACTGCAGCCTGCTGTCCCAGCCCCAGGCGAGGTCAGGACTCCAAATGTTGGTTTTAATCTGGGCAGTCCGTTCCTCAGATGGACCTCCAATCGCATCCTTCAGATACCCACACAGGGACACTCTCATTTTCTCCATGAATCACTGTCGTGTTCACTGACGATAAAGATATGAAATCCAGACGTATGGTGTAACACATGTGACTTTATCGCCCATTCCCACAAACCCAAAATTCTGTGCACACACAGGGGAATAATGCGTGGCATGCAGTCTGGTGCTGGGTATTCTGCAGGAATGAGGGATGTGTGGTACATAACATATCGCCGGGCACATTTAAGGAATGATCACGGCGCAGCACGCTGTGGATTCCTGGTGGCCTCAGTGGTCCCTCTCACTCTCCCTCGAATGTTTGTCCTGTCAAACAGTTGTTCCCCTGTGACGACATGGCACAGTTGAGGTCTCCTGTTCTTGCTGGACATTTAAAGTTTAAAGAGCCCCAGAACACAGCTGTTAGGGCCACCCCTCTGGCTCTGCTGTCCTTTCTCTTCTCATTCTCCTTCTCTCACCCGTCCTGAGAGCTTGTGCTTCTTTGCTCTTGTTCAGAGTTGGATCTTCCTTCTGCGCCCCCCTCCTCCTGGCAGATCAGGACATTTCCCCAGGTTGCCAAGATGGGCGCCTTTATTGCCAAGATGCTGCTGCCCACCATTAGCAGCCTTGTGCTCCTGCCAGCTGCCGGCGTGGCCACCAAGAGGGGTTTCCACATGGAGGCCATGGTCTACTTCTTCACCATGTTTTTCACGGCGGTAAGAGTCCAGCCACCTCTATTACCTCCCTGCATGGGTGTTTCACAGCCTGGCTGCGAGTGTGTGCTTGTGCATCACCATGTACCAGCATTCATTTGGACATATACTGTGATGCTGTGTTTATAGAATGGGACATAAAATGATCATATGTATCATATATATGACTGTACAGTAGATCTGTGTACCTCAAGCTACTGCATCAAATGAAGATGATGCGATACTGGATAAGTTGTACTTCAACTTTTTCACTACTTGGGAAAACTATAAACAACATTATATCTTAATGTGTAAAATTTATTTATATAGCAGCAGGTGAAATAATTCCCTCTGATCCATCACAGACTTACCATGCATGCGATGGCCCAGGACTCTCCATCCTCTGCTTCCTGAAGTATGAGATTCTGGAGTACTTCAGCATCTACGGCACGGCAATATCCATGTGGGTCACTCTGTTAGGTGAGGACAACCACCTCGGATGTATCACAGTCTGCATAGTGGGAAGGCAATAGGTTTACATTTCATCTGTTGTGCGGAGGCTTTTTAATCATTCAATGTTTTGACTAAGTAAGAAGGAAGTTATCATGCTTTCATACCACTTCCTGATGCTCTGGAAGAAGCTAGATAAAGCTGGGTGGCTTCCCAGGCAGCTGGCTGATCGGGTGAGGAGATGATTTCGTCCTCCGTGCTGAAAATGCATCCCCCCTTTGTGTGTCTGTAGCATTAGGTGACTTTGATGAGCCGAAACGCTCCACTCTTACCATGTTTGGGATTCTGACCACTGCTGTGAGGATCTATCAGGATCGCTGGGGCTACGGTGTCTACTCCGGACCAATAGGGACTGCAGTTTTGATGATAACTGTCAAATGGGTGAGCGTCACCTTGTGTCCCAGCGTGTCGGTCATGTAATCTTCCCCTCAGCCAGTGCTACGTTACACTTAGTTGATCCTTCTTCAAAGCTAGTCTCTGTGGTGGTAAAAGTGTTCAGTCTTGGGTGTGTTCCTCCTGACAAAGATGCATTCACCTCCCTAGTTGCAAAAGATGAAGGAGAAGAAAGGACTGTACCCAGAAAAGAGTGTCTACACCCAGCAGGTGGGACCGGGCTGCTGCTTCGGAGCCCTGGCACTGATGCTGCGCTTTTATTTTGAGGTATTGAGGCCCCTCTCTGCCCCTTACGGCCATCTCTTCTCAAGGGTCATGGTACACCTATTGAGTATCATTTACCTAGCAATAACAGCACAATATATATATATATGCATCCATCCATCTACCTATCAATCATGGTTAAGATGATGCACCATACATAATGTCCCTGTTCTTCTCGCAGGAGTGGGACTATGCCTACGTCCACAGTTTCTACCATCTCTCCCTGGCCGTGTCCTTCGTTCTGCTGCTGCCCAAAACCAACCGGTTGGGGGGGTCGGGCCGCAACGCTGCCAAGCTCAACTGCTTCACCCTTTGCTGCTGCGTATGACGCCCTTTCTTGTTTAATATGAGCCGAGGCCGTTAGGGCGCTCTGCCCTCCGGAGCCACGGCCATTTCTTACTGACAGGCACAGCGAGCCGGGCCTAATCCGCTCGCTGACTCAGCACGCTAGCCGCTCATGCTAACTCACGCTCGCTCTCGTTTGACGTCAGGCGCCCCAGCCCGCAACAAAGGACAAAGGCCGGAGCGTCTGGAAGTGGCCCACCAAGCGGCCGTGGATGCGTGCCTGTAACCCTGTACTCCCTCTGCAGCGACCCCCAACACCTGTCAAATTACAGGGCTAACGGGAAAGGGGAAAGAGTGCATTTCATACCGCCGGGCGTCAGGAGTTAACAAGGAAGTAGAAGACTGAGTCTTTGTGCGACTCTGTGACAACACGCTTAACCCCTTTGGGCTTGGATTGTGGTCACAGTGCATCGCGCACACACACACACACACACACACACACACACACACGCGCGACATGCACACGCATGCGGCTCAATGGCTGAGAGACGCCCGAGAACGCGACTGAGAGAGAGAGAGCGAGTGAGACCCTCGCATAAACTGCTCTCAGCGCGCGAGACCCAGAGAATTTCCCCAAATGCAGCTTCTCCCAAGGGGCTGCGTCCATTTCCAGCTGCGGCAAGAGCGAAGAACAACAAGGTACTAAAACACGCAGGGGGAAGGAATCTAGTATGAAGGTTAGATAGTGAGACAAGCCAGTAAAACTGACTGGAACATTTAAGAGTGGAGAGGACAAGCAGACGTATTATCTCTCCAAGTTGAATAAATTGTCTTTTAAACGCCCCTTGGGGAAGCATCTCTGGGCAGTGTTCTCTCAGAGACAGGAACCACGCAGTTAACTAAAAGTCAAAAAAAAAAAAAATGACAGGATTGTAAAAACGCATTTTACTCTTACTCCTCACTTTAAACATTGCGGGATGCCAAATATATTTTAGAAGGTGTCTCACACATATTTGTGCAGCTGAACTGGGTCCAGCCACTGCGATGTAAACTGAGAACTTACTAATGGCTCTGGAGCGGTTGGTAGAAAACTTTGTTCCGATGAACGATGGGTCCGTAGCTCAGCTACGGAGCTCCTAACCTTGAAATTACCATTTCTTATTAGCAACCAGCCCATGTTTCTCTAATTTTTGCAATTTGTTCTATATTTATAGTATCACACCGATGTACATATGCTTATTTATTACTAGAATGTTGTGTCTTTAATATTAATGGTTTTATACCTTTGAAATGCCTTCAAAATAAAGATGGAATGTGCACTTTTGTATTCCTCATTTGCCCGAAATCCCTCATTAGCCGCGTATCGACGTGTGGGTTCCCCCGGCTCTTCTGGGTCCCTCGGCTTCCCAGCCTCGCTTTCTTCCGACCGCGGAAAACACTGTAACTCCATCCCCCGCACGCCACACACACGCCGAAGTACGACCGGCACCCCCACCCTATTAAATCTCACATATTCATAAATCAGGTCAGTGGTAAAATGTTTCGGCATTCTGTGACCGAAAGCCAGTCAGCATTCCCCGAGAGTGAGCGGCACAGTCTAGCGAGTCAGCCCCACGAAGAGCCGCTTTCTCGCACTAAACACTTGCACAAGAGCACAAACATGCGCTGCGTGTCTTAGACAAAACAGTCTCCAGCCAATCCTGAATAAAGCCTTGATCCACAAAGGGCTTTTTGACTGCAGGCCAGGCTGCTAGTCCTGTGCCTGAAGAAAGGTGTTTTTGTCTAGGGGAGAGTCTGGCCGCTCGTGTCTCTCCCCTGGCTGCGTTTCCCGTTCTCGGTAGGACGGAAACCTGAGACTTTTATTACGGCTGGTGTGAAGCGCTTTTCAGCTCCTCATTCTTCTCGCCGTCTACCCCAGGGCCACAATCTCACACACACAAACACACACACTTAAACACAGACGTGCCCGAAGACACCCCAATGATCCCTCAAGCAAACGACTATCTGCTGATTCATCTGTATGAAGTCATTAGCGTGTGCCCTCCCTTCCATAACAGCCACACAGAGACATATTCCATATGGTTTAGGGTGCAGGGTTTCTGTTCATCTGATGGCATAATCACATCACGCGGGCTGCAAAGCATCCTGGGTCCACAGAGCACAGCTCATGGAGGCCACTGCATTGATCGAGCCATCAGGGTAAGCCGCTTTGCTGTTTCTTTCAAGCATGCTCTCTGGAAGACTCAGACTTTAGGATATGATCTAGTAGGCCACCAAAAAAGGCATAATAGCCACACACCATGGGGAGTGTCAATCAGTGTTAACCGACTCTCTAGGGGAGGGAAAGCTTTGGGGTGTCAGCTACCAGCTGCCATGTGCACAGGGTACAACCCTCAAGCCTCTCAGCTGCTACAGTAGCAGCTGTGAGGCACAATGCTGGTTCTGTCTGAAAGCTGGACCTCCCCCCGACCAAAGCTCTTCTCTGTCAATGCACCTGAATGGGCCAAATATGGATCTGGTTGACAATTAGGGAGCTGGTTTTCCAAAGTTGTGCAGCTAATTTGAAATCTACCAGCCAATTGGCGTTGCTAAAAAAAACATATGTTTGAGATCTCCATGGAGAATGGAGAAGTCCATTCTTGGGTTTGCGGGCGGTTAGTTACTTCGACACTGATGCAGAATGTTGCTGCTTCTAAATGTTTTACCAAAGAAGGTGAACACTTCCTTAGGATTATGTAAAATCACACCTGGCAGCGGATAGTCCCATGTGCTGCAGGTGGGCTGGGAAACAGGGCCACCTGACATGAGGAGGGGAGACAGAACTGGGCTGCTATTGGCTGACGGCTTCCACAAAACAGACAAGAACAGACAACCGATTCAACACCAGATAAAGGGAAACGACCAAGGATAAGAAAAAAGCTTTGGGTTATGAAAATGAGCACTGTAGGCTGGGGCTCAGGTACTGCCAGGCCCACAGAGTCATCTCCCCGCACACCCATCCTATACAATTATTAGCACTAAAGATTAATAAGAAATTAATCTGGAATGCTTTTGAATATTGCATATCATGTCAATATCACAACACAATACAGAAAGAACACAACAATGTAACACATCATCTAAATGATCTATACTGGCAATCTATACACAAAGGTTTCTTTCTGCATCAGGAATGGTCCCAGGCTTAATGAACGAATGGATTAGTGATCAGTGTGACTAATGTGAATGGATTAATGATTCCTGTGATGGGTCGGTGATCGGTCCAAAGTTATTCCCAGTCCGGTACCTATAGCTATGGATCCCCGTTACCCTGCATAGAACAAGCGGGTATAGAAAATTAATGGATGGATGGATGGAAGATTAATGGAGTGTTTAACTAGAATAGTTGCGGTAGAATGTTCTCCTTTACACATGCAGTGTTCTCCTTTACACATGCAGTGTTCTCCTTTACACATGCAGTGTAAACATCGGCTACAAGACGAAAACGGCAAGACTGCAAGAGTGACGGTGGCAAATGTGTAATAGGACATGTAGCCCAAAAGGGTCAATTCCCTGTAGGCCCCCACTGTAGCCCCTGAAATGCTCCAGTCTCTATAAAGGGTAAACGTGCAGATTGGCAGGGAGAGAAGCCATTTACAATAAGGAAACTAGGCTGCATGTTTTTGTAGTTTTAAAGGTATATTCATTGATCAGTACAATATCATACTAGGCATAATCTGTACAGCCACCAGCTGGGTGTCTTTCATTTCAAAAACTGCTGACTGAAATATATTTTGAGATTTACAGCTATAGTTACATTTTTAGCAAAGACAGCGATGAAAGTTAGCAAACTAAAAATACAACTGTTGTATATGTGAGCTTTTAAAAATACTGTGACATAATATTACCATACACATTATACTCTAAGTATGTGTATAGCAAACATCTAATGTGCCAAGATAAAAGGGGCCAAGGGCAATTAAGACATTTAGAAACTGTATGTACAAAATGTTCAAATACAGAGTATACATATTCACAGTACCGTGAATTTACCACAGTGGCCCAGGGATAAAAGTTGTGTCAATAAGCATAAAATGCAGGAACGAACAGAGCACACAAACACTTCCTTGGTTCCCTTTGCAATCAGGAACAGAAGGGTGTATATAAATGTGGAAGCCTGAATATGACTGAGAATCAGCTTCAGCACTTACTACTGAAGCAAAATATTCAGACTCAAAACACTGAAGCCAAAAATGGTCCAGCAGCCTCCTACCTAAAAGAACTCATCGCAACCCACACTGTGCCATGCTCTCTCCCATCCTACAGCACTGTTCGATTGGTCCCACCATCTCTCAAGGGGCAAAGAAGACAACTAGACTCTTGTCTGTTTTGTTACCTATGTGGTAGAATGAACTTCCCCTAGATGTCCGCACAGCTCTGGGGGTGTCACTGGGTGTCTTCAAACAACAACTAAAGACCTACCTCTTTCAGAAGTACTTGGATTAGCACTTCCAATATTATACTCTTATTAAATAAAAAAACTGTATTTGCCAACAGAGTTTTTAGACAGATGGTATTCTTAGCCCAGGTCTCAGAATGTATTTACTGATGGAGATTTTTGAGCACCTATCTAAGTCGCTAAGGGCGTCTGCCAAATGCTGTAAATGTAAAATATGCCTCAAAACATCCGGATAGTCATATGTGATCTTCAGATGGAAAAATTCACAGAATCGAATTTTCCCCAGGAAGCCATGTATTTTACAATGTAAAGAGTTACCTTGCTGTTTCATGCTTGGGGTAGAATCAACTTTGTCCTTTCAGAATTACAGGTCAAAAAAATTTAAACACAGCTAACGGTCCACTTTCTGCGAAATACCAACCACAAACACAGTTCACAAAAATACAAGGTGCAAGTTTCCTTCAAATGGTATGTGGCAATGTTACATACATTAGATAGGCCTGATCCAAGCACTCGGGGTCCCAATCGCCCCCATACAGTACAACACTTGAATTGTTTTCATTCTCTTGATATGGGTCCTGCTAGGAAAACCCTTTGTATTGAACCATATAGGGCTCACTTTGTCATGGTGATAAGTACCATGCTCCAAGAAGCCAACCTCCATGGATTATTAGCCAAAACTAGAATTTCAGGCAGATAACGATTAAAAAATAATTATTTCTCCTGGACCCAATTACATTCAGAACTGAAGAAAAAATATCATGACATCAGTGGAATGTAAAAAAAAATATTACAAGCTCTAACCCTGCACTGTGATTAGGACAGTTGTATTCCAAGCCCGCAGTTAGTCATTTTGGGCTTCCTTCTTAATTACTTTCAGTAGAACAAATGATCCCACTGCTTAGCAATAGCAATATACAGGATTACTGTTTCATCAGTCATGTATCAAAATACAATTTAATATATTTCAGTAAATATCTGTCCGGGAATGGATGGACCAGCAAAAGTTATACTGACATTAGTAGGGCTCCTTCCCAGCTTCTACTCAACACAATGAATTTAAATAATTGGTCTTTTAGCTCCTCCTAGTGGCCCTTTAAGGTGCTACACACTCCCGTCCCTAAAGCAAACGCATGCTAAGAGGTACAGTACATAAGACCAAGCTAACATGGAATGCGAATAACACATGCGTGCACAAGAATGACATAAAACTCAAAACTGAAAAAGCTCAATTCAAGCGGACACTTTTTACGCTGATCTTAATTGCCGGCACGCTGCGTGACTCAGCATCTCTCGTAAAGTTTACAACTTTATTTTACAATCTCCCAGCCTTTGACCTTGCGAACAGGGAGCGCTGTATTATTAAGAGTTTGTGGGGAACCACTTGTTTCAAATACTGAATACGTCAAGGAAAAAAAAATCTGGACTATTTTCCCTTTTCCTTGAAAATAATTAGTGCTGGGAAAGAGACCTTCTATGCCAGATTAAATGTGTATAGCCACTGTTGTTCAATTGCCCAATGCTGCTCAGTGGACACAAACCAGGCCTCATCCTTGCAAGGTCTTCCTGGCCGTATATCTCACAGAGGAGCCTACGTTGGACGGGCATATGTTAAGAGCATCGTTTTTGATCTGTAAAACTGTTTCCTTTCTGCTGCTTCCGCATACCCTAGAGGCAACACACATGTAAAAGTGCTTTCCAGGTCTGTGGGAGGTAGAGCTGAGGTCTGCAGTTTTGTGCACTTGGAGACGGCCATGCAGTAATTGTGCCGGGGAGCCTTCAGCGTCGCCCTGCGTCTTTCAGGCTGTCTTTCACATATTGAGCCGTTCCTTCTACCCATTCACTTTTAGAGAATGCAGGCATGAAGTTATGTTCATTTAATAGCGACAATCCATCAATTCCCCAGCATCACCAGTGACTGAGAGGCCCTCTGAGGGATCAGCAGGCTCCTCCACACACAGGCAAGCTCAGTTTACCCTAAGCTCCCTACAAGACAAGGTGTGCCGCTTAAATAAGATCAGGAGGGTTGTATGGGTTGTAATGGTGCAGCCACTGCTCCTGGCCCTCCCTGTCACACAAAGCCTAAGGGGCCCAGGTGGGGAACATCACATGGACCTGTACATAAATCATTTTAACGTCATCAATTGAACACATGGCCACACCCACCACAGGTCTGTGTCTGCTCTGTAAGAAATAGCACATGCCCTGTGGGACACAGCCACTGTGGCTATAAAATGTGCTGTCTTCTACATCAGTGCGAACTGTCTGGCAGGGAGATGGGAGGGAGTAAAAACATGGGCCGGTTGGGTCCTCTGAGGACTGGATTGGGAAATTCTGTTCTAGATGCCACATTGGCCTTATGGGTAAAAAGAATGTGCCTATTCCGTGTGATGAATACGCAAATATGACCACACGAAAAGAGACAGCAATGATACTGCAGATGTGTTAGATAATCCCACAGCTGAAATGGATGCCATATGCAAAATTATCTTACAACACAGCCTGAATCTAAACCTCTTATTGGAATCGAAGAAGGTGCACTGTGATTGGGAAAGCACACTGGGATCTAAGAAGATGCACTGTGATTGGGAAAGCACACTGGGATCTAAGAAGATGCACTGTGATTGGGAAAGCTCACTGGGATCTAAGAAGGTGCACTGTGATTGGGAAAGCTCACTGGGATCTAAGAAGGTGCACTGTGATTGGGAAAGC
>JAODKN010000041.1:31265744-31280064 GCA_026774425.1 Petrocephalus zakoni | reverse complement strand
CACTGTGATTGGGAAAGCACACTGGGATCTAAGAAGGTGCACTGTGATTGGGAAAGCACATTCTGCTTACATAGCACACTGGGAAAGTCTCACTTGCCTGTTAAACTGTACAGCAAATGAAGAGAGGTCTACGGTAATGAGGTCAGGTTTATTTAATGAGTTGTTATACTGTATATATGTAAATGTTTATCAATCCATCTTCTAACCACTTATCCCGAAGAGGATGGCAGGAGGCCTGGAGCCTGTCCAAAGCAGCATAGGGCACAAGGTAGGGGTAGGCCCCGGACGGGATCTTCATACATTTCAAAAATGAAATTTTAGCAAAATACTAGTGGCCCGTGTGAGCAGTGGTCCCATTTTCCAGCATGGTGTGGATGACAGACGCACAAGCAAACCCAGACGCTGTGGACCCCCTAGAGCCGCTTCCTCGGCCTCCTGGTAATCAGCCAAAGCAAACTGCGGCTCGGCATGCATGAAGAGGCAGTCTGGAAGCGGGCTGCCAGCACTGGCCCTTATAGGTGACAGGGCTCTGAGTGTGTGTGTCAGCGTCATGTCTTAAATTAACAAGACGTGTGCAATTTAAAAGCTGACACAGACAAACTAATAAGCATACAGTCTTTACCATTTGCCGTTTCGGGTTAAGCTGTTTTACTATTAAACTGCGGGCCTATTCTTATGACCTCTTAAATACATTTACCACGTAGCATGGAATACAGCACAAAAAGTCTCTGCACAAATACTATAGAGCACTTATAGGCAAGAGGGGGCAAGAGGTGGCCGAGTGGGAAGAGGATAGATTTTCCTTTCGAGCTTCTGTGATGGGTCGGCTTTCCTCTGATTTTGCACCAGTTAGGCACCTGTCTGCTCCCACTAGCATCTGATTGTTCTAGGCCACGTCTGAAATGAGACAGACCGCCTGAACTCTGACTCTGCTCGTTCAATGTAATCCACCAGCAACAATTAGTACAGTAAAATAAACAAATGGTCGTACATGGAGTGTTTCACACGCCAAGTAGTAGCTTTAAATCGAATGAAAGAGATTGAGTGACTGGGATGTCGGAGACCCGAGCAGCTTCTGTTCGGCACATTTACATTTACATTAACCTCGTCTGTCGATAACCAGGCTGTTCATTGTGGCTGCTGTACCGTAGACTGTCATAACAATAACGTCAGCGTCAGTGCGCACCCATGCTACGTGATGCAGCTAGCTGCCTAGTGCCTCACTACACTTAGTCACCAATAGCTTTAGAACAGGATTCCCCCAGACAGTATTACACTACACAATGACTATGAAGTATAGTATATGCACAGGATAACATTAATGACGGGAAGGTGTAGCTGCAGCAATACTGGCCGTTATTTACCACACCGCATTGCTGCCACAATGAAAAGAATGACATTTGCCCACAGTCCTGCTATAATGAGAATCATTTCTCATTAAAACAAGATAATTTTCATGTTTTCATGTTGTATTTTCACGTTATAATGAGAAAATTATTTAGTTATAATGAGATACCAGGCATACTTTATTTTGTCATGGTGGCAATGAGAAGCAGCCATAAGTATTAGCAAGATCCTGAGAATTGTTAAGTGTGTTTTGAATACAATATTACTCTGAAGGAAACCCATACAAACACAAGGAGAACATTCAGAGTGCACACAGACAGCCCTGGACATTATTGGGTGTGAAGACGTTTCCCCATGCAAACAGACAGAATTCCCCTTCCTCAGGACTGATTCATCGCAGACTCTCTGAAAGCTCACCTGCAAGAGCCTGAAGCAGCAGTGCTCACCTGCAAGAGCCTGAAGCAGCACCTGCAAGAGCCTGAAGCAGCAGTGCTCACCTGCCTCCTGCAGCAGGGTGGGGAGCAGGAGCGTGTGGACAGGACAGCAGAGGCAGCCGACACACAGCTGGCAGAGACTCCAGCCCCAGCCAGTAAGCATGACGCAAAGGCCAAGCTGCGGTGGCCCAGGATTCTGCTTTTTAACTGGACACAGATCTAAGTGGACACGATTTAATTAGGAATGCATGATTTAGCAAATGTAACATTAATTAAGAAACAACAGGCTTCCAGTATTAACTATCCAACACCTAGCAGTGAGAAAGTAGAGAAAAATTAAAGAATGAGAAAGATAATCAAAGAATTTCCCCCAACTATCTGTGACATGATGGATTTTCTAAACTGCTTGAAAGTAATTTACATTGAAATATATAATCAATTTTCCTTAACTGCATATACATGGGAGAAGTTTGTTAATATACTAATATAAGTTTTGAAGGTAAAGTTAAGTTGAGTAAAACTTCTCCTGGGCTCGTTTGTACACAGTATCCCCATTGTCCATTTAAACTGGCAGAACAATTAAGCATGATTTAGGTTAAGTACCTTACGACGAGATTTCACAGGAAGCAACAAACACACATTTGGTCTTTGTTACAGTTTACCATTTTTCTCTTTCTGAAATATATTTTAGTCAGGTCAGATCCATATCCCTCATGTCAATCATGTCAAAAACCATTACCAACATGTTCATGTCTAATAAGAGCACAGTGGCAGTGGTGCCAGGGGGAAGTAGGGGGTCCCTGCAAGGACTGGTGCTGAGATCTTTATCATAAAGAAAAGGGTGAATGATAATTACCCGACAAGAAGGAAGTCCAGTTACTAGCAGGTTATATCATCACCTGTAATTCCCTGTTATTAGCATTTAATTCATAGGCCTTAAATTTTGGTTTCACTGAATCACCTAAGATAGGAGATGTAACTTTAAAATACAGACTTGTCATTCAGTTCTAATTCTAACTTCTCACTTAGCATAAACTTCATCTTAAAATTCATGTAGCCATAAAGTCACTCATAATACCAAGCCTAACTCTAACCAAAACCCTACTGCCATCCCTAACCCTGATGCCAATTGTAAGCATAACTATAAACTTAATCCTGAGGCCAAAAAAATGCTATTGCAGTGTTAATACTAACCTGAATGTCAAATATAAATCCTAATGTTAATTTTAACTCACCTTAACACAACCCTAACTCCAAACATAAGCCTTATCCTATGACTAATGCAAACCACAATCTCAGTCTTAACCCTAACTGCAATATTGATGGCAATCTTAAAACTGTAATCCTAATGTTAACCTTTTTCTTATTCTCACCCTAAGAGATCCCCTAGCCGTAAATGCGGACAATGTAGGATTTGCATGTACTGGTGTACTGTACTGGTAGGCACATGTAAAGAAAGGTCAAAGTGGTTTGTTAAATTATGAGTCAAGTGCAACAAAGTGGCAAATATTAATCTCGAAAAAAGTTAAAGCAAGCAAAAATTATTACCGCGGCACTTAATTTTAATAACAAATTATTCCGCCTACCGGCATGCTTTCTGTCGTACTACAGATATGCAATTTGAATACTGTCATTTACATGTGATGCTATTATTATTAAATCATACCCCAGCGCACTAATTCGACTACAATATCAAATAATAATTCATGCAACTCATTTACTCATAAAACATTTCTGAGCATTTTAACGGGAAGTTTTAATACGGAAGGGAGACTTCCCGCCCCCTCGGTCACGCTGCAGAAGCTCACTGGAAGCCGAATGCTGTTCTATCATTGGTTGGCTGAGACGCATGCGCAGGCCGGTGCTGTCCCTGACAGCCAATCCGAATCCCATTGAAACACAACAAACGAGCGCATCAGCTGATTGCAGGTAGCGAAAACAAGCTGCGATGTTTTACTGCAGCGCAACAAAGTAGCCGGGGAATGAGTTAACAATGCCAGCTTTAGCGACCGGCCATTAAATGTCAGCAGGAAGGAGGTAGGGCGGCGGTGTCAGGCTTTGGCAGCGCAGACTTATGGCAGCTAAACGGCGAGCGAAAGCAGGGCAGTAGCGTGCGCTCATAAAGATCAGTGTGCATCCTGGAAGCTCACGGTAACGGCTTAAGCTAAAGGAAAACGATAATACGGAAAGTAAGGCACATGCAGAATGGACTCGATGCTCGAATCAAGACCACTGCTGGGACCGCAGGACAGCGGGCCGGCCGAGGGGAGGTCGGAGCAGGATAGTTATTTAGAGTGAGTTACTTATGCACTGTTCGACGGGCGCTTCTGTCCTTGGCACACTTAATCGTTTGATCTATTTCAGTTCTTCCTGGTGCAACAACTTTTGAACACTAATCGGTGACCTACATGACAGTGAACTTACTACTCTATTTCATTTTATGTTTTTCCCCTTTGTGATCAGATCATACTCAGTTAAATATTAGAAGAACATCTGATTTCAGCAGGGTTTTTACAACATGCAGGCTTTATGCGAGGTTTCAGCTGTCTTAAACACCCGTCACGCGTTTATTGCATGCAGTTTAACTGAAACATAAAATGAGATTAGCGAATTCTGGTATTGCCTCATTAAGGCACATATGTGGTACTTGTATTGTCAATTGAAATGTGTGTTGTGTCTAAACACAAGTTTTTCTTGATATTGCATGGTATCATGTGACTTGCTGAAAAACAGTCATGTTATGAGCTAGCTGTGGGGTTTCTTCTTTCGAGGTACTTGGTGTGCCTGTGCTTAGTTTAGTTTATACTATGCAGTGTATCTCTTAGAAAGCATTAGCATGGGTTATTCATGTTCAAGTGATTTTGAAGAAGTGCTCATTTATAAATATCATCAGGTTCCTCATACTAGTAGTTTAGGAAGGATAGTGTATCTCACAGATGTCTTAAAGCATTTTTTTTTTTAAAGCATTTTTTTTTTTTGCTTGAAGTCTTAACAATATCCACTGCTCACCCTGTGTCCCTTATGCCGTCAGAAAGGTGAGGAACACAAAGCTCTACCTGGCTACATTTGCAGCGGTCCTGGGTCCCCTGAGCTTCGGCTTTGTCCTCGGATACAGTTCCCCCGCCATTCCAGAGCTACGCCAAATCAGCGACCCGCAACTGCAGCTGGACGCAGACGAGGCCTCCTGGTTTGGTGTACGAGTTCTGCTGCAGTCCCGCACGGCTGATGGCCCAGGTTGACCCGGACCCTAACCCCAGCACATGTTTCCCTTGCAGTCTGTGGTGACTGTGGGTGCTGCCTTCGGAGGGGTGCTAGGCGGCTGGGTGGTGGACAGGATCGGCCGAAAGCTCAGCCTTATGTTCTGCTCTCTACCCTTCATCTTTGGCTTCACCATCATCATCGCTGCCCAGAATTTCTGGATGCTATGCATCGGGCGCATTCTCACCGGGCTAGCCAGCGGCATGACCTCCCTTGCGGCACCCGTATGTACCCTGTCTGTACCCTAACCCGTCGCCTAACAACTGCACCTAACAAATGCTTACGATGCTCTTCACATTTAATTGTTGATGGCACACAAGGAACAATAATGGTTAGATAAGTCATCTTCATTAAGTCATTGGTTTGGGGGGTGGGGGGGTGGTGACTGTGACAGTTTCGAAAGGAGGGGTGCTGGGTCTTTTTGAGGCCCCCTTCTCTGCGAAAGCCCATGGGCTTCGGCCTGGGGAAACCCATGCATTAAAGCTGTCTGGTCCAAGAGTACACAAGGTACTCTTGGATCTTGGCCTCAGCTTGAGAACTGTTGTCCTGGTCACTTCTGGATTCTCTTTGTCTGCTCCAGCTTTACATCTCGGAGACTGCCCACGAGCGTGTCCGAGGGACCTTGGGCTCCTGCGTGCAGCTCATGGTGGTGACGGGGATTTTGGGAGCTTACGCGGCAGGTATGAAGTCAGGGCGTTCTTGCGTGGCAGCTATGAATGCAACATTCACTGGCAGTGGAGCTGGTGCTTCCTTGTTTGGTCTAAGGAGCTGGAGATGCATTATGACAGTGGCGTTCATTGGAGAAGAACATTAACCTGAAACGGGTGCA
Source organism: Petrocephalus zakoni (assembly GCA_026774425.1). NCBI lineage: Eukaryota > Metazoa > Chordata > Actinopteri > Osteoglossiformes > Mormyridae > Petrocephalus > Petrocephalus zakoni. The sequence goes on along the minus strand of JAODKN010000041.1, from coordinate 31,274,196 downwards.
GTTATAGCCAGTGCACACTAAACGGTACGAAAAACATTCCACTGTAACTAGTATCTGCCCCTGTTGCAGCTGGCCTTGTTTAGATATGAAAAAGAATAAAAAGTAGCATTGAGGCACACTAGGAAATGCTCCTTGCACACGAGTAGTGTTTGGTGTATAAGGCTGATTCTGCTGTACTCCGTAACGTGGCTTTTGGGGGGTGGCTGGCCTAGTCTTGCCGGCTTTAGATGCCATTGCAGCCCTCAGCCTAGTTCTCTCACTGAGGCCTTTATCGCTTGGACAAAAACTCTGCTTTCTGAGCTTAATTGTGTTGAAACTGATTGAATTTGCTTGTCCCCGAAAGACTCCACCATCTAAAGCCTCATTGGCACTAATGAGTTTCATGAGTTTCTTCACTGAAATGGGTGAAGCAGCTTAGGAATGCGTCCCGGCCTGCGACCCGTAACCCCCCCCCCCCAACTCGCCGGTTTTGTGCCTGTCCCAGGTCTGGTGCTAGACTGGCGCTGGTTAGCGGTGACCTGCTCCGTGCCGCCCGCCGCCCTGCTGCTGTTCATGTGCTTCATGCCGGAGACGCCGCGCTTCCTGCTGTCGCGGGGCCAGCGGCGGGAGGCGGAAGCGGCTCTGCGTTTCCTACGGGGACCGGAGGCCCCGGTCGAGTGGGAGTGTGCGCAGATCGAGGGGGCCTCCCGCGAGCAGGTGAGGGGCTGCCCCAGCGCTGCCGGTGCGTCAGGCAGAGACGGGACATGGCTGCTACACCATTGAAACTGTTGATCAGGGGCAGAATTGTACTGCTTCACCAAGCCTGTTTTATGAAGCTCCTAGCATGTGAGTGGCAGACCGGCAGGTCAGTAACCACAAAAGTCTTTGCAAGCACTTTCCGAGCTTGATTGCGACATCATGGTTAATCATCTTCAGGATACTCAGTTGGATTATTGTTTTGTTTCCCTTTTTTTTTAAATATAATTTAAAGTTAATCAGTTGGATTGGTGACTGAGACTCATTTTCCCTTTGTCTTAAAATGCTGAGATGGCTGCCCAAACTTTGTACAGAGTTTGCCATCTTTGTAAATATGTTTGATTATAATATTGGATAACACTTTACTTTAGGCGGCACAAATAATGCAATACTGTAATACTCTTTGTAATGTATTAATTAACCGGAAACTAAGCATTACTTACATGCTGATCCCAGGTTCATTCATCATTAATCCATCATAATCGTGCATGCATTTCATGCAGTTACTATATTTGCTCATGATTTGCACTTGAGTAGTAATTGAGTTACCAGTTACTTGTGCCCCCTCAGGTAAAGTGTTACCTAATATGGAAAGTGTGTGATTTCTCAGTGGTATAGCTTCAAAAATTCAGATGCTGTTCAAAAATGTAGTGGGGAAATGTTAATCAGATTGCAGAAACCTGCCTGAAATGTTTTATAGCTGGGCTTTTCGCCCATGCGATTGATCTGCTTGGCAAATGTTATCGTCGGCACGCTGGCGTCAGAGAAAATATATCTGACAGAGACCTGATGCAGTCAACACCAGAACACAGCCCTGGAATGACTGAACGGGGATAACCATATCCAGCGGTAGGGTGACTGCAGTGATGAGAATCTGGGACTGAGGTCCAGCGCCCAAAATTATGGGAAATAGCCTTGCATGTCCCAGAGATTCTGATCTCTGCTTGAGAAGACAGGTTAGTGGTTGATGTAACAGGACAACCAGCATCTTATGGAAAGTAATCTGGGAATAATGTGCAGGGATAGATCCAATGGAGATGGTGAAAGCCCAGTAAAGGGTGTGCCACAGTGAGAGGTTTTTACGATTAAAAAGCAACACACTCCAGTACCATAAGCTGTACCATCTAACCATCCGCTGTCATGCATCCATGCCGCTGATCTGCTTTTTCTCAGGGAATGCATGCTCTTTGGATGCGGTTGAGTCAATGCCGCTGTCTTCTGTGTCTCTGTAGGACAGTCGCCTGCAGTGGTCTGACCTCAAAGACCCTGGCATCTATAAACCCCTGTTGGTAGGAATTCTAATGATGCTCTTCCAGCAACTCACAGGCATCAATGCCGTTATGTTTTACGCCGAGACCATCTTCGAGGATGCTAATCTTAAGGTACACCGAGACAACAAGGCTGCTCGTCGTTTAATTCCCACAATACTGTTAAAATAAACAGAGAGACTTTATATATCTAATTATATTCAAAAACCTTAAACTTGAATTATGAACTATTGCCAGAGTTTTATGAACTAGTGCGAGACAGAGATGCATCTGTGCTTGGACCAGACTGGTAAACTGGCAGAATATATATGATTTTTGCATCTGAATTGTTGAAATACAGTGTCTGTTTGCAGTTTGTGAAGAATTCCCTAACAGTATAGTTGCATTTGGCTGGGCTGCGTGTTTCTGTATGAAAGCTGATTTGAATGATGGTGGCTGATGATGGCTGTCATCATTTGCTTATCAGGAGATGGCTCCGTTGGCTTCGGTGATAGTTGGAGCCGTCCAGGTGATCTTCACGGGCCTGGCTGCGGTGGTTATGGATCGGGCCGGGAGGAAGGTCCTGCTCATCGTGTCTGGTACGTAAGTGTCTGTGAGTGCGACAGAAAGCCACTGCACAGTGTAAGGTTCTCTGAGAGTTACTCTACGGCAGTCAGTGCACGTGTAGTGCTTCCTGTTTAATGTACCCATTGCTTTTACTGACCCCTGCTGTGTTTTGCAGGTTACTGCAACTTATTCTTACTGTTCATAATTTATTACTACAGATGAGTCAACCCTAAGACGATCAAAGCAGCTAAATGACGGTGTGAAATGTGTTCAGTTTATATGTACAGGAGACCTGGACCTGTGAAATGGCCCCATCATCCTTGGCCATAAAATACAGCCAATGGACATACTGCCTAACCCCTTTATACCTATGTTCAGTTACGTCAAAGTTAACTTGTTTTTCTTTTGCTGCTCCTGGTATCTTTCCCACCCATTATATTTTTCATAGGTATTTCTGTAATGCTGTATTAATTCCTTCGGCTGTGTAGTGTTTTGCATAATGAAAATGCCATTCCATAAGAAAAGGCATTGTAATGGTTCTGTAATGCAAAAGCCTTAATTCCCATAAGCTCAGGGTGCAGCGTAATTCTAGGGGTAGCCACCATGTTCTGACAGTTTCTTTGTATCAAGTTTATCGACTCTTGTGTCATGTAGCTAGAATTACAGGAAAAATTAGGCAGCGTTAGGATTTTTTATATTGTGTGTGTGTGTGGTGTCAAATGGGGAAGAAAATGAATTCCTCCCATTATATTGCTTATGGTCTCTTAGTGAGTCAGGGCTTTGGATGCCGACAGCTGCCCCACCCAGCCACCTGCTAAAGTTCGAGTAAGAAAATATTAAACTGGGAGGGACTTTTAATCCAGCTTCATCCGGTGGCGTAGAATAAAACGTGAGCGATTGCTCCGTGCCAGGCATAGTTCTCGCAGTGTTCTGAATGAGACTCCAGCAAACCTTCCTCAAATTCTGCATCCCCTCTGGTTTATTTATTTGGTCCAGGAGTTGCCATGGCAATCAGCACAGCAGTTTTCGGAGTGTACTTCAGGTTGTCCAGCCCGACTCCTAACAACTCCTCAGACTTGGACCCCTCGCTGGCGTCCAGTGGCCCGCAGACTGATTTGTCCTGGCTCGCCCTCGTCAGCATGAGCGTCTTCATCACTGGTGAGGAAGGCCAAGCACTAAGAGAGCTGGCTTCACTACCTCTTTGTGAACAGAGCTAATTCGATGACTGCACACCAGGGGAGAAGTAATCTTCATTTTAGTACTTATTTTGATTCCTGAAATTCAATGAGATTTCATTCAGCGAGACACCTTCATGGCATTGGGCACCATTAGTAATGATTGCAGCAAGTTGAACTGAAGTACAGCAGTGTTCCATTATTTGATAGAAATAATTTAACTCTTGAATACAAACACTTCTTGGCCATTTATACACAAGGTCTCCCTTCAAGACAGCCTGCACATTGTGGTCCGTGTTTAGTAGTTCTGGGTGTTTCAGTATTTTCAACCAATTCATTAGTTGGTAGCCCAGAATGGTTATTGATCATTTTAAGTTTTCATGCATAACAGTAATGTTAGAACCTTCTATTACATTGTCTTCATTGTTCCTTCACTGCCTGATGATCTGCATACTATTCTCATTTGATTGACTGTATATCCTTGTTCTGTCTTCAACACTGTGTTCCGCTAAATGGATCGTTAAAGACTGCATAGGCTTTGGCTGACAGACTATAAAATCTAGATGAAGCTCTGGATTGTCTTGTAGGGTTTTCGGAGCATTTATACTCCTGATCACGGGGTGGATGCTCTTCCCCACCCTCAGGCTTCGCCATAGGCTGGGGCCCCACCCCTTGGTTGGTGATGTCAGAGATTTTCCCCACCCCTGTCCGCAGTCTGGCCAGTTCCGTCTGCGTCCTCACCAACTGGAGTGCTGCTTTCGTTGTCACCAAGACTTTCCAGGATCTCACAGTAAGGGATCCATAGTTCTTAGCCTTACAGACTTGATGGGGATTGGCATCGATTGCGATTGCACTGTAGATTATAATCATTGACATTCATTGCAAATAAAGTGTAACGTAAAATTACGGCAAGCTAGGAAATGTGGAACGTTATGTCTTTCAGAACCAACTTTCCAGTGCCGGGACGTTTTGGCTGTTTTCCGCATTTTGTGCACTCAACATCGTCTTTACGATCTTCTGCGTCCCAGAGACCAAAGGCAGAACCCTGGAGGAGATCCAGGCTCGTTTCAAAGGGACAGCTTAGTGTCATTCTCCAGCAGACAGAACTGGATGGAAAAAAGTTAATACCTGGAATTGTGAGAACATCAGGATGAAATTCCCTCATCGTTTGCGGCAATATTAGTTTGTCGACTTTGTGCATCCCTCCTCATGACCGTCACAACAAACCGGACGGACAGCAGCTGACACTCACCTGCCTTTCTGAACAGAGTCTGCTAGCCACCATATACCAATCCCAAGTCGGTTTCAGGCTACTGTAATTATATTATTATTTTTTGGACATCATTCTTGGGATTGTTGTATGCAACAGAATAAATGATTCTTGTGTGTTGTAAAGCAAAGTATGTATAGTGCCAGTGGATGTTTGTGAAGAGGGTAATAATCTACCTGTCTGTTAAAGCCTTTTTTTTCCCCTTGGAACCTGTTGGTCAGGGCAGAAGCTCACTTTCAGTGAATGCCTTACTGTAGATCATGCAGATAGCAGGATGGATTATGGTGATGTTTGTCTTGCCGAGAACGTCCTTCTGCATGGGGTGTGTTACTCTTGGGGAAAAGACTCTGAAATTCTGGTGTTGATTTGACTACATGCTTCCAAAACCGTATAAATGGGTATCCCCTGAAATCTTTGAGTGCAAAGCAGGCAATCAAATAAAATTTTCTTTTTTCTATGATGAGTACTTTTTGTGATTCAATGCAGAATTGTCCTTGTAATCTGCCTTGGGAAAGTCATTTGCATGTCATCAGTGTAGTTCTGTATTACAAGCAGATAATGTATTGGTTGAAATGCTCTACTTTGCCACACTAATGTTCTCTGCGATCGCATTCCATGTATTATGTGTATACGCCCACATCCAGTCACTTTGATCCAGAAGGGAAGAGTAAGACCTCATACCTTCATATCTACACTTTGGGAGAACTTATTGAAGAATGAAGTAGTATGTTACTACCTGCAACTTTAACAAATGACAGAGTATCTGTTCGTATTCTTTCAGGTAAATAGCATTGCAGTATAGTTACAATGTTACAGTTCAGTATAGTAATCCATTTATCTGCAGGTACAAAGTGTCTAGGTCTGGGTGACTTGTGAAAGTATTGACAGTTGATTTCTTATTGCTCTCTTCAGTAAAGTTGTAGCTCTGTCCCGCGACTCCCGTATGTTTGACGCTGTCAGCAGCACGGTTGAGATCTCTGTGTTTCACCTGACCCGGCAGGACAGCGATGAGTGCGTCGCTACGCGGGAGCAGTGGATTGTGGGCCACATGTCAGGGTCAGCCAGTTCACAAACGCGACGCCACCCGAACATGACACATGCTTGACAAGCGCGAGACAACGCCTCGCATATACCTGAGGCCAAGTCTGACATGTCGCTACGTGCAGGTTGTCAGGGTGCCAGGATGAGCTCTCGCCATACGGTTAGCCTGTGGTTCCCAGCCCACTCACCTAGCGAGGACTGATGCAAGCTGGCTTCGATGTGCGGGGGGGTCATGAGTCTCTGCGTGCATGCAGTGAATATATGTGGTTATTAAGGTGCGTATGTATGCATGTGTGTTTGCATGATTATTTGCAGGTGTGTGTGTGTGTATGCTTGTGTGTTTGGATACATATTTGCAGGTGTGTGTGTGTGTGTGTGTGGGTTTGCATAGATCACATTTGAGGACCGAAATGTGTGGTAAAGCCTGACATTTCCCTACTTCTAGGGACATTTTTTCAGGTCCCCATTTGGATAACCTCAATTTTATAAAAATCTGTGAATCCAGTCAAAATGCCAAAAGTCTTGTATTTGGGTTGGTTACTTATGGTTAAGGTTATGCCTGAGTAGGGGTTAAGGGTTTTTCCCATAGAAATGAATGGAAGGTCCCCATTTTGATAGGTATGTGAGCCTGTGTGTGTGTGTGTGTCTTTGCTTGTGTGCCTGTGCAGGTTTCAAGCTATTCTAAGAAAGTCACCGAATACTAAAGAAGGCTGCAGATTTCAGCTCCTTCCTCTTTCCTCCACAGGTTACCATTCAGCCAATAGTGTCATTTGGATGGAGCCGAACCGCGCCATATGGCCTGGGATGCACCACCGCAGCCAAACTTACTGCATGTTTAAATGGCCCGGCAGGCAGTTCTGTCTCAGGTGTCCGATTTGAATAGTGTTGGGCTTCAAACCTAAAACCTCAGGTAATAATGTAAGTTAAGATACCAGGCAGAACTGAGGCCAGCATAACCTGCAAAACTCCTCAAAACTCCTACATCATGTTCCCCAGATCTACATTTAGTACTGTCTACACCAGAGCTCTACTGCATCAAAGCCATTCCTCCTAAGTAATTTGTACATCATGTTACAGTATTTAGCAGACACTTCTATCCAAAGTAATATACAATTGAGAAAGCCAGGTCAGCCTGGGCCTTGCTCAGGGGCCCAACAGTAAGGGTCCCTTTTTCCACTTACAAATGGTAGTAACTCATTAGTTAAAAAAGGACGATATATATCATGTTTATAACTGTCTATTAATGATTTGAGAAATGTTACAATCTAATTGATAACCTGATTCTAAACCACCCATAGACCCTTTATAAGGGTAGTCTTATTGTAGAGTGGCACTCCTTCCAATTGCAGGAACTAACTGGCTGAGCTACACCACCCGCTAACTAGATGTTAGTGTCTCTCTTTAAGGACTGTTGTTTCCTCGCAGTGTCTCTCTGAATAGAGTTCAGTGCCTCACAGAGCACAATACCACATTTCCAACAGGGAGGTAAGCAAATGGCCTCATCGGGGGATTGTCGCGAAGCACATAGCCCTCGGCAGCCAACGGTCCGCCTCTGAATGAAGTCATTGTCCTGAGCTCCTGGGTGGCAGTGTTAATGCGGTCACGATGACATCAGAGTCTGACATGGCCCAGCCACGGCCGGACACGCCGCAGGGTGGCTTATCCACCAGGGCTGACCTATGAATAGTGACAACAGCACCAAAAAAATCAAACTGCATTCACACATTCATCTTCTGTATTTTTCGATTATGTTTGGTAACCTATACTATGGTGTCAAATATTTTTAATATTAACTCCTTCAATTTTTATGCAAAACTCACAGCCCCATATAAACCTTGACCATCAGCAATAATGTTCTACTGAAGAGTTTTACAATGGTGATGTCGATTAATTGTCATTGTTGGCGCACCACAGCATGCAACAACGAAATGTGTCCTCTGCTTTTAACCCATGTGACATTGTGACACAGCAGGGGGCAGCTACGTGAGCACCCAGGGAGCAGCACTTGGGAACAGTACCTTGCTCAGGGTACCTCAGTGGTAATTGTGAGTCGGGAACTCGAACTGGCAATCTTCTGACTACACGGTTGCAGCCCTAACCACTACACCACCTGCCTGCCCCATATGTTTTGTGTTACATTCTATAAATTCACCTACAGGAATATTGCTGTAGTTCTTATCTGAGTTGTGCTGTCATCTTTAATCAATTTCTTTTCTTTCAGATTACAGGACTTCATCTGTAGCTGTTCTGTGACTGCATGCACACATTTACATTTACATTTACAGCATTTGGCAGACACCCTTAGCCAGAGTGACTTACATAAGTGCTTTAAGACTCTATAATGAACTTTTCCCGATACTAGCTCAATAAAACCCAGGCTATGAATACCAACGGTCTAATACTCAGTTCGGAAAGGG
>JAODKN010000041.1:31244069-31257656 GCA_026774425.1 Petrocephalus zakoni | reverse complement strand
CCCCCCCCCCCCCCCCCCCCCCCCCCGGGTGCTTTCCCTTTTGTGCAACAGGTCCATTGCTCTGGGCCCCCGATAGACCATTGAGTTGTGAAAGTTGGACCCCCCCCGATTGGAGCTTTCCCTTCCTCTCTCTGTTCCTCTCCCTTGCCTGGGCCTTCGCTCATTAGCATACCAGCTGCCGAGTGCGTGAGAGGGGTGGGATGAGACAGGGTGGGATTGTGGCTGGGGGGGGTGGGGGTTAGCGCTGCTGGGGCTCCAGTCAATGGCAGGCCGTCTGGAGCATGAATAGGCCTAAAGCGAGCTGAGCGGCCCAAACAAAGGAGGATGGGATAGAAGAATGAGCCAGTGATTGAACTGCAGAATGGAGAATGGAGTGAAAGAATGAAAAAGAGCAGGAGCAGAGGGCAAGAAAAGACCGGCCCGGCCACCTGTCTCTCTCTCTCTCTCTCTCTCTCTCTCTCTCTGTCACTCCCTCTCTCTCTCCGTCTCCCCACGCAGGCCGTAGGGATCTGTGTGTCGCGCTGAGAGATTCCCAGAGAAGCTGGGAACACATTGCCTCCTAGGCCGAGCGGGCCTGATGTCGGTGCCACCTCGCCTCAGACCGCGGTCCACCTCAGCCTCCTAGGCCTAGCGGGCCCCACGTCGGCGCCACCTCGCCTCAGACCACGGTCCACGTCAGCCTCCTAGGCCTAGCGGGCCCGACGTCGGCGCCACCTCGCCTCAGACCACGGTCCACCTCAGCCTCAGAGGCCAAGCGGGCCCCACGTCGGCTCAACCTCGGCCGAATGGCTCTGACACCTAGGTGCCTGAATTCTCAGAATCCGGCCCTCAGACACCCGCGTTTCCCAGCTTGTATTTTATTCATGCTGCCTACGGCATGATACTTACCTAAATGAGGCCTGGACAGGCACCAGACACTGCCTGGAGTTTAAAAACCACAGCCATATTTAATAAATATCAATGCCCATTACCCCCCCAGCCATTCAGACACAAGGTCAGTTCATCATAATTAATATGCATTAATTGTCTTGACATACTGACCTTGACATGCTGTGGCTCATACACATTTCAATTAACATAAACATAAACAAATGCATACTGGAAATAAATAGGTCTAAATGGCACCAATCCCTTAATTGGCTTCATTAATGATGCCACTAACAGCCGTGATATCATTCCCTCCATTTTTTTCGTATTCATTAGGCTGCCTTTGACTGCACTCCTGTCACTATACGCAGAGCTTTCCGCTCGTGAGCTGTAACTCAGATTTCATTTTCTGTTTCAAAACCAGCCCACAATATGAGCTTTAAGCTCCCTTTGTGGTCCCTTCTGATAGCCCAAGATACATGCAAGTCTTTGAACTTCAAATGGGTTTATAATGATTACTTTCCCAGTGTATGCCTATTCATTTCCTGTGGTACATGAGTGACATTAATCATTTTGTGAATGGACCATTATTTTCGCCTTCGGAATTGACATAAGTCCTTTATAAAAATGAGATGTTTACAAAACGTCAGTAGAAGAATTGCAGCATAAAATAAGATCTGCTTACTATGAAGAACAAACAGATGAGCTGAAAACAAAATGGGAAAATATTATGGACTATCTTTGTTCTCATTACCTTTAATGTCCCACCATCCTATGCACTGAGCACCCTTAGTCCTGTACATGAGAATGTGCACTTGACGAGGACTGACTTGCCATTGTGATCAAAGATATGACAGCACCAACAATCACTGCTTAATTAGGATGTCTGTCCCTGTGGACTTCGCTGTCCCTGTTGCAAATCAAGAGCTTCCAAGACTGCTCTAAGAAGTTTCGCCTATGCAGACCTTAAGAAAAGAATTTTCTCGCCTACAGAGTCCTCTGCTGTTTTGTTATTTTAATCTGTGGTGTAAACTAAGAACTTCCGGGATTGCTGTAATGCATTTTACTTAAGGAGTGTCCTTGCTTGCAGGTTATGTGAAATATATCTTGTATAATAAATAACTGAAATATGAGGCCCATGACTGCTTCACTGTTGACAGTTGTGCTAGATTATCCTTCTGGTCTGGTAGATTACACAATGGGAAGTTTGCGCCTTAGACTTTACACGAATAAGCAAAGATGCTATTATGCAATATCCTGAAGTCGTTTGCGGCGGTTAATTAACATAACTGGCCCCCAACTATCCTGCCGGCTAACAGAGTAGGTAGGTTTCAGTGCAAACAAAACCCAGAAATAGTCAAAACCATTCCCTGACCCAGAAGCTTTATACTCACATATCAGTCCACCAGTCCTTGACCTTTCAAATATACTGGCAATTGAAAAACCTATATGGCTTTCTCTGTAATCACTATAATGTGATACACTATTGCTCTTGAGACCTTCTAATTCAACTTACCTTCTATTGGTCAAGAAATACTGGTGAAATGTCTATATCAGTTTGTTTTGTGACAACTGCCTGAACTACCACATTAGTTAATGTGCCATTCAAGAGGAATAAGGCTGTAAAACCAGATAATAATGGCCATAGCCCGTGTTCAGTTCTAACGACGATGAAGGCCACATTTCAGTAATAAATAATCAAAAGAAAGACCAGGACAGTGGAAGGTGATGGTGGAGTTTATAGGAAGGTCGGAGTTATCTGCAAAAGTGCTGTACTAGCTGCATGATTTGATTGGGCAAAATCTGATACAATGATGTAAATAGTCATAACTGCTTAAACAAGTGCATGTAACACCAAGACGAATGAACAAAAAGGAGACTTGTAGTTTGAGGCATAATCCCCTTGATAGGCAGTTATTCCCTCTGTAAGGGCTCATGCACACTGTTACAGCACAGGAGACCATTCTTTTGGAGATGATAGAAACTATTGCTATAAAAATGTAGAAATTTGTGGTTTGCAGTTGTGGATTTTGCTTGTCACGTGTACGTTTGTCTCATCGATTATGAAATATGAGGTCAAAGTTCATTTGGGAAGTCTGCAGTGACTAAACATGACCTTACTTCAACTGATTGCTTAAGATGTTACATAAGCCATTGGTCGGTATATGGACATGGGAATTAAGCTTATTTATGTATGACATATGTCAGGTGGCATTTGTTAGCAGTCCCTTTGTGGACTCTCAGTCGTTCTTTGAATTCCACCACTACACCACTATTGGTCCACAAAGGAATGGTCAGTAACTTTTAGACTACAGCGACTTGCCATCTTTTTCACTTTAGAAGGCTGGCAAAACCTAACCAAAGACACCTTGTGAAACCTCCCGAGGGCTATAGATGCCTATATTCATATTTGGTGCATTCAGTATGCCTCCATTCGATAGACTGGACTGAGATTGCAGGTTCAGAATATGAACCACTTTCCATTTGATACTGCAGGTGCATACACACACACTGGTACTTTTGACAAATAGTCAGGATGATGCATGCACAGCATAATTTCATTCATAATAAAACAGAAATGCACACTTGGTCCAGCCCATTCTCTGTCAACTTTTAGAATCCCCCATTGTTGTGACAATAGATACCCATCAAAGGAAATAAAGGCAGCATGTATGATGAAGGTAGTGATCCTCCCTTAATACCCTGCTGTATGCATGCAGGTTTCAGTAATTCACCACATGCAGGTTGGGAGTTTCCTACACATTGAAATGCATATACAGAGGGACAGGTGCTAATTTAGCAGAGGCTACAATGCATTGTAACTTGGGGAAAATATGAAAGAGTAATTAAAAAATGTTTCTTTTATCAGTGTACAGGGTAAAAAAAGAACTAAAACAGGATTGGCTGTCATACCAAGGAGAGGGAACAGGATTCTGATTTGCAAGGCCTTCGATTGCAGGCCCACACCCAACCCTTAATCACGGTTTCCTAGCAACTCAGAAAGTAGAGGTGGTGAAGAACACACTCAGCACTACAAGTTTAATTTTTTTACTGACTTGTATACAAACGTACAAAATTACAGCACATGGTTCCTCTCACCATATCATCACAGTGTTACACATTTTTAACAATACAAATAAAACAACAAACGAACGAGCAAACATGTCAGAACATCCATAGCACACAAGACCATCACTGCATGTCTCATTTGCAAACTTTTGTTTCAGGAAAAAAAAGACACTTCAGCACTTCTCAATTAATTAAACCTATGCATTTTACTCTCATGTCATAAATGTTATGACACAGTCAAGTAAAACAGTTGTGCATCATGCAACTTTTCGTTACAATGATCTTACCATCAGATATATAGTCTCCCTTTAATAACAACAGGGGACAGCACTTCACAAAAAGTGCTCATTAATTGTTCAACCATTATATTTATATGACGTCATATATAATGTATAACAGCTGATCAAAGATACACGAACGTCTTCGCAAACATTACGTTTCACGAAGCAGCACATTAAAAAAGACAATTGATCCTGGAATTTTTATACAATAGTATTTGTGTTCCTTTTTTTTCTATTCAGAAAAAAACATAAAATGTTGGTGTGACACCAACAACTAACATCACAGTCAGCAGTGCAATATTACAAAAATTTTAATGATCAAGTTTACCACAAGCAATGCATATATATATATATATATATATATATATAATTTGTATGTATCTCCAATCTACTTTCCGACACGATTCCATCACTTGTGTCTTTGCTTGCCATAGGTGCTGGCGAGGCGTCCTCATTGCTGGCTAGCCAATCAGATCGAAACTACGCTACGGCCCTCGGCCTCCAGATCTCGTTGTCCAACGCCCACCTGACCCCTTGTTCGCATCTGGGGTCTGAAACTTTTCAATCCAAACATTAAAAACATGACAAAAAAAAAAACTTCTGAACGAGCAGCATAGAATTACACATCATTAGGCATTTCGTGATTAAAAAACGCAGCAGGCATGATTTGCATGAGTAATGTAAATTATCCTGTAATCCTGCGAAATAACGATAACAATAATAATGCAATAGTTACAATAAGATGTCCTGCTCAGTAGTAACTGTTCCTTTACTTTCGCTCCTGGGGTCATTTTAATATTCTTGTGCAAGCACTCCTCCCTTCTTAAGGCATAAAATATATGTTTCTCTCAGGAATCAGCGTTAGGTGTTACTATGACCTGGAAGTGCCTTGGGTTTCACAAAACCAACATTTCCATTCCGTCATCATGCCTAGGTACAGGAAAAAAAATGGAAACAATTTCTTATACCCACACACAAGAGTTTGGTTTTCTATTGTGGAAAAAGGAAGAAAAAAACATAGAAGCTAAATACAACGTTCTTGGTGAAACTGATAGTGATATCCATATATTAACTAGTATGAGAAAATACACTCTTGCTCAAGGTGAGTAATAATACATTGAAATGTCGTGCAACCCAAGCTTATCCTGAAGTGTCATCAAAGCTGATGTATTGTAAGGACTGTGGACGCCATACAGTTGGATAACTGAATACTGCACAGTCGAGGTAGCTGGCAAAGGGATCCGAACAGAGAAGCGTGCTCCGAATGCTTAATGGGGTCTCCTCGCGGGACGGCATTTACGGGGTAACAAGCTGCTATAAGCATCAGAGGGCACATTTTTTTTTAACCTACGTGGAAGCTTAGAAAGACACCGACTGCAGCTTCGTTTGAAGTTGTCTCTCTCGGTGTAGCTTCATTACAGCATACTTTCATACAGATGCGCAGCATCCTAGGGAAACGGGGAAACATTTAGAAGGATCTATCCCCCTATTAGCCACAAACTCGCTGGTTACACGGACCCTTCGGTGCCGCCTGACTCCTTGAAAACAAATGAGTTTATTTTAGGTAGTGTTCTGGATTTTCTACGGGACTTAGGCCTAATACAGAATATGACACTATATAGACGATTCCGGTAACTGCCCTTAGAATAACTGGCAATCCCCCGAAACTGATGGACTCGATGCTCTTGTTCAGCTCTCCCCATTGGGATACTGCGGGAGTATGTAGCATTTCCACTGAAATAAAAAGCAGTGAAAGTGACAGAAAGCGTACTGTAAATGCGAATGACTTTTTTTTCCTCTTAAAACTGAACACCGAGCCAGATGGCGCAGTCTTAAAAGTGGCTTGGCAGCAGAGAACGTGGGCTTTTGGGTTTGGGGTTTCTGCACATCGGCGTCGGAGCGAGCACTTCCAAAGTATCAATAATTCACCCCCAAAGAAAAAAAAACTCTTTATAAAGTACCGACGGAACGACAGCGTTGTTTCAGATTTAATACAGGAAAGAAAAATGGCTTGTGGTAAAGATCACTCTGACCAAACATTCCCAGCTCCTTTGCAAGGAAAAAAAATGAAAAAAACGTGCTTTTCTTTTACTTTGGCACAAGTGAGTAAACTGAGAGGCTGGTCTGCAAGTTGTCCTGCCGGCGTTTACCTGACAGCACGGGCGGATCACCGGGCGCCGGCCGAGTACTTGGCCTTGGTGATGAGGTACAGCACTATGTCTTGGTGTCCCCCAAACGCCGCGATGTGCAAGGCGCTCCAGCCCTCCCTGTTGGCCAGACGGATGTCGGCCCCGAACTTCACCAGCAGCTTGACCAGCTCCAGGTTGCCGTCGATGACGGACTGGTGCAGCGCCGTCTGCCCCTCCGGGCCGAAGGAGTTGACGTTGAACTCGCAGTTGGTCATGTTCTGCAGCAGCGAGTGCAGCTCCTTCGTGTTGCCCTTCTTCACCGCCTCCTGGAAGACCCTCTGCGGCGCGGAGCACGTCGATACGTCCGCCTGGCTCATGGTTTGTTGTAAGGGGGTGCGGATTTAGGATGGGGGACCCCTTCTCTATACAAGATTACGGGCTTTTAGCCTCGGCCCAGAACTTATTCGAAATGCGGTCAGCTTGGGTTAATACCTACCAGGTAAACTGGAATTAAAACATATATCCCAACTAGAACCTAAATAATAATAAAAAAAAAAACAAGCAAACGGATGGCGAGGTTTTAGTTCTGAAGGCGAGAAATCCAGAAATACAGATTAAATATGCCACTGCAGTCTTATCTCGTATTGGCAGGCTTGCCTTCCCCGATCCTCCAAGCGCCGGGCGGCTGTGCGGGGTAAGCGGAGCGTATTCCGAAAGAGCGCTCCTCCCGATCTCCGCGACTAACTGGCCGATGGCATGTGCTCTTCTCCTATTATTTACCTCTTCTTGGTCCCCCAGAAGAGCCACTCTGGTCCGTCCTGCAAAGGGTGGCTGCGAAAGAAAGCGACTGCAGTCAGCTCACTGAACGACTTTTGGGTGAGACTTTTTTTTTAAATAGTCTTTTCTTTATATAGATTATTTTATACTCGCCTGCAGCGCTTGGGCCGGTAGTGGTGAGGTGCGGTGGGAATCCTAGCTACGTGCGCCCAGTGCACGCCGCTCTGCGCCGATACAGTCTGTTCTTCCCCCGGAGCGCGTCGGAGCAGCTATTTTACTTATTCTACATTTGCATAACAATGAAACTCCATAAACTTTTGGGTCAGGGGCGGAGACCGAAGCGCTTAATAGGCTGCTGGGGGATATTTTGGGAGGGTCCATAAACTTGGGACTGTACAAAGGCATGTCTGTATATCCAATCAGGAAAAAATGAAACAAACGCGGTATCGTCGCTGGAACTTATTATATGCGAATATACACATATTAGAACTGTCTGAGAAAAAACGGATGTGGGGAAATTATATGGTCCTTACCTTCACTCGTTCATTCTTTTGCAGAAGTTTTCCATCAGGATTGTGTGGATGCATTTCAGGTGACCGTGGCTGAATTTTGGCATGCCAGTGCTCACTGCTATAGATCGTTTATATCACAATCCGCCCAAAAATGCTAAATTAATCAGCTTCTGTTTAAATATCTTTCCGTCATTTTATTTGTCCAGTTTCCGTTCTTGGTTAATTTCAGTGATATATTGTCGAGAATAACAGGCCTAAAGACTGCTCACGGGGTCTAAATGTTGCATGATTAGAGCGATCAGTCGTCTGATTTTGGTTTCTTTTAAAGCAAGAATTTAAATCGAAGGAAATGCAACGCCTCCACAGGATGAGAAAAAGTACAGTATTTGTGCTCCAGGATACTTCTTGGGAAATAAAACTCTTGCTTTCAAAACATCTGTGCTTGTAGGTTATCTAATTGATAGGGGAAAATAATGTGAATTCTTAATTCATTATTTTAAAAACACACATTCGACGTACTCGTTTCAGTGTTTATTGCGGTCTTCCCATTTGTTTAATGGCAGCCGTACTTCAAATGAGAAAGTTCTGCGCACCATTTCCTGTGCGAGTGAATAGAGGTGCGGGCTGTGAAACACGCAGTGCTGCAGCACCGTGGGAACCGGGCTGATGCACCTTCTGCATGCCGTCTGCTGGGCCGGACGCGGACGCGCGGCGCATGAACGCGCACGGTACGGACCCGTTTGCCATTGCGCCATAAAGGATCGAGGTTGCAGAAAATAATTGCGACAGCATTTGTTTCACAGGCGTAATACCCCACTGGAGGCGTGTTAGGATACTGTCGATTAACATTTCTAGCACATTAATTGCTATTTTCATTATTTCTCTCAGCTGTAGCATGTTCAGTTATCTACATTGCACTTTTAATAATACATTTTGAAATAACAGATGTTATCGTGATATATTTTTTTCTATTATCTTGATATTTTTGGACGTGTAATACCACGTTTATACCAGGAAGTCATGGAGCATGTCCTGAGACGACACAGTTCAGATTTAATAAATAATCAACGCATATTAGAAACTAAGCCCATTAATCGGACTTGAATATTTTATTTTTAAAGTCCAATTTCTGCTGCTACTTAAATTTTAGTCAGGCTACGTTTGTCACAATAAAATTATCTTATACAAATATGGAAAAGAAAAATTAAATCAAATTCTGATTGAATATTTCAGTTTTGTTTGCAAGAAAGCTAAGTGATACACTTAATATATTAAGCTGAATTCTAAAGAAATGCCTAAACGACGAATTCCCCCCCGCCCAGGTTTATTGCGCTGTGGTTAGTGTAGTTAAGATGTCTTGGCTCTTGACCCGCCTGGTAGAACTCGTGCTGGGAGGAGCCTGAGAGGTCGCGGGGGGGTGCGGAGGGTGGGGGTGGAGTATCGTGACGTCACTTTAGGCGGGCGGGGTTTCGGGATTCAATTCATTACCATGTTTTTTAGGAGCGTGGGAAACAGTCGAGCCTTTCTTCTCAGCACAGAGAATGAGAGAGATCAAATAACACAGTTAAAAAAAAACACCCAAGGCTGCTGCACTGTTAAAGTTGGGCAAGGTTCGTTGTCCAGACAAGGAAATTTCGTCAAGGCATTTAAAAAGAGATTGCTAGGACACGCGCGAAACAATTACCCAAGGATATTTTGTTACGTGGGGAAATTTGTAGTTTCATTAAACGTTTAAGCACTGGAAATTCACGTCGCACATTTTAAACAAATTATGTATTTTAGGTAGTGCTTCTTATTTACTTATAATTTCAATGGATAACTCCCAGCGACTTATTGGAAACACGGACAAGAAGTATTAATTATTAATGACCAACAATTTCCTGGAAACATTTTTTCCCACAGAATATTAAGAGAACCATGACGAGTTCCGAAGGTGCCATAGTGTTAGTCGGCTGTGGCGGATATACTCCACGCGAAGGATGCAAATATGGAAGTATGTATGGCAAGCTGTACGTGATCGTACACGCCATTGTTTGTCACTGATTCAGTTGCATTGGAATGAGCTAGCGGTCGCAATCACAACAAGTGATTGTTGTGTCACCATCTCCCACCACGAACTGACGTACACCTGCCCCATCTGTCCCTGGGAGCATAAAGGCCTGACTGGTTCCCATGAACACCACTGAAAAACTCACCTTTTGACCAATGCACAGTAAAACGTGTGTTGTTGGCCACTTGTGCGACAAGACTTTTATCTTGGGATAGGCTTTTTTTCTGATAACCATTTATGTCATGTATTAACCAGAAACACGTTAATTCAAGCATACAAGCTTAACAAACATGTACAGGACTCCTGGACTCTATATATTATATACTGTTTTCTATAACTGAATGCTGTGCTTGCCACATTAGCAGAAAAGCACCAAATAGGTTGCTGTGCTAAAAGAAATTGCATTTGTATTACATTTTCATAATCATAATTTACACAATATTTTATTGTATCTCACAAGCAACACTCATAGTTTATGGTTTTTGTTCATATAACATGTTATACAACTATTATTATTATTATTTTTATTATTATTGTTATTATTTTGGGCCTAAACCAAGAACCATGTCATTAGAAATTCAGCTTCGTGCATAGGCCTTGTTCTGGGATAGCTCCACTGGGGGTGGTGGGAATCAGACATTTTTGTTAGGTAACAGCCAGGATAGGACTAGTCTTCCGGCATGCTGGGAATTTTCCTGGTGTGTTGCTGGGTACGTGGGTCCCCAACAAGGCTGGAAAAATGATTTTTATTTTATTATTATATCTACGCGGCATTAAAACGCTTCCTAAATTTTGGGACAAACAGTTACTGATAAAAGAGAAGTATTTTACGTCACAGTCGCCAATCACAATCAAAAGGAAATGTAATGAAACAGGAAACAAAGGAAATGTGGTACAAAGTGTCAAAAATGTAACACAGAGCACAGTCTGCACAGAAACATCAGCTTCCGCTGCGTGGGTATTTCTGTTTTCTGTTGTCATACATTGTCAGATTTTGTGGTAATTTTCTAGGAGAACAGAAGGTCAGGTAGACATTTGAGGATAACATATTTCCCTTTCTGCTATGTAAACATAAATACATGTGGTCTGTGGGGCACCTGGCAGTCAGGACATGAATCCCAGAGCTGATCATGGCAGACACATTGGCCTGTCATCTCCTCTAGTGGGATGTGTAAAAAAAAAACATTTCTGTTATTTAAATTTTTTTAATCCAGAAGAAACTGAATTTTTAAGTGTAGAGATACATTTACTGTTAAACAGTCACAAAAATTAAAAGCATTTTAGAGGTCAACTAATATATAATGGATTTCTCTTTGTATTTTTTTAATCATGTTTAGTTTTTATACATGTTTTAATACACATTTCCAACCACATGCGTTTGAAAATTGCATTTTCGATTCATATACATATTTCTATTACAAGTATTCATCCGTAAATCCGGAACCAGGGGTCTAAATCCCATGGGAAACCTGCAGGAGGAGCCGTGAGAAATGGGTGTTTCCTGGGAGACTCTTGTGAAGTGGGTGTGTTCTGGGAATTTGTAGAGCAGTGGGTGTGACCTGGGAATTTGTTTGGAGGTGAGCATGTCCTGAGATGACTCAAGACAGATTCTGTGTTCTGCTTTCTTTTTCTGAAATAATAATAATAATAATAATAATAATAATAAATGATGATAATAATATGTTGTGTATTTTATATGCATTGCAATTGTCCAATCGGCTTTCAATATGTCAGGGTCCAGATGTGAAAGAACAGGTTTTCGGTTATTATTTAATCAGCCCATTCACTCATTACTCTGAAAGTAAGGCATAAGTTGTTTATGTTAAATAGCTGTCTCTCCCTCACATGGCATACATGCATTATGTTCCTAGCACCTGGCTCGAGATTTCTTTGACCGCTTGGGATTGTGGTACATTTCTAAATCACGGATGAATCACCCATCCATCCGTCGTTGAGGCACTTATCTATCACGGGGTGCCGGGAAACGGCAAAAATCGAGATAAAGCAACACAACCTGTATGTGTATCGGACATGTAGCCTGCTGTACCAGGCAAGTGGGGGCATGCAGCTCTGCCGCTTACCTGCTCCACACAGACGTCTGCAGATCTCAACCGAAAAATCTAAGCTCAAACAGTAACGTTATTTTTCTGTTGTGGTCAGAGCCTTATCCTCCATTTTTTAATTGTGGTCAGAGCCTTGTCCACAGATAAATTGCAATTGCACCTTCTTAAATTCCACTTTTAACTGTATTTATTTCATTCAGCTTTGCTTGGATTTTTCTCCCACCTAGGATGTTCCCCAGCCTCCTGCTGCAGTAGTCTCCAGGCTCCACGGTAAACCCGAAAAGGATAAACAGTTATGAAATGATGCTTTATGTATGAGTACATGCACATTGGGGTGCTTCTTTTTACATACGCCATCTTGCTCTTCTCTGAGAGAAAAGGTCGAAAGCGGAGTGCAACGTTGACCTGCATGCAGGGCCCCTGGAGCTGGGCATTAACGGCCTTGCATTCATTAGTCTGCTGGCCCCAGGATTCAACCCAGCACCCTTCTGAGCAAAAGCACAGATAACAGTCCAAACCTGCTGAGCCACATATGGGTATTGAACTCCCGCGACTGCTGAAACAACTCCACTGTATCGCATATTGTCTCCACTGCATCCAAACTTGCAGTTGTAGCTTTAAGGTGAATGCCATGCTGTGACTATCTTACACTTTTCTTTGTTATTGCACTGGCAGTGTGTTGGACTGAATCCAAATACCAGCAACCGGGCTGTGTGGAAGTAAAAAGAATTTTGAATTTTCATTCTTAAATGACAGCCACAGAACAAAAGTCCTTCCTTCACGGCTTCTGGTTGAGAGTCTGAGACGTGAGCAGCATTCATGGAGGTATTAGAGGGGATATTAGGGAAGGGCCTGACTGTGCCCTTCGTTCCAACTGAACTTTCTTATAATTGATTAAGAAATTGTTGAAATATTTCCCCTAAAAGAATCCACATGACTGAAATGATAGCATAACTAGCTGACACTAGAGATGACATATATTTTTAATTTCCGGTTTTAAAAAAAATTAAATTTTTGACGCTTTTCCCGCAGAAATACGTTAATGGCAGCTAATGGTGTGTGGTGCTAATGGAATCAGGCACTGTTTTCTACCTACAAAAAATCTATTTTTTCATCAGAAAATAAGTGGCAGGTCATCTGATTCAGGTGTTGTTAGAACCACTTGTGGATGCCCTGCCAGAGTTTCATCTCAGGTCGTCGGAGACTGAAACAAAGGCCAAACAAAGGCCACGTTTCAAATGGTCAGACTCAGCTTAATTAATACGATGCAGAAGGATATTCCCAAGGAACTACAGACTGTAAGGTCCACCGCATTTCTATGTTAGGCTGACAGATAAAGTTCAAAACAGGGCATTATTCAATTTTGCTAATTACAACAATAAGATCATTTAAGATAATTTATCACAAATTCCTTCCCCTAGAAGGCATGGACAGTTTGGCAAATGTAGTGAAGGTAGCAAATTCCGGTGATGCACCCAAGGGACTGGGAGAGTTCCTGTGTCCTGTGGCCACACCCCCACAACCTCTCTTCCGCCCCATTTAAGGTCCCAACCAGTCCCCCAGGGTCCCAGGCTGTCCCCGTCACACCAGTGTGACCCAGTAATTATGTGTGGGAACGAAATCTGTCCCTTTCTCAGTACCCCTTAGCTTCCCCAAATCAGCCTTACCCCAGTGTGCACTCACACTCGCCGGCACCGTTATCTACCACAGTGTAGTGCAGATAACCATGGGAACTCAGGCCCCGGGGGGGGCCCGGCCCGCGCGCCCCCCCGGGGGGGCGGCGGCCGGGGGCGGCCGGGGGGGGGGGCGCGGCGGGGGGGGGGGGGGGGGGGGGGGGGC
>JAODKN010000041.1:31216560-31227672 GCA_026774425.1 Petrocephalus zakoni | reverse complement strand
ACAATATATATTCACCAGTAGTTTCTCATTCCACCATTACCTTGGGGTAGGTTGTGTGTGGCTCACTGGGTTACCCAGCTGTGCTGGTGATCAGAAGATCATTGGTTCAAGCCTGGCTTTGACATACCTGTGAGCCCTTGGCCCCCAGCTCCCTAGGACCTGCAAGAGGTAGAGCCCCACAACATCAAGAGCTTTCAAGAACTCAGGACGAATCTCATCCTGTCTGATCCTGTCAGGCTCCATGTCCTCTGACTCCCTCGGGAGAGAAGAGAAGTTCTGCTGGAGGTGTGAGTTGAAGATTACACACATATACTTACACATATCCGATTTTTTGAGGCGAGGAAAATGCTGAGTAATTTTGAACACCCATTTCCACACTGTGTGTGTGCAGGGACACTGGGGGGTATTGATACTGGCAGGTTCAGGGGGCACAGCACTTCTAGGGGCCCATGCCAAAGCGGCACCAAGGCCAGCACTCCCCCTGTCGACACCTCCTCTGAATGTTTTCTTGAACATGACAATGAGTTCATTGTACTCATATGGCCTCCATAGTCACCAGATGAGGAGAATCACATCATGAAGGATGCAGCCAACAAACCAGCAGCAACTACATGATGCTGTCATGTTGATATGGACCAAAGTCTCTGACAAATGTTCGAAGCACCTTGTTGAATCTATGCCATGAAGAATTAAGGCAGTTCTGAAGGCAAAAGGGGGTCCAACCTGGTACTAGCATGGTGTTCCTAATAAAGTGGCCAGTGAGTGCATATGAAAACACAGCTTGCACAAACACTGCTGATTCCTTTACAGTTCAGAAATGAAGATTACATTAGCCTTTTAAAGTTAATGTGCTGCATTTCCTGCTGTTTCTTTCAAGAAGCCATCAAAACCCAGTGACTGTGAGGTTTGGGTTACCAAGTAACATACAAATCCACCCCTAAACAGCCCATATTAAAATGTGAATTTACAAATATTAGGTGTCCGAAATGCACCCTTAATTTCACAGATGATGCTGTGTTTTAATTTTTTTTATTTCAGGTTTAGAACTATAGTTTTTAAATACTGAACTATTTTTAAAATCATTAATCAGTTGTCACCTTGCCAATGTGCCGTTGTGTCACTTTTCATGCAACGGTTTCGTTGTTTTTTTTTCCTTTCACTTTTTATGAGTTTATATTATCACACAAAGAGGCTTGCACTACACACTCGCGCACACACTTCAATAAATGTGCTGGATGAAGGATCTGGATATGGTACAGAAAGAAAACAAAAGAGAACCAGATGTAGTAAGAAGCTGCACAAACTGCCATTGTTTGACTCGCAGCAGGTCTCCCTGTATGATGGAGCGTGACTGTTCCTCACCATGACAGTTGTGCATGTCCACTGGCAGTGCGTTTGGAAAGCACAATGCCACTGTATGTACACAGACAGTAGCTCCTCTTAGCATCATCAATAAAGATGATTAACGGGATTAGCCACACACAATCAGCACAGATACCCATGGCCCAAGACTGTGGCTCCTAGGCTCTCCTGGGCGCAGCACATGATGCATTTTTATTTACCAATATCACCTTTTCATAAGAATGTAAGACCTGCACGACGCTTCATTTCAAAGGCATCCTTTCAGAAAAGCAGCAATCATCCTTACATCTTGCTTGCTTTTTTTATTTGATTCATCTTTGTCAAACAGATTATCCTGACCATTCTAGAAAGCTTGGTTTTAAGATATTTTGCATCGGTGGACCTTTATGAATAGGATACAGTCTTAGCTTGAAATAAAGCACCGTATCCACTACATTCTTGTCTGATTTAAATTCTCAAAGACATATTGTTTGTCTACTTGGTCAACTTCCAGTTATCCTAGTACTGGTGCTCCAGTAAAGTATAAGACAATGATAGCTGAAGACAGCCAATACCATTGCAAGGATGTGTCACAAATGTCTTCAGTTCCTTACTGTCGCTCTAAAGTCCATCTTTCAACTCCAACTCTACAAACCTCTACAAATAGTTTGAATTCCACATTGTAGTTCTGTTCATAAGGATTATTGCATCTTATTACTTCTAAAACAGACAAACTGAACTGTTTAGATGCCTTTCAGCTAGACTTCTTACAGCACTTTCACAGAGGACATTTGGACAGTAGGGTGTTAAAATCATGAATACCAAAAAAATACTCAGGCACAATAAAAGGAACTGAAAGACTCGCTTAATGATAAATCTGCTCTAGGTTAGGCATATTCTACCTTCCAGTTAAAGCCAGTAACCAGACACTAGGTGGAATTTTCAGAATATCACTTGTGTCATTTTTTTACTGTCTCTACCAACCTCCTTCATAGTTACCATCCTCTAATTTCATGGGTATCACATGATAGGACAATGCTACTGGCACAATGTTACTTTTCAGAGGTGGTTAAGGTCCAGAAAGCAAAAATCCACAACCCTGATATTTATACACATACAGATGTTACAAAAATTAGCCCCATTTGCGCTAATGTATAGTCTACACTATAGTTTTATATTGCAATATTGACTTCTTATAATATCTTCAGAGTTATTACGATGTCCAGAATAGACCGTCGATATGTTTTTGTCATCAATTTTAGCCTGTCTCTGTGATAGGAGAACACTGATGAGTAGGTTGGAGCACTTGTGAATCTACAAGCAAGATTATGAACCAATTTAGTTATGAAAG
Source organism: Petrocephalus zakoni (assembly GCA_026774425.1). NCBI lineage: Eukaryota > Metazoa > Chordata > Actinopteri > Osteoglossiformes > Mormyridae > Petrocephalus > Petrocephalus zakoni. The sequence goes on along the minus strand of JAODKN010000041.1, from coordinate 31,224,980 downwards.
GTTTCAGGAGACTCTCGCTAATTAATAGTCAACCTCAAGTTCCAGATAAACTACTTAGAGTTACGAAGTTCTCAGGAAACCCATCCCAGTTGAGTACTCTGTGACTGTGCATCTTTTTACTCAACTGGTTGAACGAAACAAAATCTTTGTCCGGATTTTTACTTTCTGGACCTGAACTGTCCACCTTGAGTTATTTTTCATTGTGAAATTAATATTTATTTAGCAAGGTTGTTAAAAGTCATCTAATTTTGTTGTTTTTTTTTTTTAACAATTCTGCTACAGAATTGGAGGTTCATGGGCCCATGTGAAGTCCTCTAAATCTTTATTTTTTATAGTATGTGTTATAAGACAAACTGTGATTTGTGACTGGAGTGTAGGAACAACTCCAACAATGAGCATTTTGAATTATTATTCTACTTCTTCATTCATAGTTTCTCTTCCACAAGTCAGTTAAACAGAAAGATTAGTTTCACTGGCTGGCAAACTCCTTACCTCCAAAACCTCCTCCAGCAGAAATGGAGAGGCAGCTCAGTATCTGTGCACCCCAAGAAGACACACTGATGGTACGTCTCAGCAGACTATGTCCATATCAGCATGAGTGAAGTTGAATTAAGTAATGTACCGTTTTGTTTGTCTTATTCTGTATGTAAAGATATAAGCAAATACTAAGATTATACAGTATATATATATATATATATATATATATATACACACACACACACACACACACACACACATATGGGTTTGTGCGAATTTCCAAAATAAAAAATCCAATTTGTGATATTAGGAACTTAACTAGTCAAAATGCCAATTATTGACATCAGAAAAATAATGTAATAAATTCGATTTTAATTAAAAATGGTTACAACTGAATGCATGTGCTCTCTGGATTTCCGCAGATCGGACCTGTAAAAGTTTTCCAATTTATTTTCAAATCATTGGAGATTATTCCAAATGAATATCCATATTTTATATCAGGAAAGGAAGCATAACACCAAATACAATCGCACATGATTTGTTGCACAATATTCTACGTAGCTCATCCATCATTAGCGGTATGAAAGCATATAGCGATTAACGGGAGTGGAAAACGTACATGCTGAAGGTGCTGGAGCTTGTGTGAATGAGCAGTGAATCTTCGATAATTTAATTAAATCAGTTGACCTGGTATTCAGTGGACATTAGGGAAAACACCGCTTCTAAAAAAAGAATAAAATAAACGGCATATATCTCGCCGTCAACTAAACGCGACCGCGGTCCCATATTAAATTCAGTTTTCCGGCATTAAGCCTTTTAATAGCAGCTAGCACGGTATGCAGTTCTTAATGACAGAATTTTGCGAAACCATGTCCGGCACAGACGATGCACACCGATTATTTTTACCGTTCGACTAATTTTGAGCAAAATCTTGTTAATAACTATGAAAAGTAAGGAAGTAGGTAATTTCACCTGTAACAAGATATTGCTTTAGCATTTCTGGTTCATTCCAACAGTTGCACACCCCTTGGGTTTCCAGATCTTTTTTATTATATTTTTTTAACGTTACCGTGGCCTAAACCCGAAGATAAGAGCAAATCGGAAAAAAATAATTTGCTTATAAGTGATATTGCTCCGTATATGTAGTTATATTCGCTTATAGGCCTACAAACCAGTTTTGTGGCCTATCAAATAATATTCTGACATTTTTTGGTAAAATAAGTCAAATATAAACATAATGAGTATGACATCAGATCAGGGTATTCATTTTATCATAACGACGTCCATCAGTCGTTTTGGGGGAAAATTCGACAAAAAAAAAAAAAAAACTTATACGACAAACGAGAAAGGATTCCGGGGGGGGGATATAACGCAAGGTGCTCAGTGCGTCAAAATAACTTGATAAATGAGTGACTTGGAGGGGAAGCCCACGTGTGGCGTCGCAGTGCGCGGGACGTAAAGTTTACCGTTTCGTGGGGACTGGGGGTAGGTTCCTTCCGCCAGCTTCGCGTATTCGTCGGGGACGAAGAATAATCGAAATCGGCGATTTTGGGGGGGGGTGTCTACACGTCCATCCAGTATATTCTAAAGAACCGTCCGGAGCGAAAGAGTCGATTCTGGCGAACCTCCGCGCATTTGCTCGCAGCTAAGCCGAGGCGCAGGACCGATCGGGGCAGACTTCCAGGCCGAACCCTAGCCGAGTTTCCTCATTACGAACCGGGAGTCGGGCCTTTAGGGTTATACGTGTTTAAGTGAAAGGTAATTAATACACGTCTAATAATTCTGGGGCTGGCTGGCGGGCCGGGCCGGGCCGGACCGGAGGAGCCCGTCCAGGCGGACCCCAGCGGCGCCCATCTCCGCGCTGACAGCGGGGCGCTGCTTCCCTTTAAGTCGGCGTCAGAAGCGATCCGCCCGCAGCCCGGCGGCTCGTTTCCTGGTCTCTGGGTGACGGAACTGCGTCCGACGGCGGGGCTGTGACGGCGCCTCCGAACACGGCCGGACCGACGGGCGGACGGGCTAGGGGGAGGAAGCCGCGGCTCAGCTGACCGGCTGGCGGGGCACCCTGGCCGGCTTAACTTGACCAGCTTTATTTCGGCTGTCGCCCTGATTTTTGTGGCGTTTTCTTCGGCTGCGTCAGTCGTTGCTACCGGGCAGGTCATCCGTCCGTACCGGGGAGGGGAGCCGGGGGGGAGCCGAACGAGCCCCGGGACGAGGCTGGGGGGGGGATGCGGAGCTTTTTCAGCAATGGTGAGCCGTCGGGAAATAAAGCCTGGACATGGGTTCTGGTGAGGAGCGGCGGCGGCCCGGCCGGGCGCCTGTGACCGTGCGCGGAGCGAGCGGCGTGTAGCTGGCCGGTCGGTGAGAGGGGACTCGGGGCGGCCACACAGCTGGCTGCGGCAGCCGGGGAGCCAGTAAGTACAGCTTCATCATTCCTCTCCTAGCCCCACTTGGTGTTTGTGTTTGGGGGCGCTGCGGAAGAGCCGCCGCTGCCCCCTTTTACCTGGAGTTCGCACAGCTCCCGAAGTAGTTCTGCCGGCGCTGTGTAATGAGCTCCGCGGCGTGCTGACGGCGGCGTTGGTCGCTGTGTGACCATGCGGAGGGGGGATGATGGGCAGGCGGTGCGTGGGGTTGCCAGGTCGATGGCGCTGGTTGGCCTGCTAGCCTGCGGTGTAACGCGTGCCTGCTGCCATGTGGGCAGTCGGAGAGGGGTGAAGTTCGCTGGTGCTTCCAAACACTTTTGGGGTTTTTCTTTTAAAAAACAAAACAAAAAAAACAAAAAAACATGTTGTGCAGTTGTTTTGAAAGTGTCCTGCTGCAGCTACCGGAAGTGGCGCATGTCAGACAGGGTGTGCGTGAGCGCGCGGGCGCGCGCGTGTGTGTGTTTGTAATTATTACAGCGTGGGGACCCAGTGTCACCATAATGTGATAAAAAAATGGCATTTTTCCCGGTCCCAACAAGGATAACCTAATTTTTGTAAAAATCTGTCAATGCAATTAAAGTCTTATTTTGTCTTTGGTTACTTATGGTTCAGGTCAGGGCTGGGTAGGGGTTAAGGGTGTCATAGTTGAGATTCGGGTAATGCTAATAGGAATGAATGGAGAGTCCCCATGAAGATTGGAATACATGTTCTGTGAGTATGTGTGTGACACTAAAGTTTTGAAGTAACCCATTCAGGTTCACTCAGTGGTCATTAGAGGAGTTGGAATTAGTTAGAGTTCAGCTAGTAGATCTTCTACTTTACTAGTCTCTGCCTTAGAGTGGAGTCAAGTTGCCCAGTCTCTTAAAAATATACCTTGGCTCAGTGAACAGAAAATTGCCATGAGCCTTTTGGAGATGGGGGGCTGAGACCTAGACTGATTCAGGGCTAAGATGTCAGCGGAAGGTGCTTTTAGATCTTGTAGTTGATATGCAGTAGATATTATTTGATTTACCTCTGTACTGAGTTGGCACTATGAGTGAGTTAACCACAGATGCCAGGTCTGTGTCATGTGGCTGTGTGGTATCACAGCATGAATAACTTTGGAGTCTGCAGAAACAGTTAGTGGAAGAATGACAAGCAATTTACCATGGATGTCTGCTGCTACTCTTTTAGAGGTATTTTCAAGTTTTTTGTGATATTGGTCCCACTTAATGAGTCTTAAGGATTTTAATAAAGAGTTATGTATGTTATAAAACCAAGTTCTGATGATAGTTGGCAGTGAATTATTTGCTAGATGGAGCAAGCAGTCTTGCTGCTGAATGTTTCCTGGAATTAATTTGCACAGCACCTGAATACCACACATACATTATAACAAGACGATGTTCCACAGCTAGTTTGTGCTATGTATATGCCATTGTGAATTTTTATATAGTATCCAAAATATACTGAGGTGCGCACACACACACAGTTTAATTCAGGTGTCTTTTCAGGATGTTTGCTTAGTCCTGGTATCACCATGTGCTTCACCCGCTATGTTTTTCAGATCTTTATTTATGCAACTTTTGATTAAAATGCAGTTAATCTGCAATAGAAGCTAGAATGGTGATGAGGGACCTCTGCTGAAAGGCCTTCAAAAGGGGTATTTTTCCGTTTTAACCACAAACTGAAGGCAAATAAATGAACAGGCTGGCAGGACTTAAGTGATCAAGTGATAATGCAAAAAGCAACCTTATTTATGCTAACATGACTGTTTTTAATGGACAGGGCTTACAGGTAATAGCTGACATTTAAATCAAATTTTTTAATAGTTGCTAACCACCACTTACATTGCAGATGATCAGTGGCAGGTAGGAGATGAAGCGGAGCTTGCACTGAAACAGGCCCTGCATATCATCTTGCACCTTGACTCTGGGCACCTCTCCAAGCTGAAGGTTATAGATGTTCTCCTTCGTGTTGCCACACCCCAGGAGAATTTCTGTGCTAGTTTTGTGTATCATTTCAGTTGAGAGCTAAAGCCATAGGGACATGAGTTAAGGGTTGTGTTTCCTCTTGCAGTGCCCCTGGAGAACTTTGGTTCATGAGATTGATAAGAATCAATACTGCGGGTTAATTTACATAAGTCTAAAATACTTTCCCCAGAAGTACCCTGGAATAGTCCTTGGTGTTCAATAATGAAGCACATGGGACGTTTCTCATTGAGTTATTGTGCCATTGCTTGCCACAATTTCAATGCATACACACACATTGGTGCATGCAGGTGTTTTATAGAACAAAAAAAAATTCTGGGCAGGTGGGTTCCTGCACCAATTAGGCAAAAATCATATTTACAGGTCATGATTTAGTATAATTCAGGATTCAGTTTGTTAATTTTGTGTTACTTTTAGGTTCTCCCCATTTGGGGCTAACGCAGTATTTTGCAGGATTTCTGCAGCTTTGTATTCATTAAAACACGTCACTTTCTCTCATGCCATTGTCAAGCTGTCGCTGCATGGAGGGAATCGTCAATTTTTCTCTTTTCTTTGGGAGACCTCAATATGCAGTGGCATGGATATGGTTGTCTGGAACTGTGTAACATTGTACTTAGTCTAGAAAACACTGAGGTGAATTTTAACCAGACTGTTTTTTTGGGTTGTAATAGGTTGCAGACAGCTGAAAATTCTGAAATTGCAAATAAACATGTATAAAATAAATGGTAAGTTAAGCCTGCAGTGAATTTGTCGCGATGTATCTCTTAAGGGTCCAGGGTTGTGACTGTAGGTTTCATTCCCAACAGAGGCTATGTTTTTGTAATTTGAGGAAGGACTTAACTTGAATTAATGAACTATCAAATATCAGAACCATGTCCGGCTATATTTATGGGGAAAGACCCATCAGTAAAGTGACTAAATGTCACAGAAGTGTCTGTATTTACACGTTATTGGCTGCTGTACACTTATGAAGTGTTTTTTTATGTGAAAGGTATGTTTTTGTCTTGCATATTCTTATGTTTTAGTACAGTCACTTGTTTCCTGCAGTCTTTACACATCCCATCCTTATACGTTTCATGTTTATTTATTTTTTTTATTATTACGTTGAAGGTTTGTCTTGTTGAAGTGTTTTTAAATTTCCACCCCTGCTGTGCATTCACAGAGCTTAATGGACTGATTAGATTTCCACTGGCTTATCTTTGCAGTGCCCCCGAGTTGTTGTCTGGGACTGATAGGACACAGATGTTCTTATGGGGACTGTGGCTTTGTAGAACCGCCCTCCCCAGCTCTCACCAAGATAGGTGTGGTACAAAATAGCATAAACCACTGTTATTTGCAGACTTGCCATTAAAATGCAGAGCTGCTCAGTTGACTGCTTTTAATATTGAGGTAACCGGATACTTCCAGAGAGCCAAGCAGTTGCAGGCTACGGTTCCTTTCTGGAGAGACGTTTCGCTCAGGCTCGTTTCCTCAGGCGGTGTGGGTTTTCTGAGCCTGCTCACTGTGAATGCAGAAGGCCTGGTTCCCCCGGCCCCAGTGCACCGCTCGCTGGGGGGGGAAGTCGAGCGCTCGCCGTGCGCATGTGACTCTGCCAAAGGCTGTTTAATTTGCGCTTTTTCTGACGAAAGGGAGTTTCCTCCTCTGTGCCAAGAAGCTGTGCCGCTAGATGCGGCACCGTTTCTGCTGTTGGGGAAGTTCAGTTTGGCGATACTGATTTTCAGGTTTAGTCAGTGGGCCAAAAGTATAGCAGAATGCCATTTCACTCCAGGGCCTCTCTGCTTCTTTAAGATTTCTGTCATTCCTTAAGTGTGGCCAATAATTTTAAATATCAGAATCTGTTTTGGGGGTGAAACAGTACAGTACTACAACTGTACTAGGGCTGGGTAATATCTCAGATATATATTTTTTTTAAACCTACACCCAATTTTTTGATTCTGATTTAGATTTCACTTCGATAAAATACTTTTCAGCTTCATAGCTAATATCTGGGGTTAATTCTATTTAGCATCTGAATGAACCCATCTTTCAACTTGGATCCCTTATCATCGTTTGGAAACTTACATGAAGCGGATAGGGCTGTGGTTAACCTGCTTCTTAGCTGGTGTTCGGAGGCTGCCGCTACTTTGAGCGTCTCGCAGAGCTGCGCACTCCAGCCACTGGGCTGCCTGCCTCTAAGATACTAAAATAAGTTTATGCTGCTACCTTTAGTAGCCACAGATTTCAGACAAACTTTACAGGGGACCGTAGTTTGTATTATGATGGACTTTACATAACCAAACCACTTCCAAATGACTGAGGAGATGTTGCAAGTTGTCCAGATGAGCCTCTCATTGTTGACGCGTATGCTGCCAGCTTGCTACTGTGTGATGATGTTCGAGGGGTCCGGGAGACTTGCCAGAGAGCGTTCCAGCATGCTGTAGTTTATGAAGCCTCTGAAATTAAATCTTATGCATATACATAATATTTCGGGAACTTCATGGGCTCGCGATTTTCACTTTACACAGCGCTCTAAACCAAAAATTCAAATTAATTGATGCTGTACCTATATCAGCTGTGCGAATTGGCTTTTTCGGTGGATGAGTGTGTCGATGTAATTGAGTGAAATGAGTGTGTCCATGTAAGTAAGCACAATTCTTACAGTACCTGTCGATGTCGGCTTCACCTCTGTATTTATTTGTCAGAAACACTTTCGAAGGAGGCTCTTTGAGGTTCCGTCATGAAGGAATACGAATAGTCAACGTTTACATGTCTCCAGCTTTGCTAGCTGTGGAAGTGCTTGTGTCTTACTTCTAGTAGACCCAAGGCTAGATCCTATATGTTTATGCATTATGACTAGCTGGTAGAGCTAGTACAACCTGTCAGTGTATAATTATGTAATCAGTGTGTCTAGTGCCATTCTCAATGAGATCAGTCTTATGTATAGAAAAGGTAAGTGGAGCCACTGCTGAATCGACTTCCTGTGCATAAGCGATATCGACAAGCGCCTGGCCACACGCTAGATGTGCAGCTCTGATTATGAACAACTGAAAGTCAGTATCTCCCCGCACCCCTCCGTGCTGAAAGTAGCAATAAAATGGCAAATTCAGTGCAGACGGTTAAAGCTGGGGTCATATAGAAACTTGATTGATGTCTGGAATATAAAACCGCCTTTTGCAGCATCAGGGGTTTTTACAGTTTTGGGGAAAAATGCCTTGATGGCCTCTTTTAGCACCTTTATCTGCTTTTTAGCTGTAGCTTTTGCTGTAGTTTAATAATGCAGTGAGCTCAGTGCAGGTCATTCGATGGTTTTCTTGGTTTGTGCACTTTCATGATGAGGTATGCTGTTTAATGCTGTAGCGTGCTTCTAAATAGGCCATTATGAAAAGCCACCGAGGCCTTTGATCACTAGAATGAATGCTGTAACTCAGGTTCCTGTCTATTTTAGGTTGTTCCCACTGGCCTCCTTAGGAGGGGCGTTTCTGCAGATGGTCTGTGCGTCATAGGGCTGCACGATTTTGAGAAAAAACCTAATTGCTGTTTTTCTGACAAATATTGCGATTGCGATGCGATTTTCGAT
>JAODKN010000041.1:31158148-31168640 GCA_026774425.1 Petrocephalus zakoni | reverse complement strand
TGCGAAAATGAGGACTGTCTGTGTGACCCCCAGGACTATATTGAGAATCACTGATATAGAGGATAATGTCATGCAACCCCTCTCCCTGCCTCTCATTGCATGTCCACCTTCAGAACGACCAGGGGCAGGTGGTCCTGCTGGGGCAGGACAGGCTGTACTTGACATCCGGTGACCCGGCCCGGCCTTACCGACCCACGGGCCCCCAGAGGCGGGGCAGCAGTAGCTTCTTTGCTGAAGGCCCATCCTCCACTCCGACCTCTCAGGGATCTGGTGCTGTACTGGGCCACAGACACTGGCATGTTGTACAGGTCAGGAATGCCAGCGATATGCTCAAAGCATGGCGTGCAGCACACACGCGCGGCTGGGGAAAAGCATGGCGTGCGGCACACACGCGCGGCTGGGGAAAAGCATGGCGTGCAGCACACACGCGCGACTAGGAATACAAGTATGCCTTGGAAAAAAATAATTAATGGATTAATAAACCCCAGCAGCTGTGTATGTTTAGACACAGAGTTAAAAAACAGTGGTTTCATAAACCTCACATCCTTTAACAGGAACATGAGTATTATTACATAGAACTCAAAAAAGCTGAAATTGACTAATGCATTTCCGTCCCTCTATAAATAACTGTATTCCTATTTCCTCTAGATTCACAGCACGTACATAGAGACCAATTGGCCAATAAGAGTGAGTATTCAGCATGAGTGACAGATGCATGAAAGATGATGAAACTTGGTGTAGTGATGTGAGCCGTCCCTCAAAGGAATCCTGCTGTATGGTTTTAATTTGTTCTAATGCATCGTGGAGTGTTACAGATTTGCATGGCTGTGGGTTACGCAGCATCAGTGGAAGGGTAGAGTGTTCTTGGGTACAGGTGGTTATCCAAAAATCCACCCATCCATCCATTTCCTGAAACCATTCTGGGCTGTGGGTACCCAAAATACTAAAATATAATTAAAATATTACCATTGTTTGCTTATGGCAGTCAAGGACTATCAGCTGATTGTGATTATATCTCAGATTTCACGTTGCAGGAAACAAGCTGATTTGTAATACAATGGTGTCCAAAGTATTTCAGATTACACAGACAAGACGAAGACATCTATTTGTATTTTTCCATGAAAATAAATGACGTAGTTGTAGCATGAAATAAAACCCTGAATAATGAACTTTTCCTGTTTAATGAAAAAGTCTTGTAATGTTGTTGCAGTTTACAGCCATAGATCCAAACGGCCAGCAGGTGGCAGTGGCGGGGAGACATGGTCTAGCACACTACTCTCTGCTCACCAGGAAGTGGAAACTGTTTGGGAACGTAGCCCAGGTTTGTGAGTTAGTCCTTTGGTATTGCTCATATAGGGAGCCCCCCAGTGACGACAAATATTATTGGGTGGCCATGAGTTAGTAAAGCGTGGGAATGTGAGAAGTTGTGGCCTATGCATTGCGAACTCGCGACCATGCAATAATATTTCTCACCAATGTCACTGGGGTGCTCCCTATATATATGTCAGTGTCACTTTTATTTAAAAGTCCATTGTGAAATTATTCTGTATTTAAAGTAAGAGTTGCCCTTCTTGTTCTCAAGGAATTGGCCATGGTGGTAACTGTGGGACTTGCTTGGTGGAACGACCACATTGTTGTTACCTGCTACAACTTCGCTGAGCGACGGGAAGAGGTAACATGATCGATGCAGAGCGCCACCGAGGGGGACTGTGATTTGTAATCAGAAATAAAATTTCAATTCCACTGGAGAATGATGGCAATTTTATTTTAATGTGATAAATGTCATGCATCATGAAAAGAGAGCCTTGTCATTCTTTGTGTAGCTAACTGCAACGGTATGCGATTCTGACGGCCGAGTGGAAAAGCACTGCACAGCTTTGTGTGTAAACTTAACACACTGAAGACCCCGTATTATAACCACCACTTCATCAGTAAAAGATTATTGTGTAAACGTAAAAAGAGGAAGAGATTATGTGAAGTTGTGGAATTTAATCGTCTCGTGATTAGTTTTCATAATGATTATCTTTAGTTGATTGTGCAAACTGCAGCTAGCTCGGTTGGGCTATAGTGATTCCTGCACTTTTTGTCTTTGACGAGTAATGGGGAAAAAACGCTTATACCACAGGGATGGCATAACGGAAAATTATAGTGATTTTTAAACCATGTATACCTTGAAATCAGAAGGCGGCCCATGTCTAACTGTGACTTACCACCTGGGAAAGGACAATGACACAGCTCATTTTAGCGCTTGCACAATTTCCAAATATGAGACCGCACGCGAAGGGGATATTTGTGAATTCCGGTGGAATTCCCCTGACGGCAGACAGAAGGTGCCATGCCACGTGTGAAATGACCCTTCCCATCTCCTCGCTCTCTCAAGCTCAGGTTCTACCCTCAGAAGTCCAACCTGGACAACGCTCACGCCAGTGCCACCACGCTGAACGCGGAGACGCTGCTGCTGCACGTGTCCCGGGACACGGTCCTGCGCTTCCGGGCCGACTGCTTCATCACCCTCTATGGCATCAGCGTTAGCCAGGACAGGTGGGCCTAAGCGCCTTCCTGAGCACTGCTCGCTCGATACCGTGTTGGACCTGCCCTGAGCGGGGCTGGCACAGGCTGTGACCGGAGGACTGTATTTGCATTTGATCCTGTGGGTTTGTGGATGCGTGGATGGCCTCTTTAACTCCCCCTCTTTCTCCAGGACGAGGCCCTCCATCAGTGTGGAGCTCCTACAAGTGGTGTCCTTGTCCCGCTACATCCCCCAGCCAGCTATAGTGGTGTCTATCACGCTCACTTCCATTTGCACTACGACGGGAAGCAATGCCAAACCCACACAGGTTAGCCTCAAGACGGGTAACGTCATGTGACAAGCTTATGTGTTCTGCCTTTTTCATTTTCTAAATGAACATTTAAGTGCATTTGTTCCTCTAGTGCAGTGTTTCCCAGTCCGGTCCTTGGGGACCCACACTCGGCCCATGTTTTTGCTCCCTCCGAGTAACCTGCCAGACAGTCCACATTTTTGCACCCTCCCAGCAGGAAGCTGTCTGTCTGTGGGGCCCCTGGGACTGGACTGGGAAACCCAGCTCTAGTGGGAGGTTAATATTTAATGGCTAGACATGAATCACAAGGAGAATGTTAGTCACAGATATAAATGAGTATTCTAGGAATTAAAAGCCCAGCACAAGATCGAAATCAGCTGCGTTTTAGGGTGTACTATTAAACATCAGTAATTGTAACCAGTTAAATTTCAACCAGTTAAAGTGTTTCATATGCTCGTGATGACTTGTTTTGACAAGATCTCCCTCAATATGCTTTCAAATGATAGTGGTTTATTAACAATGTTCATTCAATGATAAATAGTCGATTCAACGATGCCACATGGGTGTTGATTATTTTCGTGTTAGAAGGCAGGTAGTTCCGGCAGCCTAATCAAAGTTTTAAAATAAGACGTATTATTAAACATGTTAGTATCAAAGCCTGTGTGACTTTTTACTCATAAATAAGCAGTCACTCTTATCAGCATCATTTTCCTTGGTTCTCAAAACCTAATGAACTTCCTATCCTTTTGGATACTGTATTTTTAAGAGCATGTTGGAACATCATGCTACTGAAATTGAAATAATTGTCTTCTGAAAAATTTACCGCAACTAGTTTATTCTGGCATTATTTTTTTGTTTGTTACTTGTGGTATAAGTGGGATAAACCACTTTGACTTGTGCAGTTATGTGGAAAAAAAAACGACAAGTAATTGTTTATGATTTTCATATCACCACGCACCTAGAGGTCAGTCCCTAATGTAATGGAATACATAATGGATATAATGGACTCATCCATCCATCCTTTATTCTGTTATGAATGAATTGTATGGCAGGTACAGGATGGTAGGCACCTTGGGTCTCTCATCTCTGGTCCTGGTCTCTGCTTATCGCTCCATTTTCAGGTCTGCCTGGCAGAGAGTCTCCTTCTCAACGTGGCAGGGCAGCTTATTATGCTGCAAAGGGCTGACCCCGGATGTCATGGGCCAGAAGAAACCATGCCTGGCCAGAAGAAGCTGGTGTGTAAGGAGCTCAAAATCTTTACCAGTTACCAAGGCGAAGATGAAACCAAATGTTTATCCATTATCGTTTCTCGCATTGTCCCTAGTTCCCATTCTGCCCCCCTGTGGTGCTGGCACACTGTGTGGAGAATGTGTGGACAGCCTATCATAGCAACGAGCAGAAGCGCCACCTCCTGGAAGCCCTTTGGATCTCCTGTGGCGAGGCAGGCATGAAGGTCTGGCTGCCGCTGTTTCCGCGTGACAATCGCAAGGCCCACACCTTCCTGTCACGCCGAATCATGCTGCCCTTCCGCATTGGCATCTATCCCCTGGCTGTGCTCTTTGAAGATGCACTGGTCTTGGGGGCTACCACTGAAGTGGTGCTGTATGACGGCCAGGGACTGCCCCCCGATTCCTTGGAGGCCACCTTGCCTTTCTGCACTGTGGAGCGCACTTCTCACATCTACCTCCACCACATCCTACAGCAGCTGCTTGTGCGCAATCTAGGAGAGCAGGCCGTGCTGCTGGCCCAGTCCTGCGCTGGCCTCCCATACTTCTCCCATGTGCTGGAGCTGATGGTCCACGTGGTCCTGGAAGAGGAGGCCACCTCGCGAGAGCCCATCCCCGACCCGCTACTGCCCACTGTAGCCAAGTTCATTACCGAGTTCCCCCTGTTCCTCCAGACCATTGCGCACTGCGCCCGCAAGACTGAGTACGCCCTCTGGAAATACCTGTTTGCTGCTGTCGGCAACCCTAAGGACTTGTTTGAGGAGTGTCTGATGACCAATGACCTGGATACAGCGGCCTCCTATCTTGTCATACTCCAAGTGAGTTTTTGTCTTCCGTATGATTTCCCGATTCATGCATTCCTTCCCTTTCTCCTGTGTAGCTGTGCTTGTTCAATAATGACGTTTTCCACGTACTGTATATGGTTTGCTAACTTACTGTGAGGATTTGACTGATTTTAGCACAATTTTCGGCCTCCTTTTCCAGAACTTGGAAGTGGCGGAAGTTAGCCGCAAGCATGCTACCCTGCTGTTCAGTACTGCTCTGGAGCAAGGCAAGTGGGATCTGTGCTGTCAGATGATTAGATTCCTCAAAGCGATTGGCTCAGGGGAGTTAGAGGCACCGCCCCCCCCACCTGCCACTCAGGTACACTCAACCACTCTATGAATTTTATATAGGACACACCCATTTAGAGCTGAATGTATTCAAAACTAGTGAACTCTAGTTCCAGCAGGACATGAAGTATAATGATAAACACCAGAGGTTTGTTGGGTTAAACCCCATGAGGGTCTATGTCATACAAAGAGCATTTAACCAGAACAGTTTCATTAAACCAGTAGTATTATTAAAAAATAACCGGGCTTCCAAACATTTTAGCTGCAGTCTGGATTTCAGTCAACGAATCTAATACTGATCAATATGACGCATTTTATACGCTCTTATCACTTTGATTATCTGTTGATATTGATAGTAACTTTTTCTAGAGGGATGAACATGTAAGAAATGTCAGAGCTGGGGGAGAGGAGGGTCATTTTTTGGATTTTTGCAAAACAGGATCTATAAAAATATGAAAAGTTTCTGTTGTCAACAGGAAGCTGGCCTGACGGGGGGCGTGGAGTTTTTCCAGCGCCGACACAGTAACGCGTCTCATGCGGCCGCTAGTGTACCCTCAGGCGGGGCCACTCCACAGAAAACCCCCAGAATGCCTGCTGACAGGTATGTCGTCCATGTTGCGGTGCAGAAAGGCCGTCGCTGGTTATAAGCGCACTGACGGAAAGCCCGGTGCGGGAAGCGGGACCCCTAGGCACAGTGAGGGACACTGGCCAGCACCACGCAGTCTTTGGGAAGCTCCGATGCGGCTCGTGGCTAACGGGAGCTGCCGCGCTTCATTCTCGTCCCCTTGGCATGCAGACACAGCCGGGACTGCGGCAGCACGGAGAGCGTGTACATCACCGTGATCCTGGAGCGGCACGCACGGCGCCTCCTGCGGGACGTGCGCTTGAAGGAGCTGGGCTGCTTCGCTGCCCATCTGGGCTTTGAGCTGATCGGCTGGCTGGGCAGGGAGCGAAGCCGGGCTGCCCACATAGACGACTTTGTACTGGCAATCAAGAGGCTGCACCAGGATTTTCTGTGGCCGTATCCCATCAGCCTCGGCTGCTCTGTTGGGGACTCCCTTCTGAACGATGGCTACTGCATAGGTAGGGCGCCAGAACACACACTTTTCTGTCTGGTGACGATGGGAGCTTCTTCTTGGTAGGACCTCAGTAGGTTGGCGCTGGCACCATGAGTGCTGGTAGCTTTAGATGCCTTACATGTGTCTTCTTGTATTTAATTCTGTGTGCTTAAGTGAAACCCTTTGTTGATGATGTTAGGCTGGAGTTCATATTTTTAACCACAGTGCTATCTAATGCCTTTCTATGCTTAATCTGTTTAACCCAGAAAGAGATGAACCAGCATCACATTATTGGAGGGTCTCACAGAACGGTTTAGAACTAAAATCCTATGGTGTGTGCGGGGCAGCCATGTTTTGGGGTATCTAGGTGTGTGTTGTCTGTCGTTGTCAGGGGAGAGCAACCAGCTGCAGAAGTCTCAGTCTCAGAACAGTCTACTGAATATCCAGATGGACACAGTGCCCCCTGCTGTTGGCCATAGCAATTACAGCCACCGGGACAGCCTCGGGGCAGAGCCACATCTTCAGGACGCTCTCCTCTACGCATTTCCTCATAAAGGTTTGTGTGCCAGAATCATGCCTCCTTATTCCAACCAGAACCAGACTGATTGGTCCTTTTATGTTGAATTACTTATGAACAGTCCTGGTTACAACCGCTATACAAGCTGGCAGCTCTTTCTGCTGTTTAATGGGACACACTGCATTCCTAACTGTCACCTAGGGGATGAGGCCAGCATTGGCTCAGCCACGGACCTGACTGAGGTTAGCTCTGTGGCGGATGGGGACTGGGCCTCGGCTGATGAGGATTTCGCCTCCACTGCCAGCCTGGCGCATGGGCAGCTGGACCACGTCTCCAAGGACCTGGCCAGCATGGGCCCACTCAGGTCTCAGGTGCAGCTCAGGTTAGTGGATTAAGCACTCATTGATGCTAGCCCAGAAATGTGCCGTGGAAAGCCAGTATCAGGTATGATGGTACTGCAAGGTCATGTGACTGTGGGCGTGTGCGCCCATCTCTGTGTCTGTATTTGCCTGTCAGGTACCTGCTGCACGTGTTCATGGAAGCAAGGTGCTTTGAATGGTGTATAGTCCTCGGCCTCGTCCTCCAGGAAGCAGCAGTCATCAAGCAGGCGGTTCGCTTCCTGGACAGTGTCCCCGCTGAGAGAGTTCAGGGGATCTGCAGGAGCCTATTGGAGGTGGAGGCCTGGGCTTCGTCTGATTGGTAGGTTTAAGCACCTCCTTTGTAAGCATAGATTTAATGTGACTCATTTGTCAGCTGTGACCATAAGATTCTAATACAGTCCGGTCCTTGAGGACCTACAGTGTGTCCACGTTTTTGCTTCCGCAAAGCTTTCTGCCAGACAGTCCACACTTTTTGCTCCCTCTCGGGTCCTGTGGCATGTGGAGGGAGCAAAAACCTGGGCTTGTTTGGCAGGGGGCTGGGAGGGAGCAAAAACATGGGCTGTCTGGCAGGGGGCTGGGAGGGAGCAAAAACATGGGCTGTCTGGCAGGGAGCTGGGAGGGAGCAAAAACCTGGGCTGTCTGGCAGGGAGCTGGGAGGGAGCAAAAACCTGGGCTGTCTGGCAGGGAGCTGGGAGGGAGCATAAACCTGGGCTATCTGCCAGGGAGTTGGGAGGGAGCATAAACATGGGCTGTCTGGCAGAGAGCTGGGAGGGAGCAAAAATGTAGATTGTCTCTGGGTCTAATAGCATGATTGCAGCTCAGGATTCCATGACTATGCTTAGCTAGAAATTTGAAAAACGAGAGCATGACTTTCAGGCTTTTCTATTTAAGTTGGAGAATCCTGTTGGAATATATTCCAGTGCTCAAACCCTCCATTATCCGTTTGCTGCACACAGTATCGGATACAAGCCCCTCCTTACCCACATCCGGGATCAGCTACAAAAGGTGGACGTGATGGAGGAGCCGGCCAAAGCAGAAACTCCACCATCTTCTAGCCCCTCCAGTCCCATGGAGCTGCCGAGTCCCAGCCTCGGGCACATGGCTCTCCTGAGCACAGCCCCTGCAGCACCCCCTGAAGCCCCGGAGGACCTTTCTGAGCAGCAGCAGGTGGTACTGCCCCTGGAGGAGGAGGCAAATGCGTGCAGCCTTTCGTGATGCTCTTCCACCAGGCAGGCGAAGCACCAGGAGAGCTCTTAAGACACTAAGCTGATGTGACTTTAATTCATCCTTTCCTACACGTCATTTTATGTAATCGTGTTCAGGACTTTTTCCTGTGTGTTGTGAGATTGTTGATTAACATGGTGACCCTCTCCTTCCTCTTCTACTGCTCTAAAAATATCCATGGGTACAGACGAAGACTGTTTCCTGAGGACATGATGTACAACAGTATGGTGAAGGCGTTGGGCCAGTATTAATGTTCAGGGTAGTCAATTATAGGAGGGCCACCTTCAAATCGATTCTGCACTCTTAGCTGGGTGTTAGGCCTTTGCCCGGATAGTGTGGTATGCGTTATGCTGGCCAAATGAACTAAAAGGCCAGATTTCACACACGTTACCTCAAAAAGCACCTTAACAAAGTCTTAATATTACGGGGGGATTTCTGAAAAATGCTGTGCCCACAGAGTACATCTGGGACGTTTCACTATAACATTACTCCTGTGTTAAACCAGAAGAAAGCAGTTTTATTTATGTCCCTGTTTTACAGTCACCAATAAGAGGTTTTCCACAAAGGCATTATCCTACATTAACCCTCAGGCGACAGGCAACCAGGCAAGACTTTCCAGCCTCCCTTAACAGTTTCTCACGTTTAGTTGAACTAAAATAGGGTCCACATCTGTTAGGGATGATACGACCAAAAGTGTGCGATGTTCTCCTGTTGGTGCTTTGCGGGGGAGTGTCCTGAACGGAGCTCTCGTGTCGTTTACATAAAAAAAAAAAACCTAATTGTGTTTCGGCCAGAAAGCTTGAGGTCAAAAAGGAGATAAAATGTGACTTCCATTTGTCTTCTACACAGTGTACACTACTTTGCACAAGATTGTATTTTTATAATAACTTTTTTGTTTCTGCTGTTTGATGGATTTATCATCATCAATAGGACCAAAATTATTGTCAGGAAATGTATGGTCTTTCCATAATGGGTACTTTCCTTCATGCACAATGTTTTTTTTTTTTTTCCCCAGTACACCACATAATAATAAATCATAAAACACTTGCTAAATATTATGTGACATCATGTGACTTATGCTATGATATTGTCTCTAATGCCTTTGTCTAATAATTTAATAACATGATATAATTAATCCATCAACATGCCTCGTTTATCTGTAGCCTTTGTAATCTGAACAGCAACTCGCACCCCTATTGGGGTGTTTGTAAACCTCGGTATTTGACAGCATCAGACACATGGCATGTTTAATCCGACGCTGCCAGACGCAGGGAGCCATAGGCATTCAGTAACTCCGCTGCTGATACTGCAGTCTGCAGGCTGCTTTTGTCCCAGTTTTGTTTTCCTCCGTAACTTTTTCTTAGTCTCCCGTCTCATTTTATTGGTTACAGGCAGCAAATCCTCCAGCAGGGAGGATGCAAAAACATAGACTGCCTATCAGTCCACAAGGACCGGACCGGGAAATACTGCACTACACTGCAAGGGAAATTGAGAGAGACCAGTTGAAATAATTACCTTTTACCCCACATAACTATATTTTGAATGTGATTGGTAAGCCAAATAAGAGGGGAGAAACCTGAAACACTGGGAGAACATGCAAATGCAAAACTCCACACACACAAAACTAGGGCCAGGAATCAAACCCGGATTCTGAAGGTGGGAGGGTAACCACTGAGTTGCAGCACTGCCCTTTAGTTAAATAATGCAAATTAAGTACCCTGCTATTGTAGGGCACACATTGACCAGTTTATCATCAACTCTGCTACTGACTCCCCTTACCGAAAATAAGTTAAATACCATCTTAATCAAATAACTCCACGTTACAAATGTTATGGATTAGGCTGTGTTTGGTTGGATTCATACACACTTCTCATTCCTGTAAGACAAAACTTGTTTTCTACATACTGCAAAATAAACGGTTTTATTATATGTATTATATTATTACTCCTTGTATGTTGTATATTGTCTATTGCTTTCAGTTTTACGACCGTCTCCCCTTCACTTTTGCTAGAAACGCTGCCCCTTCAGACTACCAGAACTGGTAAGTGAGCTGGAAAGTCTGCTTTCCCCTCGCAGACGGCTGCAATTCTACATTTGGCCAGCTGGATGCGGTACTTGTTCACTCAGTTCCAAGACACACGCACACACACACACGC
>JAODKN010000041.1:31136481-31158048 GCA_026774425.1 Petrocephalus zakoni | reverse complement strand
GCTGCAATTCTACATTTGGCCAGCTGGATGCGGTACTTGTTCACTCAGTTCCAAGACACACGCACACACACACACGCGCGCGCGTTCTGAAAGGTGTAATGCCGCAATTACCTCCGAAAGTGGAAATGCTGCTCGTCACGGCTATAGAGTCCAACCAAGCTTAATAATATATTGGCCTACTATATTTATTACAAAACGATGCACACTCATTTCATGTCTAATATCCAATAAAACAATATTTCTCAAGCTCTATTAGTATATAAACATAAAGTTATTGGTCATATCCTATAAACCAAAACAAGTGACTACATTATAATTCCTTTGTATAGATAAACTTGGTTTAGGATCATCACACTTCCAATAGTCTTGTCTGGCCAATAACATTCCCACCTCTCTGACACGCAATAAAAACTAAAATTCAACCACTTTTGTTTACATGTAGGTTTCTGTCACTTTCCGTAAAACATTATATGCTTTTTATAAGGAGCAAGATCAATCAAAATCCACGTTATTTATTACTTAACACCACAACTGAATGAACTTCGAACAAGTCGATATAACCTTACCGGTAGTTGTAGGTGTGAGACGAGGCATTATTTAGGTAGTAATAGCCACACTCATCACTGTCATTAGTGAAATAGAAAAAGCGACGCCCCATATTTAACGGGCGGACGTTTATATCCGTGTGATTAATAGGAAGGACGGATCGACCTTATATAAAAGAAAGCGCACAGACCTTTTTCCCGTCCTGGGTATTAAGCTGATTTGGACACTGCTGGAATCGTGCATAGAGATCGAAGCCTTAAGTTAATCATTAAAAACCCAAATATTACCAAATATCCAATATGTAAATCCATGCAATCTGCAAACAATGACGGGCGAGCGACAACGCGTCCGCACCCCCAGCTTGCGCACATGCATCGCAGTGTCTGCGGCGACCGGCACGTATGGGAAAAGGTGAGCCGCATGCAGGTGCTCTGCCGTCGCGGGCTGGAGCGGGTGGGGGCGGATTCGGGCCCGGGAGAGCGGGACGGGGAGGGGGGCGGGAAAAGGCGCGCTGCGCCTTTAAAGGCGCGTCCGCGCGGGCCTTTATTTCGCGAGACTTGCTTGGCGCCGCCGCCGCGCTCACGTGGGAGCGCCTCCGGTAAACACGTCGGGCTGCTGCGCGCGGCGGCCGCTCGTGGTGATCCGAGCCCCCCCCGCGCGCCCCCCCCTCACACACACACACACACACCGCCGCCGCCCGAGTGCTCGCCCGTTCGCGGCCGTCGACGGGGCCACGATGTGGATCCAGGTCCGGACCATAGACGGCAAGGAGACGCGCACCGTGGACGATCTTTCCCGGCTGACGAAAATCGAGAGTCTCCGACTGAAGATCCAGGAGATATTCCGCGTCAGCCCGGAGAAGCAGCGGCTCTTCTACCGGGGGAAGCAGGTACGGGGCGCCGCGGGTCCCCTTCCCGGGGGCGTCGAGCGCCGGCTGCCGTGCTGGGACGCTTCCCCCCTGACAGCCTTTATTTGTGTGAGGCGAGCGGCAGCCTTCGCGCTTCCTGTTATGACGGGGAGCCGCGGCGGCCAAATGCGGCTCGTTAGCCCGCGAAGCGGGCAGCTCCGAGGGGGCTTAGCGCCGCCCGCCGTAATGCCCCCTCCGGGCCGGTGCGCTCCCCGCCTACCCGCTCCTTTGGCTGCCCGTGGCGGACGCCGAGCCCCGGCGCGTCCGGCGTCGGCTGTCGGGCGTGAGCCGGCGGACCGGGCGCCGTCACCCGGAGCGCCGGGGCTGCGGAGCCGGGCGAGCGGCCGGGGGGCGGGTATCGGGGAAAGCGGTCCGGGACGCGGAGTTGGGGGGCGCGCTGACAGGCGGCCCGGCGGGCGGTGTCTGCGCTGGCTGCGCTGGTTGCGCAGGCGGCTGCGTATGCTCGCCGGATGACAGCTTCGCGGCTGAAAACAAAGCGCGCGGCGCTGCCTACACCGCGCGCGGGCAGGTACAGCGTGCGCACCCGGGATGGGGGCTCGCAGATGCCGAGAGGGGCAGCACTAAGCGCCGCGGGGGTGTGCTGCCCCGAAGAGGGACCCCCGGCCGCCCCCTGACCCGCGCGGCGCCCCAAACGCACATGGCACCTGCTCACATCTGGATATCAGTGACACAATAGCGTTATTAATCAGACCTCGCTTATAAACCGGCCTGCTTACAGCTACTTGGGGCTCTAACGCATATTCAACAAAGAGAGCCCGGTTTGTAAGTGATGTTTGCCATCTTCGAAGGCAGATCTGTCCACATTCGGAAGTTTATAACGGCGAGCATGGCCTTTGTTTTTATGTTTTTGTTTTGACTTGTTGCGAATTTATTTAGTGATTTGTCTTTTAATGTACAGGAGACTTTGCATCAGAATGGGCTGCATCTTGAGTGAGCTGTCCATTCTCACAGTGACAATAAAATCTCTTCTATCACTCAAGACAAAGTAGTGTCTTACATCTTTGGATGTGGCAGGAGTACACCAACGTATATAAGGAGGGTACAGTAGCATGAGTCAGACAGAATTATGGTCTGCGGTATTGTTATATCCCCTCTATTATGTCGTACTAGTTACATTTATCCTCAATAATTCAGCAGTCCGCTTAAATTATATGCCACAATATTTAGAAGGGAATCCTGTCAGTTACTGAAGGATCATTTCACAAAAATACTCATTGTCTTTTGGCCTCATCCCTTCATCTTGTCATAGAAATAAACGGTTGCCCACGGGGGAAACAGAATATGGTACATGAAAGCAAAGCTTAGGAAGGCTGGGTTTATGACCAACCTGGCCATCAATATGGTACTGTGTTTATGAAGCAGCCTGAGCGGTAGCCAGGGTTAAGGGTCTTGATCAAGGACGCATTGTTGAAATGATTATGCTGCCTACTATGGGATTTGACTTCATAACCACAGATCTCATACTTGCCAAGTTACCTGCCACCCCCATCAATATTTTAGTATTTTACCATATCTACAGGGAGTGCGTAAATGGCGTGCCAACTTTCTTTTTGACCTGTCTTCCTTCAAATGAAACCCCGATTCTGATGTGATTGCAAGGGGTGAGCTGTGTTGTAACAGAGGCTAGAATAATCAGCCCGATCGGACTTCCACAGCTTGGCGATGAAAACAGGCCTTGAGAAGTCATTTTCAAAATCGTGGAGAGGAAGACTGTCGTATGAGGACAGTTTGAAGTTTTATTAAGCGGTGAGGTTGGCGGGCCAGTAGACCAACTCAGTCTTTGTCGTCGAGTCGGATGCACACACGTCTTTATGAACTCTTTATGAACATTCAGTTTGGCTTTAAAGTTTGAAATCTAATGGAGGAATTGCTAGCAGTGGCTTACCGCCTCAAATTCAAATTGCCCGCCATTTTTAGTGCCCCAAGGCTAAAGAAAACATTTACCTACACCATCATTGTTACAATGTAATCCAGCTTTGAACAACTGATTTTTTGTTTTCATCCAACATAAATATTTTAGGGACGGTAGCAGTTAATTTTGAGCAGTATTATGATCTGAATGTTATACATTTCTAGAGCATTGGAAATCTTGTCAAGTGATTCATTCATAGAAATCATTAGATTCAAAAACCCCAGTGAAGACTTTTAAGAAACTCAGGCCTAATTATTCAGCCTGAATACCCAGAATGGAAATGCTATTTTTTGAACTGTTGTTGCTAATTTTATCGTTCCTTTTTTCTTTTTAACCTCCACTAACAATGAGCAGTGTTGTTTCATTGTCATAAACCAGTGTGCAGTAAACATTAGTCTGTTTCTTAAAGGTATGTTTTGTGTAACATAACCGGCATTGCATACATATATATTTTTTTAACTAATTTGAGTATTTTAATGGAAGGGAGGCTTCATACTGTCACAGTTTGTCAGCTATCTTGAATAATTTTTTTTCTCCATCTAATTGACAGGCTTATGAATAATTTAATTGGAAATATGTTTTTTAAAGGCAAAGCCTCTTATCTGTTGGAAGCTGGTAATGAATTTTTTGCTCTGAAATGCTCTGCCAACTTGCCAAGTCCTATAATAAACTTTTAGAAGACTTAACCCAAGTTGTTTTTATTTATTTATTACATTTAAAAATTTAATACCACTTAATTATTCAATGCCAGCATCTGCTGTTGGGGTTTTAAAAAAGGTCCTGGATGTCAGCTTCTGCCCAGTTCATGTCATGGATCCGTCCTGTTCGTCTAAATCATCCGGCGAGGTTAAATTGCTTTAATGTAATGAACACGCTGTAGGGTAACGCCACACATAGGGTCACAGCTAAAGCCGCAGTCACAAATTGTATTTATTCTTTCTTGGGTTGTAGAAATGGAGACTGAAGTGTCTAGTGGGTCTTCAGAATGATCAGTTGCATTGGCTGTCATGTTTTTGGACATATGGAACTGGAATTAATTTGGCGAGCTATGATCAGCGTAGAGAGAGAATGCTACTACAAAACTTGGTTATATCCTGCTGTACAAAAAGGATGCTTACCAAGAATTGCTTGTGAAAGGAATACTGCTCAGGTCGTCCATACGTGGCTCCATATCATCAGATTCTGTTATTGGTGCAGACCTTTTGGGCCTGTGTGCTGTAGGAGTGGATGTGTGCCAGGCATAGTAGCTGGGTGAGGATACAGAGGGGTAAGGCTGTGAGTAAAGAATCTGCTTGCAGAACCTGGGCCCCTGGGAGTCCGGGTTCCAGGAAAAGCAGGCCATTTAGGAGTAAGTTAGCTGGTACGGGAGAAGGACAACCCCATAATTAGCTGCTGTTTTAGAGACTTTTATTTTTCCTTTTTATTTATTGGTCTTATGTAAAGTAGGGAGAAAAGTGTAATGCTCTGAAAATGGTAAGTTAGGCTAGCATCATCCTGGTGATCCTTTTAAAACTTACCTGATCTTCACATATATCTCATACCCCTGTTTTATCGTGTGTCCTGCAGCACGCCTCTTGCATGTTTACCGCTCGAAGGCTCGCTCTGCTACTGCCCGGCTTTTCAATGATTTAGTGTCATTCGGCAGCAGCTGTGCGTACTTGGCTCTCCGGAACGGGGCCCGTGTAACTGTGGCCAGGGGGGCTCTGTAGGACGGGGCTGTCTTCTGTTGTCAAAGGGTAACGTTCCTGAGCCCCTGGACCCAAAGGGTAGTTCTCGTTTCGCTCCTCTACCCCACACACGCACTGACATTGTCCGAGCGCCTAGCAGGGCACGAATGCCTCTGAAAAATGGCCTTCTAAGGAGCATTACGATGCCTTGCAGAATTTTTCTTTTTTTTTTTTCCCACAAACGACTGAACGAAGTTGGGCCGCTCCCTCGCTGAAGTGCCGCTGGTGTGTCCAGCCAGGCAGATGTGCGCGCTGGCCGCCACTGCTAATTTATGCTGAACGGCTTTCGTTCGCAAAGATTTTTTTTATTTATTTTTTGTTCACTCATCGCACTACGTGTAGCCTCGATGTATCTCTCGGTTCACAGCCATTTTAGAATTCGGGGAGACCATGATTACGTTAATACATAACATGCCTTAGAGGAGTTTTCCAAAATGGCCACGGTGAAGGGGGGTGGGGGGGGTAACGTTGGGGTGGGTTGTACATGTTTCCATAGTAACATTTTTTTTTTTTTTCCCCCGGATTTTTTTTTTTCTTTCTTTCTCTTTCTGGAAATTGCAGCGAGACGCCCAGTCTGCTAGCGTGTTTACTATTCCTCAGCGGAAGAAGAGCGTAGGAATGGTGGGGGTTGGGCCAGCCCAAGAAAGGGCTTCTCTACTGAATTTTAATAATTTATAAAATGCATCCTTTACATGCTAATTGCCGTAGAGTATACACTAGTGGAAATATCCACTGTGCTGGGGACCATCAGAATCCATTCTTGCCTTTTTATTTGGCTGCTCTACTATCAAATTGTGGCACATTCATTTAGTTAAATATTTATTCATTTCTTTTTCTGTCTCGCAGTATCTCCCACATTTCTGGTCAGGTAGCCATTTTTATTTGTATGTCAGGCACGTGCGGCACTTCCACTTCTGCGTCATGCATAGTGCATGAAGAACGCTCTGTTTTTGCTGCCACGCCGTCCCAGAAGGTTGTGTTCCAGAATGTTCTGCTATTTACTTAGCATTATTTATTTTACATGGTGGCTGCGTCTCACCGATGGCCGATTTGAATGGATGGGGGCATTTAAAATTGTTCAACGGCGTGTCATAACTGAGAACTTCGTGACTCCAGGTGTGTTAATGTATATTTTAACGTACACAGATCTGCCCATTTGTATCAGACGCCTACAGGTGCATTCATCAAACTTTTATTTTTTATTTTTATTTTTTTTTTTTTTACTGATTGCCGAAAGCCCTGCAGGGTTGGTACATTCTGTACAAATTAATGAATTATCTCAGAATCATGTGAAATAATCTAATACTCAATGACCTGCAGGTAAATATGTCATCAAAGAAAAGTTGGATCTGTTTGAAAGAGTTTGACATCTTGATAGGCATCTAGTAATGTTTTATTTTCCCTTGAGGGTAAAAACTTGTATTTTCTTTCCTTTATTCTCTTTCTCATATGTTTCATATAATAGTATTTGAACACTTTGTAAATTTGCTTTTGTAAATGTGTATGTTGGGTTACTCAGTCCCTCTGTTTGGCAGTGCATGCAGGTTTTAGCCCTCATTAGACATTTTCCTTACTTTACTTTAATTTCTGCACATCCCTTAGCCATGAATTGCTGTTTTTCTTTTTAACTGGATGGCCTTGCATACATGGGATGTTGCCACTTTGTGTCTCCCACAATGCCACAAACTTTTCTGATGTCTATTCGGAGGAGTACACTTGATAAACGCTGCACATCGACTGTGAAAATGCAGACCTGCGTTGCCATAGGTACCACTTGATATTTCTGCTGCTGCCTTCGCCCCTTGGTTTGAATGCACTGATTTTGCTGGATAAAATAATGATTGGCTGAGAGGAAGGAAATGGAAAGCATAGTGTATTAAAAACAAGTTCTAGCAAATGTTTTACAAGGAAAAATGTGAATGCAGCTTTAGTTATAATGATAGAAAAGAGCCAGTTGTGGCATTGAAGGTGCAGCAACAGTTATAATGTATCTGGTCTTCTTAGTGCAGTGTAACTGGCCTAACTTTGACATGCAGCCTATCTATAGAGCTGCCATTTGGCAGTGACGGCGTGATGTGAAAACGGCCCTCTAACAGCTGCTGTCCCGTCCCGTTCCACCAGATGGAAGATGGCCAGACCCTGTTCGACTACAACGTGGGTCTGAACGACATCGTGCAGCTGCTGATCCGCCCGCCGAACGACACCGCCTCCAGCACAGCTCTTCCAGATGGGGGCGCTGTGGAGTCTGGAGCGGCACCGGCAGCTGGAGCGGCTCCCGCTGGGACTAACGGCGGCAGCAATGGGGCTCGGCGTCCAGTAGACTGTCAGCCATCTACATCTGGCAACGTGACCCTCATCGATGCACATGTTGGTGCCTACAAGGTTTGTTTGTGTGTGTGTGTGTGTGTGTGTGTGTGTGTGTGTGCATGCACACACGTCTGTTTTCTACACCTTTTTCTTCCTGATTACAGATTTAGCCTACCATGTAATTTTTGAAGTTACTTTGGAAAATTGTGGTTTGAGGTCTCATTGCCTTAACATTTTTAGGCTATTGTGAAAAGTAAAACTTTTGCTACAGTTTCATTTGTAAAATATGATTTTGTTTTCCTTTCACTTTTGGTAGAACCTGTCTTGAAATAGGCTATTTCATGGATGACAACATTTTATTTATTAATATGCTGTGCATGAATTTACTGGTAGGGAGACTCTTGCTCGCTGGGCATACCATTCATTTCTGTCTGTCATGATTCAGTTTCTGAAAAGCATCGTGCTGTCATCGGTGCATTCGGCTGATTTTAAGATTTTTTGTTACTGCGTTAGTCACATCTTAGCTCGCATGCAGAATTGCAGCCGGGCACTGCGCTTCCGCGGTTGCCCAGAACCGCATTTCGATCCCACATTGCGATGTGTCTGAGAGCTGTTATTTAAAGCATGTGCTTACTTTCAGAATACATTTAGTAACCGGCACAAGATCCTGCCGGAATGGGAATTTTCCAGAAGGGTCGGTGTGTCGGGGTGCGCTTGCTAGCCAGGAAGCACCTCTGCAGTGTGATGTCGCCCTTGACGTCCGCTTTGTTGCCGACCAATGGCGACACTTATTTGAATACAGAACTCCGCTGCTAAGCACCGAGGATGGCGTCAGTGTTGACGCGGTGTTGTAACCATGGCAAATGATTGCTCTTTTTATTGGGTTCTTCGAGAAAGCTCTTTAATGGATGGCTTCCTGCATTCAGATGATAGGATCCCTGCCAGATTAGAATACTTAAAAATAATTCTGTATAAATAGTGGACTGGGGGGGGCAGTTTTGCCTCATTAATGGCAGAGATGTGGAGTCAGGGCATGATGTTGTTGATTTCCCCCTCCACACCCAAGCTGTTATTTTGAGCAGGAGGACACCGTTAGCGTGTGAAGAGCTGTCGCAATCCGCGAGGTGCTCTCGCGGCTGACCTACTTTAACTGATTTAAATTGGCGGCGGGGAGGGTGGGGGTGGGACAACAAAAAAACGGTGTTGCTGTTAGAGGGTGCTGGGATGCAGCAACATTGTCTGGGATTTGGGGATTTCATTCCTAGTGGAATTCTGATTGTCTTTATTAATGATGGTGATGTTTGTCGTTGTTGTTATTATTATTATTATTATTATTATTATTATTATTAATTATTATATAGTACCATTAGTACCAGAAGTATTTTTAGTTACAATGCTGAAAAGTAAGTTTTAGATTTTCTTTTTTTTTTTAATAAAGTGAAGTCTAGGTGCTGTCATGTGGGTGACGTAAGTGCGTCTGTAATTTTAAATGTAATTTAAAGCAAAATTCAATTAAACATGCTCTTTGCTTCTTACCCTCACACAGCTCTGCTGTCTACTACTGTTGAAAATCTGTTGCATCTGAAATGTACGTTTATCTGGTAGCAAGCATCTGTCGGCCATCGTCAGTGCTATCAAACCGCTTGTTGTAAGCGTTTGCACTTAAAAGGTAGTGCTTCCTGTTGTCCTTAGATGCTGCTGCTGAGAAATGTGTGTAGTATCATGGTATATGAAGTCTTCTCTTCCCGTGTGCTTCCAAACCTCCTGTTGTATCGTTCAGTGGAGACTCCCAGTCTCTTTATCTACACTGAGGCATTGCATGAATTATACTTGTCTTCCCCCTTCTTGACTGTTCATCGAAGCTGCCTTAATGTTATTTCGATCACTTCTTTGCGGTTATGTGCTATTTTGCCAGTGAGCAAAACTTCACCCGTTTCGACGGGTAATGTGAGGCCTTGAGTCTTTATGCTTTTAGCGGTGGCTCATATCAGTCATCAGGAATCGGTACATTTCCAAAGTTGCCACTTTTTCCTTGGGGGTACTTTCTAAAGTGTCCGTTGGTCCTTCCTGCCCATATGTGTTCGATCTGTACAGAGTAGGCAGATTGTCTTCCAGGCCTCTTTCATTTAATCTTGGCATCGTCGTTGAAACTCTTTGTGCCAGTAAGAACAGCCATTTCTCGTAATCTGAAATGACTGTGAGGAACGCGTTGGGTTTTTTGAGTGCCTTGGGATACTTATGTAGTGAGAAGGCATGAACAATAACCCCCAGACACACAGACGCATGCACACACACGCGCGCGCACACACACGCGCGCATACGCGTTCGTTTTCCTTTCTTAGTGAGGACCATCCATTCATTTCTATGGGGGAAAAACCCTAGTTCCAGTCCCATAAGTAACCAACCAAAATACAAGACTTTTGGCATTTTTTATTTTTTAAATTGCATTCACAGATTGTTATAAAATAGTCTGAAGTAGTGAGGACTGGAAAAATGACCTCACTAGTCCCGTTTTTTGAGGATTTGCTATTCTTGTGAGGTCCTTTGGTCCTCGCGCACACACACACACACACGCCCGTTTTTTATGTATATCTTTGTGGGGACTTTCCATTCATTCCTATGGGGCAAACCCTAATCCCAACTATGACAACCTACTCAGCTCTAACCTTGATAAATTTGATCCTAAATTGAGTTCCCCATGTGGGGACTGGGGGGAAAAAATGATCCCCAAAATCAAAATGGCAGGTTTTTGTCGCGTTTTGTGGGAGGACATTCAGCCCCCACAATGAAAGAAAAAAATAAATAATATACACACAAGCACGCACTGATATGGCAGCATTCAACCCGCCACCCCCGTAGGTGTGAGGTGACCGTAACGGCCACTGAACTGCCCCTGTCATTTTTACACTGAAATATTTGAGTGCTGTTGAAGTTAATGACACTAAAACCTCTTTCATTGCCCAGCTGGGAGAGCTACCTCTCCCTGCTGTATTATATATATATATACAGATGCGCTTGTCAGATTTGTAACAACATGTTTAATGTGAAATGGGACGTTCTAGCTTCCTCTGATTTTTGTGGTGTGGCTTGGCATGTTTGCTGTGAATTAAATTTAAATGAATTTTTGAAAGAATTTTGCAGACGATGAGGCCTCTGATTACTTGGCCATGCTTTGCTAAATAATGTTCCAGTTTGGATTCGCTGCTGGTGAGTTGTGGCTAGCTTGCTAAAGCAGAGTGATGGACCTGAACTCTCAATTTCAGAGCTCTCCTTTCCATCTCATTTTGTCCTCCTCCTTCCCATCATTCCTCAATGAGCCTCAACGTGCACGTGGTGCTTATGGAGACGTGGAACGAATTTGCTGACAAATTACTGAATGATTTGGGCATTTGCAGGATCCTTAATCATACTCAAATACCTGTCATCCAGATAAGCCATTAGAGAAACAATGACCTGGTTTAGATTGATTTAATTTACTCATCTGCCAATCCATTGTCCTGTTTGTGTGTGGTGTTTTTTCAATGCCTTAATGAGAATGTTATAGCAACTTTGTCAACTTGTGTCGGGTGTTTTGGGGAAACTGAAAGGCAATATATAAAATTTTATCGAATTGAACCTGAAGTGTGTCTCCGATTTAAGCTGAAGCTTCCAGACTTTGCCGCACAGTCGTCTGTCTCCTATCACTGCTTTGGCATTTGAAGGAGAGCTGAACGGGCAGCCAGCCCGAGTCAGCGCTGCTGCCTGTAGCAGAGGGAAAAGCGCGTTACTGTTGGCGTGATCCTCATTCACAGTCTGCGCTGACATTTGCATTGCTTACTGCTTGCATTGTTCCCCCCCCCCCCCCCCCTCCCAAACAATCCCCATTGATGAGGTGCCTTAATGAGTCTCAGCGCACGCTTTGAGAACCCTACGGAGGCACTCTGCCTCTTGCTTGGTGAATTCCTGCATCATTTTAATCCCATCACAGACATTGACCCACCTCTGCTTCATGGTTTCTTTCAATAACGCATTTTTTTTCTTTTGTCACAAATGCTGATTTCTCAGCTGATCGGTTAGTGGACACTTTTTCCAGCTGGTAAGTAAATGCAAACAAAATCCACTGATACAAGGACAGTAACAGTAACTGGAGACTGGGTGTAGGATTCTAGGCAATTAAGAGAGAATAATGATTTGTTTGTGAATGATGCTAAAATCCCAGAAGAATGGGTGAGTGTCATTCCCTATCTTTCTAGGTCACAAGCCAACTATACAACCGACCCCTACTTTCCAAGAGATGCTTAAAATGAACACCCCAGAAAAACTAAGCATGCTTAGTACTGTCATGCTTTGTCATTGCCTGCATGTCATTTTCTACAGATTTTAGGGGAAAAAAAAATAATTAGCAAAATGTTGGTCACGCGACTTGCAAACATTCATGTCAAAATAGCCATGTTGGCCAAGTCAGTCGCTGAAGCCAGGGTTACTGTTAGATTCTTATCTATTGGTGGACTAACGTTTGCACTACAAATTAACCCTTTTATAGCCTATATATGTACACAAATGGGCAGGTATACAGTAGGTGCGTCTTTCTTATTAGTGTAACGGAACCAGGTGATCCATCAGGTTATTGGCCTTGTAGACTGGAGCGATTTCTGTTCTCATTGGAATGTTCTATGCCATGAGTTGTTCCTGAGTTAGTGTCCATTGGTGTCATCCACTCTGATGTGTAGCTCTTCATTGCGCGGCCTCCTCCTATCCATTTCTCAGATCCCAACTGTACACGGGATTGATAAATTGAGCAATGGAGGCTTCATGCATGGGTTAGATGATGGCAGGGTTTCCTCTGGAATTGTGTAGTTCTGCCAATACATTAGGAAAGGTAATGTGAAGCTGCCCGTTTTCGTACTTCTACCAGTGAAATGGTGTTTGGTGTAGATTTACAGCCATGGTGCACACAATACATCGTACTACTCATTTAAGCATTGATTATTTTGGCCATTAATAACCACTGTTTACAAGATGTTGCTTAGGAGGTAAGTGTTAGTTGTCAATTGTGCATGGGGCAGTTGTGTGTTTAGTTACTCTGTTGTGGGAGGAATGGTCACTAGTGTGCTCATGACATTGTAGTCATGCACCAGTAGAGGGAGCACTTTTGTTTCAGACAGCTACTTGGGTACAATTTAACATTGCAAGTGCCAACTATTCTGCATTAATGTCAAATATCTAATTATTTTGATACATCCGCTCCATGTGGCCATCCAGGCTGTTTTGTGTAACTTCAGACAAGGAATATTCCTGATCTTGGCTTTTTTGTTTCTCCCTATTCATTTTTTGTAACGTTTATCTTTTAGTTTAACATCCATCCATCGAGCAAGGTCTTATGAGTTATAAACAATGAACCAACCCAAATGTGAGCTGCACAGGAAACAGACTAGATCTGTGGAAATGCCTGAAGTAGTTGTCAGAAATTAACGGGTTTCAGAAAGAGGGGGGGGGGGGGGAACGAGAGGTAATGTTCTTGGCTAGCTGTAGTGACCGTACGTGTACGTGTATGCATACCCCATCCCTCCTACCGTCCAACCATCTACCTTGTAACTGCTTATCTCGGTCAGGGTTGCCAGTAGCCACTTCAGGGCATCGTAGTGCACACGGCTGGGGTACACCCTGGATGGGATGGTGCTCGACTGCAGAGCACATACATGCACATACAATCACACAGTTGTGCACAATGAGTTATCTAGACGATGGAAATTTACAAATCCTGTCCTAGCTCAAAGTGGATGACATAGCGCTGGTTAACGGCTCGCTATCATTACGCCAGTTCCCAACTGTTCTGTAGGCTATTCGCGTTATTTCAAAGCAACACTGCATAGCAAACCAGTTAAATATATAGGTCTTTGAAAGATCAGGGGCGGGTTGCACAAAACACGTTGAGTGTTCCCTTAAGTATGATACTGCCAATGACATTAAACATATTTTGCGTCTGAAGAATATAAATTAAATAAAAACAAAAGCCGGATTTCCACCGGTGGCAACTTAGAAGTTATGGAAAAGTGCGGGGGAAAGAGAGAGAAGCAGCCTAACAAAACCTGAGCAGATGGATTTATTTTTGGTCTTTTATTGAGATTTATTTTATCTGTTACATTAAATGCATTAATGAATATCTTTTTCTGCATGTGTCTACATATTTCTGCATCAAAAATTCGAATAACTAATATACTTCTGTCTTTTTGCTGGTACCGGAGGTGAAACTTACCAGTGTTAGCCAGATTAAATAATGAATTATAAATATGTCGCGGCCCGTATAAATAAAATTATAAATCGACTGTCAGTCAAATATATTAGGCTAGATCAATTGATCATGATCATATCTAGTCGCGGATTTTTCGGGATGAGTTCATTTTTCTTCATTTACGCTATAAACGGCGTGCTGCGGTTAAGGTACAGTCAGAGGTACCTTAAATTCTCCTCACTTAGGTTCTTAAAGTCTTTTGTGCAACTGCTAAGGGAACTTTAAGGGATTCCATTAGTATAAGGCAGGGGTAGGGAACCTGATACATGGAGAGCCGGTGTGGGTGTGGGTGTGGGCTTTTGGGATGACTTTTGAATCAGCCAATAAGACTGGGTCCCCAGGACAGGAGCTGGCAACCAATGCTTTTTATTACTGGCTGATTGAGAGGTCATCCCAAAAACCCGCACCCACACCGGTTCTGACTGGGGTCCTGCACAGGGGGCAGCATGGGTCACGGGGCTGCCCGCAGACGTGCCTGACTGTAAATCGGCGTACTACACTCGGATATCGGACGATGCCGACATATTAAAAAATGCCAAATATCGACCGATATATCGGTCGACTTCTAGTTCTCGCCATCTCATGTGGCTTTTCTCCTGTGGTCCAGAAAAATGGTTGGTCTCTGCATACATTTTTTAAATAACAAAACACACACATGATGCACAATGCATTGTAGTTATGATTATGTGAGCAACACTTGTTGTTCTTTGACCCAGACAGTTGTTTTGGTTTAGCACTGATTAAGAAATTCTCAGCATTTATTGGTCATGGTCCAGGAATTAAACCAGCACCTCACCCTTCAGAGTCTGCCTGCAGACGAGTGGGTAGGCCTGTTGTTTCTGGAAGTGAAACCAGACTCTGAGGCTGAAGTAATTACCAGGAATTGTCCAGGTGTCATCCAGCTTTGTGTGTGTGTGTGTGTGCGCACTTGCTGAGATGCTTGAATCATCACATGTGTATGCAGCAATCATGCCATGATCAAAATCATTTAGCTTGAGCAAATGAAGTGTTCTGAAGCTTAGCAAAGTGGTGAGTGAGCCTCACAACGCTTGCTGTATGTGCTCAGTTGCAAGCACGTGATTCGCGGATTAGAGGAATTAATACATTAATGAGCAGGTGTGCCTAATGAAGTACCCATGTGCTTTATATTGACTGACTGACTGACTGACTGACTGACTGACCAGGTGTCCATATGTGTAGGTGAAATATGCATGTGGTGCTGATATTTCTGTGTCCTCCTGACTTTCACAGATCCACGAACTGGTGGATTGCAAAGACGTCAGCATCGGCGCCTGGTTCGAGGCTACAGTCGAGAAGGTGACCCCTGGGCCCAAAGGGCACAGTGGCAGCACCGGACCGCTCGGGAAGAGCGAGCAGCTGGGCAAAAGGACTAATGGCAGGCCCGAGGCTGAGCGCGGCCGGGCTGCCCCGGACAGTAATGGAAACCCGGCTGTGAACGCCGGTGCCGGGCCCTCCACCTCGGCCTGGCCGGCCGCTGAGGAGGCCACCATCTATCACATTCGATATGACGAGTAAGTGCTTCACCGAGGCAGCTTCTGCCATTTCCGGGAACGTCCCTCCTGTGGGATCTCTGCCGGCTTTTGTTCTTCTGCAGCCTGTCCTGTGCCTGTACCCCTATGTAGTCCTTATGAAAACCATTTTTGGCTCTGTTGGTTAGCCATGGGTATGGGTAAGTTTGATCCTGTCTGCTATCTGCCTTAATGTTCAGATGGTGTTTCCTACTTCAGTTTCTCAACACGGGACTCAAGATGGGATCATTTTGTTGCTGCCTGAACTTGGGGGCTACAAAAACTTGGACTGTCTGGGGGTTTGAGAACCACTGCTCTTGGGCTATAAATAAACATTAGAGAGAGAGAGACCTTAAAGACTTAAGCACCAGCATTTTGGTTGAAGCACCGCTGGAATCTCTTGGGAAACAAACTATCTGTCCCCTTCGTGCCCCCTTCTCCCTGTCACATTAGGATTTAGGTCTGAAGGGAAACCTCCAAAGTACTGTGAAGGTACAAAAAAAAATGACATGCGATTTGCCCAGATGGGATTTCCGAGAATTGCGTCAGGCCCTTCTAAGGACATGTCAGGATAGTTACTGGGTGGCTGCATTGAGGAGGGATTCATCTCTGGTTGGACCCGTCTCTCAAACGTTGAAGTGTAAATGATTGGGAGAAACACGAACAGGAGAGGAGTAGAGGAAACTAAGAAGGACACTCGCAAAGTATGCAATGGTGATAAACCGGCTGAAGTTTCTTTTATGGATACTGTAGGTCTCTAACACTTGGGTAACTGTGCCTTTACGAAAGTGTTAAAGGTAGCCTATTGCTATTACAG
This sequence comes from Petrocephalus zakoni, assembly GCA_026774425.1. NCBI lineage: Eukaryota > Metazoa > Chordata > Actinopteri > Osteoglossiformes > Mormyridae > Petrocephalus > Petrocephalus zakoni. The sequence continues at coordinate 31,142,011 of JAODKN010000041.1, read as the reverse complement.
GTGGTTGGTTTCAGTATTTTTATTTTTAAAATATAATTAAAATATTAAAAAAGCATATCGAGAAGGAAAGTCATTTAATGGGATCTAATTATCAGTGTGCGTCACTAATACCAGGAATTATAAATTGGTCATATTTATTTCCGGACAAACTATCTCAGTAGAGGCCTGAAGTGTAAGATGGCGTCAGTGAAGAGGAGGAGTAATAATTTTACTAATAAATAATAGGTCCTTCTCTTGAACTTGAACCAATTCTTTCGACCAGTCCTGCTGTTTGGAGTTCTTAGTGTGAATGCTTACATTGTGTGTGTGTGTGTGTGTGTGTGTGTGTGTGTGTGTGTGTGTGTGTACATAGTTTATTCAGCTTGAGCATCAGGCAGGGTTTCTGCTGGTAACGTTGCTCCGTGGCCACACTAAAATCTCTGCCACCACGGCAACATCCAACCAATGAGTCATCTAATCCAAAGCGGGGGTGACTCGCTCGGGATGCGGATTCCCCCCCCCCCGTACAGGCATTATGGAATTCAGTTAGTTAATGGCACTAATAGGCTGTATTACCTTGTCATTAAGCAGATGCTCTTGGAAAGTTGTAATAAAATGAGCTAATTTTCCAAGGAAAAGAAAAGCGAATGAGGTAGGTAAACAGTGAGAGAGATCTTAAAGAAGCACCCATTTAGACGACCCCCCCCCCCCATCTCCCTCCTAGCTCTCTTATAGCCCATTCAAAAATGCACAAACCCACCTATATATTGCCATTTTACCATTACGCTATAATGTTAAAATGGGAGCAAACCAGTAAAGTTTACATGCTAATGTTACTAGGTTGATAGATTAGCAGTAGCTTTCTCTCAGGGCTCCATTGTGAATGAAAAACTGTAACCGATTACCATGTTCGAGAATGGGGGGGCGGGCTTCTCCCCCTTTATTCACTACATTGATACTCGTTGGGTGAACACGACACCTGTTGCAGTTTATGTGAGAAGTGGTTACACACACTGGTAGAGACTCCCTTCCCATAACAAACTCTGCAAGTTCGATTTAGTCGCATACACAGTTGGGCAGTGTGCAGTGCAGTTGGGCTGTTATGTTGAGTGATGCACTGGAAACGGACAAACTGTTCCGGGGAAAAATGCACAATTGCACAGAGATGAAAGCTGATTAACTGTCATTGTTGACACAGCACACAACAACGAAATGTTCTATGCCTTTACCCCATGTGACACGGCAGCGGGCAGCTAATTCAGCACCCAGTACCTCTATGGTACTCACGGGTCAGGGACTCGAACCGGCAACCTTTCAGGTTATATAGTTTCTTCTCTAACCATTATACCACCACTACTCCATGCTTGCCTTATAGTAATTCATATAATTAAGTGTCTGTTCACCTCCATTAACGGAAAGAGAACATTCCATTTTCAAACAACAATGTACAATTGCCCCCGTGCTAGACTTCTTTTGTATCAAACACTTTTGTACCGAAGAAATGTGCCAGTTAGGAACTCAACATGCCTAGTAGAGGTGTATGCTGTTCTCCTGGCTGTTCTGTAATTTAATCTGGGCTAAGCATATACATGGTCGTCAGTGTATAACCCAGTCCTCGGGGACGCGCAGACAGTTTACATTTTTGCTCCCTCCAAGCTTCCTGCCAAACGGTCCACTACTGAGAGCTGGGAAGGAGCAAATACATGGACCGGCTGTGGGTCCCCGAGGACTGGGTTAGGTGTATACCATCAGCACCCAAGCAGAATACATATGTAAGTACTGTCTTTATGGGGAAGCATCAGTCAAGTCAAGGGGGCCAATCTCAGTGGCGCACATTTATTTTTATTAGGTAGTTCTTGAAGTACAGATGGCTGTGTTGTGTAACAACTGTTTACTCTGAGGTCAGCACTGTGCAACCCAAGATAGGACGCCAAACCCTTTGTTCCTTTGGGTGTTATTGGTGGTTATTGGAGAGACCCTGATATGACACTGATATGTTAAAGGACAGATAAACTCTGAATTGCAGTCAGCGTTTCATTGCATTATGTGATGCCAAGAAAAAGGATACCTAGGTTGGCCAAACTGTCATCGACCAGTTCCTCTTCTATCCACCTAGCATGTTTCAGAAGACGTCCTTTTGTAACACCGCCGGAACAAACCCAGATAATCTGAGACACATGTTGGCTTCATGCTATTTCTTCCAAGGTGTCCTGCTTGTATGCTGCGTTTTTGCAGCCTGCTCGCCGGCATTTTATCATCTTCTGTATTCGTTTTGAATCCCAGCCAGTTGTAGAGCAAATTGGCTGTCCATTGCCAATTTTTGTCAGAAGAAAAAGTAAAAATGAGGTGAATATCAAGTATCTGCTTCTGTTAATAGTTAAATCTTGTGTGTGTGTGTGTGTGTGTGTGTGTGTGTGTGTGTGTGTGGGACTGGCATCCCATTCAGGGTATATCCCTCCTTGTGCCCAGTTCTGCCCCCCTCCCGATGACCCTGGCTGGGAAGGTGGCATGTATTTTACAGTACAATCCATCCATGTCATGATCCTTATACATGAGTAGGACTGAGGCGCCATCCATCCAAACAGTTATTAACAAAACACAGAACGCTAAGCTGGGCGTTTGCCTCCGTTAGTTGAAGTAAATGGAGATTTGATTATCTTTCTAACTGACATAGACAGTGGGGTGGGGGGGGCGACCGGGAATGGCTGCAGCCCTTGCTATAACACGAAGGCATAATGCTGGCTTCTCTCTCTGCTTTCCCAATCGTTCAGTCAGCTTCTCCTCAAGTGCCGTTTCATTAGTTTAACAGTGTAAAACAGCTGAATGTCATCAATGTGGTGAATCGATTGTCACGGGACCTGAAGGCAGGCGGAATCCTCTATACAGCAAAGCAAAGCCCTGTGCCAGTGAGGGAGAGCCAGCTATGGGCCCATATTCCTTTTATATTGGTTTTTTTATGGGCCTCTAGATACTAACTGCTAGCTTATGAGTTATGAAACTGTTCTTCATTCAAATGAAAACGCAGCAGTGATCTCTCCATGGCATTTCATTTGATTGGCTAAAGGCGCCTGTGTGACATCTCGCGGTGGCTCGCCGTTTTGCTCGCTGATGCAGTGTGCGGCTCGCACAGCCAGTGTGTGGGGAGGGACCTCCACTAAGAGAGTACCTCCTTCACAGTGTCCTGCATATCCCCAGGCTTTCTACCCATGTTTTGTCACCATCCTTGGATCTTTCTGGGCAGGCCTGCGATTCTGATCTCGACAGCTTCCACTGGCCGCGGAGCCATGACCAAGAAGATGGGAAAACTAGCGGTGTCTTTTATGGGGGGGGGGGGATGAATTGTAATGAGAGGGGATTGCAGTTTTATTATTTATTTTTTTTGGAAGCTTTCTTACTGCCTTGTACCATGATTATTTGCATCTTTTGTCTGCCATATTTGTTTTAACACTTTATGCTAAAAGCCTCTTGTGCTCTGGTGTTGTTGGTTGTCATGGAAACAACAGTTTTATGGTTGCTAGGGAGAACTTGGTTCACTGTCCCCTTCTTCGTGGTGATTTTCGATATGAGGTTTTTTTCAGTGAAACTGTTACTTTCTGAGGAGTAACTGTTGGTCAGTCAGTAATCCCAGGTCCCAAGGTTTCATGGTCCCTACAGGGCTTGCTAATTTCTGTGTCTGCAAGTCACAGGATCACAGTCCTGTTGGATTTATGGATGATGCACCACATGAGATGGTTTGCTTAATAATTTCAATAAAGAAGTGAAGAGTTAAAAGAAAATCAGCACATCTGGCAGGATCAGTATAGCCCTAATCCTGCATTTTCTGTCTAACATTTAAAGTTGTCATGTAAATCAACTTGAGAGGAAAAATCACTGAAGCATGCATTTTCTGCAGCTTGTGCTGATGTTTCTGATGTGAGATGGTAGTGTGTGATGCCCAATGTCACAGGGCCACATTTCCCATGCAGAAATGTAAGCTATTGTTAACTTTTATCCACTGTATAATTTGAGAACAAATTTCCATGGTACATATTTATATGGGCTTATTTGGGCAGTTTGAGAAATCGGTCTGCCTCAGCCATGTGTCTTTTGGACTTGTGGGAGGAAGGCGGAGTATCCAGAGGAAACCCAGGCTGACAAACAGATCATGCAGACTCCGAACACACGGAGATCAAACCCACAGCTGCATAGCTGTGGGGCTGCAAAGCCACCCCATAAGCACATTTACTCCGTTTTTAAATATTTAACGTCTCTAATCTTCAAAATGTAATGTGTCACATGGAAATGTTTGGCCCATTTAGCAAAATGCAAAACACTGCACATTTGGGTGGATTATTAATGATTCCAAGTGACCATTGTCGCTGGGTGTTCTCCCATATTGTTTAGGGAAGAATCCAGTGACTAGAATGAGCTGTATTTGTGTTCATGACAGTTATTACTTGAGGTGGTGGTTTGCATACTGGGTGCGTTGTGGTGCATTGTGGGATTGCTGTGCGTCACTGCTGGAACCGCATTTCCTGAGACCAGGAAGTTATGCCTTTTGATGCCTTTGGCCTGTTTTAATACCAGTGTAGCTTCTTTAAACAATTTATTTAGAGCTTGTTAAAATAGTAGGTAAGAACTACTTATCATTTCCATGCAATTTGTTTGTGTGCCTTCAGAATGGACACACTATCGACTGCCAAGACATAGTAGCACGTTATTGTGCAAGTGTGAACTCTTATTCCTCTGACTAATGCCTTTTTTAATATGTGCCTTTTCTTGTTTATGTTCTGATTATTAAAAAAAACAGAACCCTGTGCCAGTATTGTTGAGAGTCAGCATGGGAAAAGTGAAGGCGCAGCGGAAGGGGCACGCAAAATGGACTGGTCTCTCTGGCATTGACAAAAGTGCTTAGTCTTCAGCAGAGACCCAGAGGAATCCAAATGAAGCCAGAAAGGATTCTGAATCGTGCAGTGGATCTGCTGTGCCAAGCCGTGGGTTGAAAACACGTCTTTTTAAAACCTCAGTAGCTCTCCTTCACCTTACAAACCCTTCAACAATAGACATGGTAACTGTCTGTTGTCCAGAGGCATTTTTGGCAAAACATATTTAGGAGTAATTCTATAATATTAATACTTTTCAATGTATCAGTTATATAACGGTCTGGGAAGGCGTTTAGTTCCATCTGGTTTTTCCATTTATCTAAGAGTTCCTGGATATCTGTGTTTTGCGACTGAATTTAAAAATTTAATCTGTATGCATTTAAACGTCTACATGAATTAAAGTTGTGACTTTGCCTCGTTGATTTATAGTTAAGTTTAAAATATTTCTGGTCAGAGTTGTGGGGGGCAGAAGAGGAGGCTGGGCGGGGATGTGCCCCAGTCAGGATGCCAGTCCATTGTCACTTGCATATGACATATATTATGGGCAGTTTTAAAGATGACGGTTAACCTCAACTGGATTCAGCCCCCCAGCAATGGAGGTGCTGTCACAGGGGGGGGGGGGGGCCGGGGGGGGGGGGCGGGGGGGGGGGGGGGGGGGGGGGGGGGGGGGGAGGGGTGGGGGGTGGGTG